>CM062285.1:1512038-1604538 GCA_031216635.1 Dissostichus eleginoides
CCCCGCTGTGTGTTGTGTGCAGGTTGCAGGGTGACAGCCTATCAGACGGCAGATCTGAAGAGTTTCGGCCAATCAGCTCCGAGCAGGCTGTGCCCGACATCTCAGGTGAGCTGCAAGACAACACTTATTTTAAATAATGTTGTGAAAATACTGAATGTCCTTTTCCAATATCAGAGTAACATGATAACAAAGGTATCCCAACTGTAGCTGTGTACATGACAGGATGTATGATTACCTAAAAGAGCATCAGGACTGTTTTAGGCATATGATAGCTATGTGATTAACATGATGATTCAGCCTCTATGGAGATAGACATATGACAAGCATGATCATTTCTGACGTGGAGCTAATCTGAACTAAACATTGAATACTGCTTTCTATTCCTCCATCTTGTGACTGTGTAACTCCCTCTCTTGTATATCAGCATGTGAAGGACACTGTTCAGGAACTAGTTGATGCTCTGTATGTGATGACTACTTCCATTCTGGAGAGGATCAGAAATACATGGATCCTGAGATTGAAGCTCAAGCCGGAGACCAAGGAGATTTTTCTAACAAATAAGATGTATTTCCACATCTCACACTCTCTTTTTTCCGTGTGTGTGTGTGTGTGTGTTAGCTCCGTTGCCCGGGGTGGACGCTGTGGCCGGTCGTCTGCAGGAATTCGACGTCTTGTCTCAGATTTCTGTAAGTTTCCTCCCTCCATCCATCACTAAACAATTCAGATCACTTTACAGCCATCACTCTCTCCTCTATTGTTCTAAAAAGAGGAAAAGAAACCCTCCAGCCTCAATCATCCATCTTTACTGTAGAAGACAAAGAAGTGATGAATCCTCCTGATGTCACTCTGGGTTATTGTGAGGGATAAATGGACAGAATATCTGGTGACATGAGGACAATTGAGGCTCATTGAGATGTTTCTACACAATGCAGCTCAATATTTATGAGTTGCACGAGGGCAAAGTGTTGCGTGATAACCTGAAATGCTGCAGGGTCTATAGAGAAATCCATAGAGGTCAGAGGTGGGAAGTAGTGGAGTACAAATACTTTGTTATGCACTTAAGTACATTTCTCTGGTATCAGTACTTTACTCCACTACTTATTTTTCTGACGACTTTTTACTTTTACATTTTGAACCCAAATACCTGTACTTTCTACTTCTTCCATTTTGAACCCAAATACCTGTACTTTCTACTTCTTACATGTTGAACACAAATACCTGTACTTTCTACTTTTTACATGTTGAACCCAAATACCTGTACTTTCTACTTTTTACATGTTGAACCCAAATACCTGTACTTTCTACTTCTTACATGTTGAACCCAAATACCTGTACTTTCTACTTCTTCCATGTTCCAAACAGGCTGGTTCCTTTAGTCTGAATGTGTGTTTGGTGGCGTGATCATTATTATTTAGAGTCATTGCGTGCCTATTGATTTGAACACGATCCGTGTATCCATCATTTCCTGGTCTTCTCTAAAGAAGAGGGACCAATGAAAACGTTTTCATGTTGCCGTTGTTCAGCATGGAAACATTCATTAGCTAACAATGACATTATTGTTCTATTAATATAAAGGGAGGTCAGGTACTCTTTAAAACAGCTGCTAGTTATGGGTACTTTTTACTGAAGGACATTTCAAAGCCTCTTTACTTTTACTTGAGTAAAGAAGTTTAGTCAGTACTTCTACTTTTACCAGAGTATTTTTAAACACGAGTATCTGTACTTCTACTTCTACCAGTACAGTATAATCCCCACATCACATGCTGTTAATAAAATGCTGGTACCTTTCTCTATAATTACCTTCCAAAAACATACTCCTTTCTTTAAATAATTGCCCGATGTAAGTGTGTGTGAGACGGGGCTTTTTTTACGGCATGTTTTAAAGAAAAGGCGCTGCAGTGTGTGCAGCAGATGCAGAGTCTGCAGACTGAGAGGCGTCAGATTGAGAGAGTGAACAAGGGAAGGAGGGAAGGAGAGAAGGAGAGAAGGATCTGACATCCAGAGTGTGAGATATGAGGCTAAACACTCTGTACAGAAAGCAGAGAAACTGTAAAGAGACTTTGTAGATGAAAGGTAATCATAGAATAAATAGGCTTTCTTTTATACTTTACAGTTTTAGATTTCAGTTTTAAAGTCTTCTCCTTTTACTCAACGTACAGTCATACTTAGTCTTTGACCTTTTTTAGTGATCTTATCTTAGTATATTGAGGGTGTGATGAAGCCAAAATGAAACGCAGGGTGAAAGATGAAGATTAAGTCCTCCTTATTTCTTAAATGACATTATGATCCTGTCTTTCTTTGGCTATAGTATGCTGACACCGTCACAGTGGGTGTGGGGTCGCTGTAAGTTGTTCCTTTGATGATCGCGCCACGTCTAACTCTATGCTGATTCATGAAGCTTTAATCTAACGTCCTCTTCTCCTCTGACCTCCACATTAACACACTTTATATATATAATATGATGTTTGTTGAGTAACTGCAGAGTCTTAACTCTCTGAATGTTAAGTCCTGAACAATAACACATGAAGGCATCCCTTATGCAAAGTGCAGCTGATGTGTCTGCGTTTAATTGCTTTAGATTGGCTGTCTTTGAAAAGCTCATTTGTAATAACCAATTAGCCTTAAGGGTATAGAAGAAGCATCTAGTGCTTTATGAGATCTACAGTATTTGGGAGAAACACAAGGGTTGGAGTCTTACAGCATGAGGAGTTAAATAAAAAGGACATCATGATTTCATATTCCTCTTTCTGCAGCTCACCAACAAGTGGTTTAAATAGTTTCTTGACACGTTGCTCTGCTTATGAAGAAAGGATGCATGTCTCTCTCTTTATATTATTGTGATATTTAAGTCCTCAGCACATTTCTTCCCATCGTGCGCTGCAGTGAAGCGTTGTTGCTGTCGGAGAGTAAACACTGCTAATCATTATTAGTCCTCCTCTTCAGGTGATAATTGCCTCATAAAGACAGAAAGGTTGGTGAAGCGGAGCGAGAACTGCTTCCATAGTTTCCTCTGAGAGCGTTTAGTGATGTGTTTTAATCACACTTCTCTCGGTGTGGGTGTTACCGCCATAAAACCTGCCGGGGGAAACTGCTAGAAATCAGATAATTAGTGACCTGTGTTTCATTGTGATGCTCTGTTTTATTTGGCAGCGTGTCAGAGATACTTGGCTGCGCTGGGGTTTGACTTTGTGGCTCCATTATCCTCCGTGAGATTTAAGAGCTTCACTTTTATTCCTGCATACGTTTGTTTAGGAATTCCAGATTTTCCATATTAGCGGTTTGACATCTGCGTGCTTTAGTGTGCCGTAAACTCTTGTGAGAATTCAACAAGTGTATATTTTATTTTCCTTTATATTCATTACCTATAAACGTTGGAATTTAAATCACCTGCAATTGCAAGTATTTTATCATTTCACTTCAGAGTAAGTCGTAAGGCGGGGGTTCGTTTAATCGGCATTTTAAGGGTTTTAAAAAACGTCTGCAAACCAAAGACACATTTCTGCCTTTTGCACGAATAAAGTGTCTTATAATAACCCTTAAGACCTCCTAAAAGCTACTTCTGCATATAGTTTGAGATGCATGTTGCAGTGTTTGCCTAATGCCGTTTACATCTCACTGTTTTATTTTCAGAGACACTCCTTCTGTAGGGATAACAGAGATTTTAGGGTTTGCAGACCATTTACATGCACTAAAAGCTATACAACACACAAGGAGAGGGGAAAGGGCCTCTTTGAATCACTCCATATGGCATGTGTCATGGTTTGATTTACTTATACTGCGGGTAAAAAACTCCAGGTACATGTATGGACACACCAAGATAATAAGTAACAAGTCATACAAAAATAAGGGCTGCTTTTTTCTGGCCAAATTCCATCACAGGTGAGAAATAAAAGCTGTCATCTGTACCCCAAACTCACATAAGTTATGAGTGTGTGGACGCCAGTGCTGACTCAGCGTTTAATCTGCTGATTTAAATCCATTTAAAGACAACATCGCCCTAAATCCTGCAGCATGACATCACCCTGCCCTCACACAGATCCCCTTCATGACCGTAGTCCTTGTTACACTGAGGGGCTCTGCATTAGAGGTGCAGCCGTAACTCCTCTGGAACACTTCAGATCCATTCAAAAGGTGAACTCCAGATGTTCGGTTACATAGGGAAGAGGAGAGGAGGGGAGGGGAGGAGAGGAGAGGAGAGGAGAGGAGAGGAGAGGAGAGGAGAGGAGAGGAGAGGAGAGAAAGAGAAAGAGGAGGAAGAGTCCTTGTTACACTCTGAGGGTCTCTGCATTTGTACAAGGTGCAGCCGTAACTCCTCTGGAACACTTCAGATCCATTCAAAAGGTGAACTCCAGATGTTCTGTTACACAGGGAAGAGGAGGGAGGAGAGGAGGGGAGGAGGAGGAGAGGAAGAGGAGAGAAAGAGGAGAGGAGGAAGAGGAGAGGAGAGGGAGAGGAGAGGAGGAGGAGAGGAGAGGAGGAGGAGGGGAGGAGGAGGAGAGGGGATGAGGAGAGGAATAAGAAAGGAGGAGAGGAGGAAGAAAGGAGAGGAGGAGGAGAGGAGACGAGGAGGAGACGAGAAGAGAGGATAGGAGAGGAGAGGAGGAGGAGAGGAAGAGGAGAGGAGACGAGAGGAGAGGAGAGGAGAGGAGGGAGGAGGAGGAGGAAGAGTAGGAGTGGAGAGGAGGAGGAAGAGTAGGAGAGGAGGTGCAGAGGAGGGGAGGAAGAGTAGGAGTGGAGACTAGGAAGAAAGGAGAGGAGACGAGAGGAGGAGAAAGAGGAGAGGAGGGGAGAGGAGAGGAGGAGGAGGGGAGGAGGAGAGGAGAGGAGGAGGAGGGGAGGAGAGGGGATGAGGAGAGGAATAAGAAAGGAGGAGAGGAGAGGAGGAAGAGAGGAGAGGAGAGGAGAGGAGAGGAGGAAGAGTAGGAGTGGAGAGGAGGAAGAAAGGAGAGGAGACGAGAGGAGGAGAAAGAGGAGGAGGAGGAAGAGGAGCCATTAATACAAAGGTCACCATCAGCAGTCTAACCTTCAAAGTGTGCCATACAGCATCTCATCTTTACTCACACACCCCTTTATAAATAACATACATTTTCTGTCTTGTACGATTTGCACATGTTTACCTTAGTCTTCTGATGCTGATTTCTAATAAGGGAAAACCTCACCGTGCTCAAAAGGCGAGAATGACCAGAAGTTTATACGCCAATTTCAAACTAATGAAAGATGTGTGCATCTTAGACAAAAGCTGATTGATTACTGGATTCAATATTGTGTTTTTGAACGAGAGTAATCCATTCTGCTCGGACTAAACACACACTAACCACTTCCCAAACTCTATTATGTTTCCTTCAGACTCTTCATCTTCATGCACAGTCATGGGACTATGGTCTAAATCCAGATGCTGTGCAAGATCATTAGAAAGTTCCTCTGAGTAATGACTTCATGGTGGAGCCTGTAGAAAGCCCAGATCATTCTCATTGATCCTCCGTTTGCATCGCTCCTCTAACAGGAGACAGTCTGTTAGCATTCACCTCCACAGATAACATCCAGACACCAACAACAGGTCAGCTGCTACATGAGGTTTGTGAAAGCATGCATATTTACAGAAACACCTGGAAGACGTCAGTGAGAGAGGGGATAGAAAACCAGGGAGGATAGACGATGAGGAACAAAAGGACTTGGTTAGACGATAACGAGATGAAAAGAGGTTTCCCGTCATAGTTTAAAGCAGCTATTGTCCTCCTCCTCCTCCTCCTCCTCCTCCTCCTCCTCCTCCTCCTCCTTCCTCCTCCTCCTCCTCCTCCCGTTTGGATGCTTTAATCTGCACAGAGATGACTTTATGACTTGTGATTATATTAATGTCAGAGTTGTGTAACTCTCTGTGTGACAGGGAAGAGAAACGGGGGAAAAACCGACTCACAAACATCTCGTTTCTGCATGAATTAATGCCATGTTGAGAGGAGAGAAAGAGACAGGAGTTACGTGTGTGTGTGTGTGTGTGTGTGTGTGTGTGTGTGTGTGTGTGTGTGTGTGGTCAGAGGCAATAACCACACTCTGAGGATCACTGTAACATCGCCCTGCACACACCTGGGTAGCATAGGACTAACACACACGAGTGTAGACACACACAGGTGAGCAGCCTTTTCTAGCAGGACTTATCCAAGGCACCCCGTCGAGCAATGGAGATGATTTCAAGAGAATGAGTTATACATATAGATGCAATGCCAGTCATTTTTGGAGACTGCTCCTTTGCAAAGCCAGACTTTCACACAGACATATTGGATTGTGTGAAGCTATATTTGGTGTGTGTTCACCTCCTTACCTTGCTGTCAGACATCCCTTTCTCACGGGGAAGTGGACACACCAGCCTTCATTAACTATACAGTACTTAAGGCTCTCAGGACACAGGAGTCGCTGGTCTGTTCCCTGATTGGATGGTTAGGAAGTGTGTGTTATACTATTCAAAACTCCAAAGTTGCACAATAACACACTCTTACTTGCCAATAGAGCAGCAACTGTAAAGTAGAAGTACTGTTTTTGTGAATGAAGTGTGGTACACTTAGCGTGATATGGATTTTGCACAGGTCTGAACTTCCTGCTGCATCTACTCTAGGTAATACACTGAGTATAGAAGTACTACCACGCTTTAGAGCATTGAGGGGGAAGAGGATCAGGTGTGTGAAGAGAGAACATCCTCATGCAGATCTTTGTGGACATGAGGATCTGATCTGCACGTGTGTGAGAGGAGAACATTGAATCATGAAGTTGTTCTTTATTCCAAAACAACAAAGGTTCTGATTTCACTGAAGACTGAGGCTACACACACACACACACACACACACACACACACACACACACACACACACACACACACACACACACACACACACACACACACACACACACACACACACACACACACACACACACATTTATAGACAGTCATTTATACACCCTTGCATTGAAACAGCTGATTAGTGAAGGTGTGTGTTATGTGTGTGTGTGTTGTGTGTGTGTGAATGTATGTGTTATGTGTGTGTGAGTGAAAATTGGATTTGTACGTCTTAATCTCAAGCTGATGGCTTTACTGCTGCTTCGCCACCACACCAGTGTTCCCATAGATCTACTGGTAGTTATAGAAGTATGTCGTGCACCACTACTGACGGTCTGGCGTCCCACAGTCAGTAAACGCAGCGTTGCGTCTTTCATCCTGTTTTTCTAAAGCTCATAAAATAATAATTGCCCTCTCTCTGTTTTTTCTTTCCTTCTCCAGATATGGCTGGGATATTTCCAGCCGTAGCTGAACATGATGTAAAGAGTTAATTGAAGGTTCTTTCTTTTCTTCTAATGTGACTTTTCTCCAGCGTCAGGGAGTCTGGGAGGCTGATCTGAAACCAGTGAGACGGGGCAGCGCTGGGGGGCCGATGCTGGGAGACCCCCTCTTCTCCAAGGAGCTGGAGAACATGGGCAAGCAGCTGGCAGGTGAGAGAGTGTGTGTGTGTGTGTGTGTGTGTGTGTTTGTAGAGGTTGCATCATGCTGAAATGTGCAACATATATATATAACAGCAAGTATGCGGCTGTAAACCATTCCCACAGTTCCCATTCCTTATACCCTGTGGATGATGCAGTGTGTGTGTGTGTGTGTGTGTGGGGACTGTAACTGTGCTACCAAGAATGCTCTTTATACTGCACTACATTTATAAGACACACTTGCATTCAATAGTTCAACACTCATGTCATTTTGAGACTGAATTGGAACATTACAAAATGTTATTCGTGGCATTTTTTGTTATCATAACTCCTGCAGTCAGGCTCCTCTTTGTGACCTGTGTGTGTGTCTGTGTGTGTGTGTGTGTGTGTCTGATCATAGAGTGTGTATCCACTTATGATCCAGATGAAAGCCCGCAGAGGAACGTCATGTGTCGCCCACTTGTCGTTTTATGTCCTGAACGCATCTCCACATACCAGACTGATTCAGAGCACATTGATCAACTCTCTTCACACACACACACACACACACACACACACACACACACACACACACACACACACACACAAACACACACACACACACACACACACACACACACACACTGATTCACATACTGCAGCACACACACACACCTCAGATGGCAATAATTTCTTCTTTGACGCCGACTCACTGAATATTGAGGCTTTGGGCTCCCAGCATGCACTTCACTGAAGCTGTTAGACGCTAATTCAACTCTTTCAACCTTTATTGGCTGCTAACACTTTCCACGCTCCCAGCCAGAGCCTCACTTTTCATCTTTACCCCAATTATAGCTGAGCAATCCCCCTCCCCGTCTCCTGTGTGATTTCTGGAGCTCCTGTGCACTTGTCTGGGTTTTTTCCCCCTAAAATAGAGATGAATTATTCCTCACTAGATGTGTTATTGAGGGATATGCACTAATACCAAAACTTAGGGTACGTTATTCCTGATATGATGCATTAGATTTGGGACTATGGACATATTCTAACACCTTTTTCCATTAAACTAAGACTTTTAGACTCTTTGCTCACATTTCATATAGTTAAGAGTCTGAAAGGTTTCCTGATGAATGATTTTTATTAATATACAGAAGCCGAAATACACAAGTAAACTTTTTTGCCACTTTTTGATGATCTGTGTGACTTTGGTGAATCATTACTGGTATGACGCTTTAGTTTTGGGTTGGATGAATTTAACCCATTTTATAAAAGTGCTCAGTGCATCAGACTTATATAAAGACTTTTGCTCCTAAAATATTGTCAAAAAAAAGAAAAGTTTCCTGATTTGGGGCCAAAAATCAAAGTACAAGTAGACAAGGATTAACATGCTTTCCAGTTTTGTCACTTTTTGATCATTTCTGTGACTTGGTGATTCCAAACCAACACTTTAAACACTAAAGTCTCACAATAATACAAACCAATTAACCAATTATTGCAGCATTAGACCTAAAGAGAGCTAAGATAATGACTTAATTCTACAAGCATAAAGTGATGATGAAACATAGAGTAGTACCTCAAACTTCCACACAAACTATTCCATTTAAAATAAGACTTTAGCGCACTTAAAATATAGTTAGAAGACAGAAAAGCTTCCTGTTTTAGAGCCAGAAATCCCGAACAAGGCTAACGAGGGTTTGTGAAAGTATTGTGGTTCAATCTGTCCTTCACACTTTCCTTAAAGGGGACCTATCATGCAAAATGCACTTTTGTACGTCTTTTAAACATGAATATGTGTCCCCGGTGTGTCAGGGAACTCACCAAGTGTCAGAAAACACAACCCTCTCTCTTTTCCTCCGTACCCAAATCTCTAAAAACGGGGCTGCAACGGAGCTGATCCAGACTGATACAGATTTGAATTGTTCTGACATCAGAAACGAGGAGCTCCGCCTATGTGGGCAACTCTCCACCTATCAGGAGGAGACAGCCACGGCCATTGCCGCTCGAAAGCGCTGGAGACGCTGTAGTACATATGCCAGGCCTGTAGGTGGCGCTGTAGTCTGCCACAAAAGCAGCGAAGAAGACTTCTCACAGAATCAGCCCTCGCAAAAACAGGGCTGGAAGAGAGCAAATAGAGCGAAATGAGGCATGGCTAAAATGCATGATCTGGCCCTACAATATATGATTCAAATATAGCATGATAGGTCCACTTTAATGTATTTATCTAACGCCACGTTTGAATGAGTCCTGGCAGGCAGTGTTTGTGCTGCAGATGAGAGCTAATAAAGTTATGAGTGTTTGAACAGCTTTCTCTCAACATCAAACACTGAACCATCAGAAGGATTTGATGCTCCAGCTTTTGATCTTGAGCATCAACTCTCTGCAGGATTTCAAAATAAAGCTGCTGGTAATGTCTCATTAATGTCGGGAAGCGCCTGGTTTACAGTGAAATCATGTGAACATGTGGTGTTTATCATCGTTCCGGTAAATAGGAATATCAGCTTCATGGGAACAGGTCACTAATGAGCACTTCCTGTTTGGGTTATGATGATAACATCTCCGTGGTGTGGGCGGTTCGAGGAAGACTTCAGCGGCTAAACGACCGTTTGTTTATCAATTACTCACGCCGTGAAACAGTGGAGAAAAGGCAGAGAGGTCAGGATGAATTGAAGTAACGTGGGGTTGGTTTTACACAGAAACTCTCACACGTGTGTTAGGGAGTAATCCAGGTCTTATTTATCCAGTTTTATTCTGAAGCACACACACATTTCTCTTAAACCTTACTGTTTAAAACACGTCCATATAAACAGACTTAAATAGTAAGTCTGGAGTCATTTGTAAACAGATGGTTCATATAGTGTTGCTATTGTTAAACGCAGCCCCACACACACACACACACACATTATCACAAACACACACACACACACACATTATCACAAACACACAACACACACATCACAAACACACACACACACACACACACACACATCTTCACTCTCACACACACACACACACAGCTTCACTCACACACACACACAGCTTCACACACACACACCCACACACACACACACACACACACACACACAGCTCCACACACACACACACACACACACACATCATCACAAACACACACACACTCACGCACAGCTTCACACACACATACACAGTGTCACACACACACACAGCGTCACACACAGCGACACACACACACACACACACACACACAAACAGCTTCACACACAGCTTCACACACACACTCGCACACAGCTTCACACACACACACACACACACACACACACACACACACACACTCACACACACAGCATCTCACACACACAGCTTCACACACACTCACACACAGCTTCACACACACTCACACACAGCTTCACACACACAGCTTCACTCACACACACACACACACATCGTCACACACACACATCGTCACAAACACACACACTCACACACACACAGCGTCACACACACTCACACACTCACGCACAGCTTCACACACACACACACACAGCACACACACACACACACAGCTTCACACACACACACACACAGCTTCACACACACACACTCACACACAGCTTCACACACAGCTTCACACACAACACACACACACACACACACACACACACACACACACACACACACAACACACACACACACAGCTTCACACAGCTTAACACACAGCTTCACACACACACACATCAGTAACGTCTCGCAGACACTTTGCATAACAACGAGATATCTGCTTCACGTTTGAGAGTAAGAAGGTCAGGGGTTGTGAAATCCTTGTCATGCTTCTTTCTGTTATTTATTTAAACTCACACACTCCTGATGACTCACTCAGCGCCAGGATTTAACTAAAATCATCACGGAAAGAATGAGTTTGATGTTGACGGCGGGAGCTGGACGTGTCTCGTGTTTTTCAGACGAGGAAAACAAACTATTCTGTTTCTTTTCCCTCTGCGGATGAACTTGGAGCGTTTTCTGAGAGGAAGCTGCATCCACCGCAGTTTACAGCGTCTATAAATATGGTCATCAGTGCCCAGAAGAAGGATTAAAGAGTGGAGTCTCGCCCACTTTAATGCTTCGTAAAACAGTTTGTGAATCATCAGCTGCAGGACAAGAGGTCATAAAACATTCAACTTTATAGTGGAGCCTCTGTAAAGATATTAAAACGGTTAAAACGTGCCCAAAAAAGATATATATTGAAAATGCAAACAGGAAATTCAGAGTTGTTGTTAATTTCAGACATAACATCAATTAAGGTTTAGTTTTTCAAAATAAAAGCCTCAGAAAGTAACTGTATCTTTACAGGAAACTCAGGGAAACTAACAGGGAGCTCCAAATGGGGCTTGTTTTTCAAAATAAAAGCCCAAGAAACACATTTTAGTTACAAAAAGCTCGATTTTATGTTTGTTTTTCAAAACAAAAGACCTAGTAACAAACTTTTGTTACAATAAGCTCAAATATAGGTTTTTTTTTTTCAAAATAAAAGCCCAAGGAACAAGCTTTTGTTACAAGAAGCTCGATTTTATGTTTGTTTTTCAAAACAAAAGACCTAGTAACAAACTTTTGTTACAATAAGCTCAAATATAGGTTTGTTTTTCAAAATAAAAGCCCCAGAAACAAACTTTGCGGGGTCATAAAACAAACAACTTTATTCTGGAGCCTCAGTGAACATATTAAAACAGTTTTAACATGTGTGACCAAAAACTATTTATATATTGAAAATACATTGTTGTTAATTACAGACATAGATAGCTTTAACATCCATTAAGGCTTAGTTTTTCAAAATAAAAGCCTCAGAAAGTAACTGTATCTTTACAGGAAGCTCAGGGACACTAACAGGGAGCTCCAAGTGAGGCGTGTTTTTCAAAATAAAAGCCCCAGGAATCAACAACATGGCTACTGCTATGAAAACCTACTAAGCACCACAATCACCTTGAGTTTTAAATGTTATACTAACTCATCTCATCTCTCCCCCCTCAGAGGTGGAGAAGGACCTGGCTAAACTGGCAGAAGTGGGTAAAATGACGAGTCGTATCTCCAACAATCCTCTCTCTCTGCACCACACCCCCTTCCTCCCCCCGATACACCCCCCCCACCGCCACCTCCCCGACACCCTGCCCCTCACCATGGGCCGGACTCCATCTCCTAGCAACCTTAGCAGCAGGAGTACAACTCCCAGGACTCCCATAACTCCCATAACTCCCAATAGTCTGCTGAGGCGCTCCAGTTTTGACCGAGGAGCCCATAAAGAGGTGACCTTCAGGAGGTCAAGGAGCCGCCCTGTGACCCCCACCTGCCTGCCGGCCAGACCCCGACCCCTGCTGACCCCCCCGGGACTCAGCACCACCGACAGCCTGGGGGCCAGCCTGAGGGCGTACCTGTCAGAGGTGAGAAGAGAAACACACACACACACACACACACACACACACACACACACACACACACACACACACACACACACACACACACACACACACACACGGAGAGTCATGGAGGTCCGTACAGTAGGAATCATGTTATGGTGGAAAAATGAGCTGTCCGAGGTGAGGAGGGAACACATTTAATTGGGAGGGAATACACACACACACACACACACACACACACACACACACACACACACACACACACACACACACACACACACACACACACACACACACACACACACACACACACAGAGAGTCAGTGTCATGTCCTATTAATTGACCTAGCTTTAAGCGAAACACAGACAACTAGACTAGCTGTTCTTTATCATTATATTTAAGATATTAGATGGAAGATTTATTATTACACACACACACACACACACACACACACACACACACACACACACACATGCGCACACACGCTGGGGTTACTTTTTCTTTTAGCTCTCGGACCCCCAAACTCAAAAACAAAGTAGACTAAATTCTTGTTTACAGATTAATTTGGCAGCAGACCCACATTTATGATATTTTTTGGTGCTTTACATTTAGGTCTTAAAAGTCACGTACTATTACATAAATGATCCTGTGTTTCTTTACATTGACAACAACACCTTGAATAAGACATGTTCAGTATATAGAGAGCGACTGATTGCACTGAATATTTCACGCATTGAAATTCAATAAAACGTCTATTTTACTTATTAATCTTTAAGAAAACCAGCAGTAATGTTATAAGTTATTGACCTTGAATAAGTTTAATACATGGATTGTGACTGATTCCACTCAGTATTTAACCTGCTTAAATTCAATAAAACGTCTATTTTACTGATTCGTTTTCCAGAAACCCACACTAATGGTATTATTATTGCTTTCTTTTTGATTATTAGGTCTTAAAGGTCCCATGTCATGCTTTTCTGGTTATTACCCGTCCCCTTGTGTTATGAAGCTTTTTCTGCATGTAAACGGTCTGCAGAGTCACAAACCCTCAAAGTGCACCCTGTAGGGAGTACAACTCTATCACAGAGAAGACCTGTCTGTGCTGCCCCAGAACGCCTCGTTGGACATTTTCCTTTTTCTTCCTGGGTACAGTGACGTGACCATACCCAAATGGACCAATCCGTGGAGCTCCTCACACACACACTCTCTCTCAGCGGCGAAACTGTGACGCGCTGGGGGGGGGGGGTGCTAGTGGAGCCTCGCAGCGGCGAAACTGTGGCGCGCTTACACTGTAGGTGCTCCGCGTTTGGAGTTGCGGGGTGCGGGTGCTAGTGGAGCCTCGCAGATGGGGGTGCTGCAGCCCCTTTAGCACCCCCCTTCCCGCGTCCATGGTGCTCAGGCTGAGTTCAGGCTGAGTTTCGCTGTGTCTCGCTGTCTCCCAGACCCCACGCAGCAACCAGGAAACGGCCCCAGTAATCCAGCTCACACTGTCCGCTCTTCGAGCCTCAAAGGGCGGAGCAGCGAGCCCCGCAACGTCCCGCCAACACGGCACCCAGACCCCACGCAGCATTCTCATCTGTTTGTCATTACTGGTCTCATTTTCTGGTTGCTAACAAACGCCATTGTAAAACATAATCACTGATGTTCCGCTGTAACGGTGGTGGACTCATGAGAACAGAGTGGGCGAGCTGACCAATCAGAGCACAGTGGGCTCATAGGGAGGGGGGGGGGGCAGGAGCTCCAACAAGGCGTGTAGGACAGAGAGTGAATACACATACTATACAGAGATGCTGTATGAGAAACCAATGTGAGTTTGGAACATTGAACAACGTAAATCTATTCTAGTAGACCTCAACAATGGAACTATGATCAGTAGAAATGGCCATGACATGGGACCTTTAAAACTCAACATTTGTACATACAAAATGTGTTTTTTTAAATTGACAACAACACCTTGAATAAGACATGTTCAGTATATGGAGAGCGACTGATTGCACTGAATATTTCACGCGTTGAAATTCAATAAAACGTACATTTTACTGATTCGTTTTTCAGAAAACCTGCAGTAATGGTATAAGTTATTGCTTTTTTTCTGATATTTAGGTCTTAAAAGTCACTAAATTGTACCTAAAGAATGTGTAAATCCTCTGTTTCCTTATATTGACGACAACACCTTGAATAAGAAGTGTTCATTACATGTAGAGGGACTGATTTCCTCATTTTTCTGACCATGTTTCCTGTGTCTCTGCTGTGTTTCTGCTCCTCAGGATGAGTTTTACCAGCAGCTCCAGGCCATCCGGCAGCCGTGGAATATTCCCAGCGACACGGAGAGCGACGTCCTGGATCCTCCTGAGCAGGACAAAAGTGAGACGCCTTTATATTTATATTTAAACTCTGCATTTAAATGTTTATCATCTCCCCGTTCGTTGCTGGACGTTTCCAAAATCCTCACAAATTTGATAAACGGCCTCTCTAATGTTTCTAACCTCCCCACAGTTTCTTTTAAATGCTTATTTCATTACTGCAAGCCTTAAAGTGGTAACAGATCTATTAAAAAGTGCAGATTAATGTGCACTTATTCCTTGTAAACATTTAATATGGAGCTGTCATGTCGCCTTTTCCATATTTCACAGAGGGGGTTCAATCCTCTAGGGGGAAGTTGTCACGTAAGAAATATTATCCTGGCTTCCTTTAAGAGACATATCTCGATCTAGATCCAGTAAAAAGACATGAATCAGCTGTTTTCTGGCTGGGACACAGTGCAAGATAATACTCTAAATGTGCATAAAATCAGACCTCCTTCAATGCTGCATAAATCTCATGAATATGTGTGGCATTATGGTGCGATTTTCAGAGGCTTGTATTTCAAAATCACTGAAATCAACTAAGAAAAATGTAAAATATAAGTTTTATAGTGTAGCTCTTCTTACATTACATACAGTATATTTGCATTACAACTTGCTTAAGGCTGAATTCACTAGAATATGGATTATTATGATCAGATATATGGTCTGCAAACTGCCTAGATATGGTGAAAGTGCAAAGACAGTCAACATTAAGATTCATCCTCTGGGATCTTTCATACTCCAAGAAAAAGGTCAAAAAGTCACCAAATAACCTCATATTTAATCCTCTATGGACAATGGAAGGTGACACTTTATTCTACTGAAAAACCAGCCATTTGTTTTGATATTTACAGTGTTTGTCAAGGAGGAAATGTAGACCCTATCTCTGAAATATCATTGTAATCTGACTAGTATTTGTCGAGATATGTTGCTCTGTACCGACTTAACTTTATATAAATCCACTGCTGGAGCAAAAAGGGCATCTGTGAAGTAAATCATGAACGATTCCCAAAATACTATATGCTGTAAATTCAGAAATGTTCCCAAATGAACTCGCCTAAACATCTCCGTCAGCTTTTCAAATGAAGAGCATGTGGGAATACAGCGCTCAGTGACGTCAGGAAACAAGAAGTAGATTCAAGCAGTGATTGTTTCTCACATGGAAATATTTCCCTCTGACAAACAACTCCTCCAGCTGTTAAATAAATATTCACTAATGGCACTAAAAGTCCTGAGTCGTGACAAAGCACTTTGTGGCGTGAGAGAGGACCTGAGGGACTGCGTGCGTGCGTGCGTGCGTGCGTGCGTGCGTGCGTGCGTGCGTGCGTGCGTGCGTGCGTGCGTGCGTGCGTGCGTGCGTGCGTGCGTGCGTGCGTGCGTTCGTGCGTTCGTGCTAACCTTTTCGGAAATGATAATTTCTCTATCTTTTTATTCCATTCCTTTAATTGTTGATAACTTTTAAAAATGTGTTTTAGTATAAATAGTTTTTTTAAAGATAGTTGTATTTCTTTATTTAACCCATTAATAAACATAGCTGTATATATGCCAAAGTTGCAAAGAAGGCTTTTTAGCTGTCCCTCGACACGTTTTAAAATCATCCTAAAACTAATTATAAACATATCAGGATCATTAAATCATTCAAACATATGGGCTCTAAATAATAACATAAACACACAGTACATAGCAACAAGTTTAGGATCTGCAGCTAATTAAGCAAATACTTCTAATTGTCCCCGTTAGTCATTTAGACACTTAAAATAGGTTGAGAAAAGACTTAATGAACCCTTTAAGATGATTGAACATGACCCACTTCCTGTCTGTGTTTCTCCACAGGTGGTGCTCGAGATGCCAAAAAGAGATCATTGTTTTCAGGTGAGCAAATCATCAATTCTCCAGAGTCTGAGAGTGAGAGTTTCTACACGATTTGCATGTCTACCTGAAAGAAAACCAAATTAATCGTAACGAGAGAGGGGAGTTATTGTTTTTACGTCATTTCCGGATTATTTGAATAGAAATCCTTTTAGTGGGTTAAGTACATCCTTAGAATAAGTGAGACATTGATTTGACTTCTGATTGACAGCTATCTCATTGGAGAAATAAGCATTATGGCCTTAATAATTAATATCTAATTGTTTATATGTTTATAGCGGACCAACTCACGCTTGGTAGTCCCAGTGAGCTCATCTGTAGAGCCACGACACCCTAACTGTAATAACCGGCTGCCTCCACCTTCATTTATGGTGCGTTCAATGACACCACGTGGCTCCATGAAGTCA
Organism: Dissostichus eleginoides; assembly: GCA_031216635.1. Taxonomy (NCBI): domain Eukaryota; kingdom Metazoa; phylum Chordata; class Actinopteri; order Perciformes; family Nototheniidae; genus Dissostichus; species Dissostichus eleginoides. The sequence goes on from CM062285.1 coordinate 1,529,484, forward strand.
CTGTGAGTTTCCTCCCAACATGTGGCGTTGGGAGAAAGTCTGTCTGGTGAGAAGTGAGGTCTGTCTGCGGTTGTTCTCTTGTGGCGGAGCAGCGTCAGAGAGCCCGTCTGGAGGCTCTTCTGAGGCACAAACACACTCAGAGCTCACAGAAAACCTCACAGATTCAACCAAAACTCACTGAGGATTACTGAGTCTGCACCCAGAGTCGTTTACAGGTCAGAGGCTGTTAGCAGGCATGTAGAGAAGAGGTGGAAGAAGTGAAAGTAGCTATGCTTGAATGTAAAAATACTGCATTTAAGTTCATTCTTAAGTCAAAGTACAGAAGTATTACCAAAATGGCTGAGGTACTAAAAGTACTCGTAATGGCCCTTATGGCAATTTAGTCCGTGTATCTTCGGACCATTTATTTGTCTTTATTAAACAATTAATGGAAAAGCGTCTGAGAGGCGTTTTTACTTTTTGCTTTTTGCCTTACCAAATGGTCATTGGAGCGAGGGGCGGGGCGAAACTCTCGGAAGTGATTTCAGAACAAAAGCACTCGTATGCTAAGAAGTACTTATACTTAGTAGCTATGCTTAATTGTAAAGATACTGCATTTAAATGCATTCTTACTTAAGTAAAAGTACAAAAGTATTAGCAAATTGGCTGAGGTACAAAAGTACTCATAACGGCCCATTTTAGAATCATATATATGTTAGCTGGATTTATAACGATGATGAGTACCCCAGCGTTGGACATTAGAAATGTATAGTATGGGTCAGAAGCATTTAGAAATGACAGGTGTTTATTAGCATAAATAAGCACTTTAGGGTACGGACAATATTTCAATAAATGCTTGGCTGAGTTATTGGAGGTGTGGAGGATGCTAAATCCATGTCTGCACGCAGCCTCGCTATCCAGTGTTTAAGTAAAGTAGCTATTCTTAATTGTGAAGATACTACATTTAAATTCATTCTTACTTAAGTAAAAGTACAAAAGCATTAGTAAATGGGCCGGGGTACTCATAACGGCCCATTTTAGAATCATATATATAAGCCTCGTTATCCAACACAAAGTCTTAACAACAGGGACAGTGCATGTTAATAACTGATCCTAAAAACACATTAAAAGTACTTTAAAGTACTTTATAAACTGCTGATGGCTATGTTGAGTATGTTGCCACAGTGTATTTATCAGTTGATTTATGTTTAAGCTTATAATCTGAATCTGTAAAAAGCTGTCCGATAAATATAGTGGAGTAAAAACAACAATACTGACTTCCAAGTTAAAGTATAAGTACCTCAAAATTGAACTTCAGTGCAGTACTTGGATACATTCCACCACTGCTATAGAGCCCTATGTGTTCCTAAATGTTGAGTTTGGTATTAGAAGTGTAACATATGGGTCCTCAGCATTTAAAACAGCTGGATGCTAACTTGCATATATGCGTTTATTCACCAGCTGCTTGACCAATTTGGAAGATATTTTCAAGGGCTTGGGCTTATTGAGGATGCTGAACCCATTACAGAATTCTAAGTGGACAAAAGTGCCAATTTCCACACATTTTGAGTTGATTTTGAAGTGATTTCCTTGCTTAATGCGTTGGTCATACATTTCAGAGTCAAGAGAAAACAATGTCATCGGTGTGAATATTGAGACAGAATTATTTTCTTTTGTTTTTTCACAACCTTTACTTTACATTTCTGACGTAACACTTAGGGGTTGAAAGAGAGTAAAGAGAAGATCATATTTCACGTCTGTTCCCGAGTGTTTTCCCTCCTTACTGGCGGTGAAACGTCTCATATTTGAGTTTCTAACTCTCTGATATTTCCCTCTCTCTCCACAGGTCTATAGTGACGAACTCCAGAGGCTCTGACCCAAACTATTATGCAAACCGCTGGACCTTTTCAATATGTGTACAGAGACAATTATTTTTATACTTCATACTGAAAAAAGATTGTATACTTTTTTCACAGATATTTCATAAACATTGTACTGTATGATAAAAACGGTCCAAATATAACTCCAGAGTACGGATATAACATTTATTTTTGTTTGCTCTTTAGCATGCTATTGCACTGTTACACACAGACTGAATGCTGTTATATTAAAAATGATTTGGTGCACATGTCTTGATTATTTCTGTACTTTTTATACTGTAGTTTTACTTTGTGATGGACAGGTCAATAAAATAAGACGGGAAGACATAAAGTATGAAATATAACTACCTAAATGGGAACAGAGGCTCAAAGTAAGTGAGTTTATCAAAGTGTAATGAGAGAAAGATAAATCAAAATAGGGAACTAAGAGGATTTTTGTGTTAACGACGAAATTAAGGCATAAAAAGTCTTAAAAATGTATTAAATTAATCTTAAGATAAGGCCTTAATTGGTGTTAAAATTGACTTTTTAATGGGGTTTTTTATGCTTATACTAACCAATTTGTTATTGAGTGGATCAATAATGTTGTTCACCTGCAGAGGAGGAACACATTAGGATATTGAAGTACATTCTGTGTATCTGGAGCTCACTTTAGGCCCATTTCATCCCCTTGAGTGCTCATTGGAAAAGGGTGTGTGCCTTGATATAATCTCAACATCTCTATAAACACTATTTCCCGTCAGAAAAGGAAAACGTATTTCATTGCATATTAAAACGTTCACATTTCATTTTCCATTTTCCCTTCTTGTCTTGGGTTGTGATTGCCATCTGTTCGTGTTCCACACATCGCTCCGTTTATACCGTGAATATTTTCCTCCGGTCTTTGATTTCATGTGAAGGCACGAGGAGTCCTGGAACCGGTTGAAGATGAAAACTTAAATTACACCACAGATGTCACGGAGACACTGTGTATCCTCCCCTGTCTCAGCATGTCACAACTGATAGAGATGAAATGCTGGAGCCCTTACTGATGCTGGCGTACGTTCATATATCACATTATATCCACATGACTTCTCAATTATAAGTCAGAGGATGGAGATTAATTCACATGCTGCTCATTTAATCTTTATCAGTCGCATATGCCATGCTAAAGATCAGGTTTCATAACATTAATACCATCTTTTGAGTCTTCTTAATATCTCTTAAGCTTTGTAAGTGCACGAGGCCACCCAGGAACAAAGCAGACAGACGGAGATCCGGACCACCATCAGAGGTCAGAAACTGACCCTCGTCTTAGTTTACAGACCTACAGCACAAATACATCTATGGTGGAAAGAGGTATGCTTTGACGGCGTATAAAGTCAGTGTCTTTCCCTTCCTTTTGCATGAAAAACCCAACTTTCCCATTTTAAGGGGAAATAACTCAGTAAATAGTGAGTGTCAATATGGACAGAGATGGCAAAAGTACACACATCCTTTCCTCAAGTAGAAGTACAGATACTCCTGTTTAAAAATACTCTGGTGAAAGTAGAAGTACTGACTAAACTTCTTTACTCAAGTGAAAGTAAAGAGGCTTTGAAATGTACTTCAGTAAAAAGTACCCATAACTAGCAGCTGTTTTAAAGAGTACCTGACCTCCCTTTATATTAATAGAACAATAATGTCATTGTTAGCTAATGAATGTTTCCATGCTGAACAACGGCAACATGACAACGTTTCCATTGGTCCCTCTTCTTTAGAGAAGACCAGGAAATGATGGATACACGGATCGTGTTCAAATCAATAGGCACGCAATGACTCTAAATAATAATGATTACGCCACCAAACACACATTCAGACTAAAGGAACCAGCCTGTTTGGAAAATGGAAGAAGTAGAAAGTACAGGTATTTGGGTTCAACATGTAAGAAGTAGAAAGTACAGGTATTTGGGTTCAACATGTAAGAAGTAGAAAGTACAGGTATTTGGGTTCAACATGTAAGAAGTAGAAAGTACAGGTATTTGGGTTCAACATGTAAGAAGTAGAAAGTACAGGTATTTGTGTTCAACATGGAAGAAGTAGAAAGTTCAGGTATTTGTGTTCAAAATGTGAGAAGTAGAAAGTACAGGTATTTGGGTTCAACATGTAAGAAGTCAAAGTAAAAAGTCCTCAGAAAAATAAGTAGTGGAGTAAAGTACTGATACCAGAGACATGTACTAAGTACAGTAACAAAGTATTTGTACTCCACTTCTTCCCACCTCTTTGAAGGCGTATAAAGTCAGTGTCTTTCCCTTATTTTGCATGAAAACCCCAACTTTCCCTGACGGTTTCTGTCCATTTTAAGGGGAAATAACTCTCAGTAAATAGTGAGTGTCATTATGGAGAGGCTCTGTGTTTTCTGTGAGCTGCAGGGAGAAGTTTGTGTGGTAATTTAAAACACAATCAACATAGGCCTACAATCTGGATTTAGTTTCTGCGTCCCTGTGAAGTGGACGTTTCTCACACAGTTTAATGGAATCAGCCTCCACTGTTTCTCAGAGCTGTTATTTGAAGCTTCGCCACACTGAAGTAGCTCAAATAGTTGTCGTACTAAACCTTGATAGATGCAGTAAAGTCCAAAGCAAACAGAGCGAGTCTGAGGTGTTTACAGAGCAGATCCTGACTCTTTAAATGTTTCTGCTCCACTGAACGAAGGGTGTGCTTTTACTCCGATCTGAAGCATGGATCGTGTTAACACGGAGGAATTTAGAGAGCTGTGATTGCTAGGAAACATCAGAGAAAGGGAACATTGGCTGTTGATTTCACAACTAAATACAATTACAAAAAAGTCAGTCTTGAAGCAAATAAACTTACAACGTACATTAGCGTTTCCACTGTATTCAACTGTGCCTGGATCTCATTCATCATAAACCATAAAAATAAATAACAAGCCTAACCGAATTCACATAAATACTTCACAAACTCTCAGAAATACCTTCTTATGTAATCAGTTTCCTCCACCTCTTTCTAATTAGTGTTTAGTTTTCACATGTGTCTCTAAATCGTTTATCGTCAGACGAAGTCAAAACTCCAAGAATAACGCTGACATTTCAGTTATAAGGCCAATAAACTTAAACATTCGGCTGTATTCTTGCCTTTTAGATTATAACTTAAAATAAATATTAATGGTTTTCCCCTATGACTTACCCTTATACTCAAAATACCAGCATATTTGGCAATTATAACCTTCTTAAAATTCCAGATAGACACTAAAATACTTAAGAAACTATACAACTCTTAAAACTAGCTCCTTCATGAATTTTAAGTATCATCCTTACATGTTTTTATGTCTTAATTGTTTGCTTGTTATGGTCTGTGCACTACCTTCGATCCCCTGTTGTAAAATGTATTGTGTAAATAAAGTTTCCAAAAAAACCCCCCTCTGATCAGCTGATATAAATTAGCCATCACTTCCGGTTGACATCTTCATTTGCTGAATTTTCCCCGTACGGTCCGACGTGACGTTTCTGCTCCACGTTTTTCGATGTAATCTCTTGATATCTCTTCAAAGTGTTGATACACGTTTCATATGAAGAAAAACACGACGACAGCTGACTGAAACTACAGGTGTGTGCGCGCGGCCGAGTTCAGGTAAGACACGCGCGTTTTGTTTGTTTGTTTGCAATGTACCGTTTAAAGAGCTCAGACCTACATTTAAATACTGCAGGGACTTCTGTTGGTTAACTCTCATTATTCTGCAGCTGCATAGTTTATAACGTTTTCTGTGTAGAGTAAGAAATACACATCCATCATACTGCAAATGTGAAATACAAATCTAGTGTACATGTACATGAAGAGGTGGTAGAAGTACTCAGATATTGTGTTTGAGTAAAAGTAGAAGTACTCAGATCTTGTGCTTGAGTGAAAGTAGAAGTACTCAGATCTTGTGTTTGAGTAAAAGTAGAAGTACTCAGATCTTGTGCTTGAGTGAAAGTAGAAGTACTCAGATCTTGTGCTTGAGTAAAAGTAGAAGTACTCAGATCTTGTGCTTGAGTGAAAGTAGAAGTACTCAGATCTTGTACTTCAGTAAAAGTAGAAGCGCTCAGATCTTGTACTTGAGTAGAAGTACTCAGATCTTGTACTTGAGTAAAAGTAGAAGTACTCGGATCTTGTACTTGAGTAAAAGTAGAAGTACCAGAGTGTAGGAATACTCTGTTACAATCAAAGTCCTGCATTCAAAATGTTCCTCAAGTCAAAGTAGAAAAGTATTCTCATCAAAATATAGTTAAAGTAGCGACAGTAAAAGTAGTCATTGTGCAGATTGGTCCATTTCAGAATAATATATATGATATGTTTTATAATGATTGATCATGAAAGTGTTCTCAAAGCTGGTAAAGGTGCAGCTAGTTTGAATGACTTTGTATACTGCAGGGTAGCTTGTGGATTTACTCCAGGTGGAACTAAAGTCTGATTTAACACTTGATTATATTTCACATCATTCATCCACATCTGTGAAGTAACTAAAGGGATTAAATACATGTAGTGGAGGAAAAGTACACCATGTACCTCTGAACTGTAGTGGAAGTAGCACAACATGGAAATACTCAAGTACAAGTGTCGTAATATTTGTACTTAAGCACAGTACTTGAGTAAATGTACAAAGGAAACCTAGTGTACATGTGTAGCTTATGTGTTTTATTCATATCGTTGTGTTTTAAGCGTTGGAAACACATCTTAAAGTCATTACAAGCTGTTTACACTTTAGCAGCAGAATGAAAATAATCCTGCAGAGACATCCATCATCAGTGTGTGTGCGGACAGTTGTGTGTTTCTTGTGTTGAAGGACACACACTGCACATATTCAGCATGCTTCTAGATGCAGAGCTGTGGGCAGTGGCAGATATTTGGCCTCCTCTCTGCAGAAACACATGATATAGTGGAGCAGACGTGCGTTTGTTTAAGGCTTTTCCCCCTGTCACTCTCAATTGTTTCCTGATAAATGACGTGGAAATGGCTCGCCATGTTGTATATCATTCTGGGATTTGCTAATGCTCGTATGATCCCGTGGAACATGATGTTTTCTAATGTTGTTCCAGACGGTTGTTCAGTGAAACCATGAGGATTACACAGTGTGGGGATAAAGACACGGGATCATACCGAGGCTTTACTGTCAACTCTTGAGAGTTTGAGAGCACTTTTGAAAGATGTAACCCTGTAATTGATGGTTCTTCTGCCTGTGGTCAGTGGTCCAGACGCTTGGGGATCCTCTAAAAGAGTGTGTGTGTGTGTGTGTGTGTGGTGGCGGGTGACGCTGCGTTGGATGACTCATACAAACTGTTGTCTCTCGGCGTTCCTCATATTTGTCTTATTATTGTCTCAGATTTAAGGACCTTTGGTCAGGTTGGCTCTTGGAAATGTTAGCTTGTGTGGATGTGTTTTATTTCAGTCTGGAGAGGATTGAAAGTCAATATTGTGGCAGGCCTGATCATGTGTTTGGTCACTTCCACATCCCTCCACTTACTTTAGTTTCATTGCCTTTCCTTACCCTCCAATAGCAAATATCCCTCTGCTTTCTTCTCATTTACATATTTAAGATGCAGATTTATCGTGTCTGCACATGGCTTTTTAATCAAGCTGTGATTTATTACACATTCTCATGCAGCAGCTTAATTCTAATTGGACTTCTTTTGAGCTTTCACCAAATGATGAAAGCTTCTAGGATGACGGATAGCTAGGTGAGATTGATCTGTGCAGCTAAAACTGCAAGAAATGTTTACTCTGTGTAACATATATACATGTTGTCTTCATGCCAAACATTCATAGCGGTTTCTCCACGTGTTTACTCATGTGTGTGACCAATCAAACACGATCAGAGAGACACAAAGCAGCCTCAGCTCGCCTCCAGATGCCGACGCTGACAAATGGTCACGTTGCCAGATAACGTAAAGATGTGTCATGGCTTTGTGTTTAATGAGAGTTGATGTCTCGTCATTACAGTGGACATATTTCTTTCACTTAGCAAAAATATACAACCGTTAGCACATTGCCAGTAAAGAAACATCATTTCAAAGATGCCGGATATGGTTCTTGGTATTAATTTTCAGCAAATGGTGATAAATCCCAGTTTCTCCATATCCAAGGGGATGCATCTTGTTGTTTTGTAAGTCCAAAACCCAGATATATTCACTTTAATGTGACCTAAAACAGAGAAAAGCAGCAAATCTGAACATTTGAGAGGCTTAAAACTGCATTTTCTGACATTTTTGCATGATTTTACGGATAAATCGACTATCAAAATAGCTGGCATTAGATGGGTTAATCCTCCTTCTCTCCACATTTCTTTATTGCCTTTCTTCTATTATGGACTATTAGGCTCTTTAGCAATAACATGAACACATTCCAGATAACACGTGTTCCTAAATCTCCTTGGTAAGCCGTATCAATAACACTGGAACATTTGATTTGGCCCTGAAGGCTCTCTCTCTCGCTGTGTTTCTTCATTGGGACAGCATGCAGGAAAAGAGGGAAGCAGCTGTGAGTTATGAAGCTGATTCTGGCCAGAGATCAATAACCTCAAAGTGACCTCTGAACTCAGGAAGTTTAGCTAAAGCCAGGAGAAGTTTGAGGGCTTTAAGAAGCTTCACACCTGCTGCTATCATGTTAGCAAAGTGGAGTTTATGCAGCCTTTTCGTGCATTAGCTTATACTGTAAGTCAAAGTCAACTTTATTGTCAATCTTCCAGTTTGTGTGTACAGACAGACAGATCGAAATACCGTTTCCCACAATCCTGAATACAAAAACAAATATATATGTATAGAAATATGTATATTTCACCGTAAAATCATGCAGAAATGCCGTTTTCAGCCTCTAATGTTCACATTTGCTGCTTTTCTCTGTTTTATATCACATTACAGTGAGTTTATTTGGGTTTTGGACTTACAAAACATCCAGATGCATCCCCTTGTTCCAGTATTATTGATACGGCTTACCAAGGAGATTTAGGAACACGTGTTATCTGGAACTTGTTCATGTTATTGCTAAAGAGCCTAATAGTCCATAATAGAAGTAAGAAGGGAAGGAAATGAGGAGAGAAGGAGGATTAACCAATCAAATGCCAGCTGTCGATTTAACCGTAAAATCATGCAAAAATGTCAGAAAATTCAGTTTCCAGCCTCTCACATTTTCAGATTTGCTGCTTTTCTCTGTTTTATATCACATTTAAAGTGAATAGATCTGGGTTTTTGACTTACAAAACATCAAGATGCATCCCCTTGGATATGGAGAAACTGGGATTTATCACTATTTTTATGACAATTAATACCAAGATCCATATCTGGACACATTTATACATATGCACACATTAAGACATGAATAAAAGCACAACAATCATTATATACAGAATAACAGTCACTTCAATATCACACAGGGGGAATGGAGTACAGTACAGATGAGTTGTCTCAGTGTGAGAAACATTACAAGTGTTTGCCTCTCTTCCTCTGCATGATGACGATGTTTCCCCTTCATCAAATCCTCACCTTGCCAACAGTCTGATCTCAGTTTCCCAGCAATGTGAAATGGAATAATTCGGGGGTCACGATGCATTAGTCTCAGCAGATCCATGATGGACGAACCGGAACATTAACGAGTCACACAAGTTGCTGTTGTGACTGTTGAGATTTGAGTATCAACATTAGCAAGAGGATGAATAACTCCTATGGCTGAAATGATGTGTGAGTCATAAGTGTTTTCGCTCTCTCTGCCAGTACGAAAAGCTCTGGGTTTATGATTTCGGAAAAATAATGATTGGATGTGTGTAGCAGCTGTGCCTGATTGTTTTTCTCACCCTAAGGACGGCATAAACCATTCTTACTTCAATCAGGAGGCAGTAAAAGTAATGTTTATCCATATTGAGTACGTCTGAAACCGCAGGGAACCACGGGAATAGATTAGTGAATGTTGTGTCAGAAGGTTGCACAGCAGGTAGCTCGATGTGTTCTCTGCTTTTAACCACAAAGAAGCAGGTGAAGAAACGTCTGTAACCTGTAGGAGTCTTCACATTATGCGCTACAGCGCTCAGGCTTTACAGCACATGATCTCATAGGTGTCAGCACGAGAGCGAACATGAATATAAAATGGATTTATTGGGTAACGGGGAAACACTAGCTCTTGGTTTCCAAAGCAACTTCGTGCCGAGCCGGGTAGAAAGAAACACCATCACTGCTCTAAAGAATGCCAGCCTTAAAAATAATGTTCCCATCAAACAGAAACTCCACCGTCAATTAGGGAAAGGGACTTAGTCCTGGATTCTTTCATCGTGACGTCACCCATTGGTCGATTTTAAAGCCTTCTTTCTTAATTGACCGAAAAGATTTGTTGCCGTTTTTGTTTCTTTTAATGACATAATGTTTAAAACTGCGACTGTTACCCCTAGATTCCACCGGGAGCGTCTGCGCTGCGTTACGGCGCGGCGCGGCGTTTTTAGCGATCGCGGCCACTCTAGTCAATGGGTGCTATTCCACCAGACCTGCTGCGCCACGCTGCGCCGCGGCTCGAAGCGTCCCAGAAGCGCCTCGGCGCAAGGAATTTCTAAAATATAGGATGAATCCTATTTTTGACGCGGCGCAGCGCGGCGCAGCCGTAGCTTTCTTGTAGAAGTACAAATGTCCAGGAGATATGCCCAAATCAACAACAACTGCAAGCCTGCACACACGACGCTCCGCTTCCGCAACGTTTTGAAACGCGCCCGGTGGGTAATGACGCAGGAGGAGGTCGCAGCGTGGCGTGGCGTAGCCGTAACGCAGCGCAGACGCTCCCGGTGGAATCTAGGGGTAACCCCGGAGAAAACACATTCTACATGCAGTTGAGTTATATGGGAACATAATGTTGTAGGACATTTTGAATTCATATACAGTAACAAGGGTTATGATAGAGAGCAAATGCATCTTACTTAAAGTCCTCTAATGTTAGAATTACTGAGAAGTCTGCTCACTTATCCATTGAAGAGCCGTCAGTCAACCACTGCTGTACGATGGGACCTCTTAAATGTACATTATCTACCTGAAAGAGGCAGTTATCAAATTGTTTGTTGTCTTTTGAACCGTCCTTTGTCTCTTCTTTGTCTCTGGGTGGCAGAATCAGCTGTAAACTCCCCTCTCAACCTCAGACAGGGCGTGTGAACGCAGAGAAACCATTGATAACCGAGCAGTTTTACTGTTCCTCCATGATGTCACGGACGGTTTAGCTCATGGTCGGACTTGGCCACGCTTTAGTTTTGAGAGTCTTTAAAGTGTTCGCCAAACAACGAGGGCTGACACTGGTTTGTGAGAGATACGTTTCCAACATGAAGCTGAGAGGAGCCAGGAGTTTTGAGGGGGAAAAAGGCAGAAGAGCAGCTAAAGAAAAGAGGTTGAAATGACTGTGGAGGAATGTGTGTTTCCAGCAGCTGTGGTGTGTGTTCAGATCAGACGAAGTGATGTTAGGAGTGTGAGAGTGTGAGGATGAAGTGAGCTTGGCCTCCACCAGAGGGCGATGTTTCTGATGGAGGTGAGCTGAAGTTTCCTGAAGGTCATTAATCTGTTATAAATCTGCTTTCTGCTGAAAGACAGGAAAGCTCTGCTTACAGAAAGAGCCGTAGCTCAATGTCTCCGCAGTTTCAATGTATAGAGGAAAGGTTATCGCACATTTTGACCACCATTTTACTGAAAAACACTTGAATGTGAGGTTTCAAAGGTTTCAAATCCATCTCTATATTCATGGAAACCATTTCCTGTCATTGTAGTTGCATTGAACGTTTTTTTTGTGAGAAATATTGGCTTCTTTGTCACTTCTTTCTGTGTTTTCTCAGCTATTTTGTCCACAACGTTGGTAGTTGAATTGGAGTTGCATTGGACTGCATATTTTAGATAAGATTCACTGGCAATTTAATGAGAAATATCAGCTTTTTGTTACTTCTTTCTCCGTGCTTTCGGCTTTATTGCTGCTACGATTCAACCTTAAATCCATTTTCTTGACTTTGGTTTGTCAGTCAACTAAAAAACGGACTTCCTGGTCCGCTCGATAATGAAAATACGTTTTAGTTGCAGCCCTTACTCCTACAAATGTCAAACAAAGTTAACCTGAGGAGGTTTATCTTATTAGGACTAAGTTTACAATGACTTTCTCTCAATGGGGTGTTAAGGGTTGACCATAAAAACAAAATGTTAAGGTAATTTACGTTCAAATAATTTAAGGTTAATTATCTTGAGAAAATCAGGTACTGAATATTTTTCTATCCCCTTAGTCAACAGATAACTTGAATTGTAATTTTTACTCCAAGATGTACAGTTTCAGAGACATTACTGGTAGTAAAACTCGTACTTTGTCATATTCTCCATTTAAAAATAAGGTTTTTACCCTCTATAATGTTTTTTCTTAAGTTCCTGGTCATATTTCCCCCCTCCTGATGAGGTTGTGAGGAGGTGATGATGTTGGGATCTCCTGCTCTTTAGTTCTGGACGTCAGAGGGTTTATTTCCAGCAGCATGTGGTCCGGCTGCTGTTTGTCCTTCAGTCGGTGTTTTGTTACAGAGCTTTTGACTGAGTGGACGGACCCATATGGTGCGAAGACATCTGAAGTCCTCTCACTGTGTCTGGAGTTTAGCTTGGCCTGAGGAGGGTTTGTTTTAGGGATGGGAACTTTAACTGACAAGCCGTATAAACTCGGGTCAAAGTAGACGTCAGAAACCAACATCTAGACACATATCTCATCTATAGCTCTTTTCTTTGCCGCTAAAATGGATTATTTGTACTTTCCTCCGTTTATCTAAACCAGCGGTTCCCAACATTTTCCAACTCAGGGCCCACTTGAGAATCTAAAATGTTTTCCCGGCCCACATTCAACCATAAACATTACGGAGGCTAAATTCAGGTTCTGATTGGTCAATTCAGAACATGTGACACGTTGTTAATCCAGTAGTACAGACCGCTGTATAATGACCATTGCTAAGGAGGATCAAGAAAGAGAAAGGAAAAGAGGTTCATGAGGAATGATTCATCGAATATTCAAAATGATTCAGGAATTCGAATGAGTTATGAATATTTTTATTGTAATTTTTCTTTCTTTTTTTTTGAGGGGAGGGGTGCCTAAGTTGATTACATATTTTCAAATGGATTAATTACATGTATACGACAGTGCCATTTTAAATGTCTTAAGAAAAATATCAAAGAAAACTTGGTTTGGTTTCTATATTTATTTGAAAATGTATTGATTATTAAAACTTTTTTTGTAAATGATATGTTCATTCGGTTAACCGTTTTTTTGGAGGTCGAATATTCTAATATAAATTCGTATTCAAATTCCCATCGCTAATCTAGACACATATCCTCATCTTTAGCTCTTTCCTTTGCAGTTAACATTGGTTATATGTACTTTTCTCATCACCTTTCCTCAGTTTATGTTGTATTGTCTTTGGAGGTGGAAATCCTTTTGTATTGTACTTTTGTTCATCAGCTTTTATTTACTTCTTTCTCCGTGTTTCGGCTTTATTGCTGCTATGATTCAACCACTAATCACATTTCAGATCTGGTTTTTCACATGAAAACTGGTTTCAATTCCTACAAAATGTCAAACATAGTTTATCTTCCTCAGGTTTACTTTAAACAGGGACTGCATCTAAATCACATATCCTCATCTATAGCTCTAGTTATTGCAGCTTAAATTGATTATTTGTACTTTTGTCATCACCTTTCCTCAGTTTATAGACGTGGTATTCCCTTCGAGGTGGAAACCCTTCCCCCCGTGAAAAAGGTAGTGAGAAATCTCTGCTGTTAGCCTCCTTTCCCCCATGAAGCTAATTGATACCTAAGGCTAGATGTGAAGTGTAAACAGACGGACAGCTGGTGAGACAGCCACCGTAATGTAGAGACATTTGGGTTCGTTTGTGGCTGTCAGGCACGACAGAGGCGAGGAGACGACCACACAAAAGAAATATTTGTCCAATCTGTCCAAGCAAACTCCCCAAGGAGGACGACTTTCCCACCGAGGGGTAATGGAAAAGAAGCAGGCAGGCTTTTGGATTAAGAATGGTTGTAAAGTGTAATGACCTCTGGCAAATGAAGCACCTGTTCCATTACATTCTGCAAGGATTAGACATATGATTAAGGTTTTATGACGATGAAGTTTAGACTAAACAATGGATTGGCAGCGTTTTCAAAGCTTACCAAAAACGAAAGAGTTTTTCTAACGTCAGTCTGGACAATGATTACCATATGCAAACATCACATATATTCCCATTGAAAGCTTGCCATTTGAACCCCGATGTTTTCCAAATTAGTGGATGGGGTTTCCTGCCGTCAGGATCTCAGAAAAGACCACAAAGAGCCAGGAAGTCTCGTTCTGTTCGAGGACTAAAAATGTTTATCTGCCTCATTCATGAGAGGCTGTAGGGTCTGTTGGTAGCTCCGATTCAGTGTGAAGAGAAAAGGGTTGCCTGGGCGGTGAAAGCAGACTGAAAAGCAGACTGTTTGCTCATGTCCAGAGCCGCAGAATGGATGAGGACACAGATGGGATTTCTCTCTGCTGGACTGGTGTGTTTGGACAGACATGGAAACCTGGGGTAGAATGGACAGGCATCTTATTGAAGGAGGGAAGACTTAGTGCCTTTCACCCAAACAGGGCCTGAAAAGAGTTGTTGGAGACAGTGAAAGTTGTGTGTGTGGATAGGGGGGTTTGTTGGATGAGGTCATATATAACATAACTCTTATCTCCCTTTGGGAATGAACATGTTGTTAGATCAACTCTCTGAGCTCATGTATTGATATTAGAGGTGGTCTGTGCCTTCTGAGGCTCCACAGAGCAGCAGCACGACCATAACACTTCAAAGAAATCATCTGGGTTTGTTTCTCTGCTGTTCTCCTGAGAACCGTTCTGTGAACAGCAGAACATTTACTAAGGAAACAAAGTGCATCTCCAAAGAGCTGCAGCCAGGAAACAGATGAAAGCTTCATGCAGAGGTCAGGATATCTGAGGTATTAGAGATGGCGTGGAAACAGGTTTCCCATGATTGATCTAATGGTCTTTGGGGATAAAGATTGTATGACTTTATAAGCCAAAGGTATAGCAACATATTGTCTAGGTTGTGTCTCTAGAACAGATGATTACTTACAGAAAAAGTAGTAACCAATGTCCTCCCCACTTTCTCAAAGTCCAAGGTCTTTAAATGTCATGTTTTTCAGTCAAACCCCAAAGATATTCACCCTGACATGGTTTCAGACTGAGAAAAGCAGGACATCTCTTATTCTAGAGGCTGAAAACGGCTATTTTCAGACAATTTAGCATCATTTTAGCATTATCAAAATGTCATGTTTTACACGTCAAAACCCCAAAGATATTCACTTTAACATGGTTTAAGACTGAGAACGTCTATTTTCAGACACTTTAGCATCACAAATACTTCATATATTAAGGGACTAAATGTTCCAGCTCCATCCTATACCTTAGTTTATTCATTTTGATAACTTAAAAACAGGTACAATTTGACCCCAATTTTCAAGATATGGCTAGTCCAGGAGAGAATATTACTTTTAAAGGACTCAGATATAATTCTGTGCCGTTTAGACAATTAAAACAGTGTGTAGTAATGAAGTACTTTGTAATGCTAAAGTACAGTACCACAGACTTTAGTTTAAATCACTCGCTCCACTGGTGTTGACAAGGATGGCTCTGGTGTGTTTTTACAATTTCCAAGATATCTAGAGATAGTAATCGTGCGCAGGTTAGACCATTTTAACGGTGTCTAGTAACAAAGCGATAACTCCTTTAAATGCTAAAGTAAATCCCCGTACATCACCACAGACCTGGTGTTTTTACAGTCCTTCCCATTGCTCCTGGGGGTGATTTGTTGCACCAGGTGAAGGAGTTTATATATCCCATGGTGCTTTGTGAGCTGCTGACAGGTGTAGCACGACCAGAGGTCAGAGGTCAAGAGAGTTTCCATGGAATTACAGGTCTGGAGCTGCAGGTTGGACCGAACGAGCAACACACATCCCATCATCTCTGCTGCGGGGTCACCTCTCATGGAGATACATCCAGATTATGGTGGGGTTTTAAATCAGATGTACCCAGAGTGTTAAAGTTTACACTGTTGAAGACTTACCATCATAACGGGATAAAGTGATTTCTTTATATGGCATGTGAAGCCCTTAAGATGTCCTTTTTTTGAGCTGAAGATGTTGTACCCATTTCCTTTAAACTCTTTTTTAACATGCTTTTATGGGTGTGGCTCTTTATGGTTAATTTCTATCTCTTCTTCGGAGATATAGCCTCTTAATTTGGCTGTTAAAGTGAACCAGATTCATGCATTTAAAATGTGCAAAATGGTCTTTTTTCTGCTCTGAATGCGCGATGTCTCCAAAGTTAATCGTAATAGTGTTGTTCAATAACACCGGAATAAGCCTGATCATGATTTTTGGCATTTTGTTTTGAGAACAGGTCTCTCAGAAGTGCTGAGCGGCCACATTAACAGCGGGTTAAACCAACATTGGGGGGGGGGGGGAGATCATTAGAGAGTGAGAGCGAGGAGGGGTCAGGTTTCATGTTGAGGAACCTGAAGTCTGTCAGAAGTAAAGACTGATGATGAAGGACACATTTAGACACAGTTAGCGTCCATTTAGCCGGAGACTGCTGCTCACTTTGAGAAGATCTTAATGAGATCATATTTGTTTTTAGTAAGGCTGCGTCTCTTAGTCGACTTATCGGACATTTTGCAAGTCATTTAAAGTCCTTTTTCTCATGCAATACGACTCGTTATCCAATAAATGTATGAGCACGGCATAGCAAGATTTAAAGAGATGTTTTTGCATGATGTTTAATCAGAATCAGGTTTATTGTATAACAGATACGAGGAATTGGACTTGGTGTTGTGGTGCACACATTACAATATAAACAAAACATTTAAAACACAGATAGAAGATGTGAAGAAACTGTAAAAAATATAGCAGTATTTACATTGAATAGGATTGAAATCGTAGAAATAGAATTAGAAGAAGAACCCATTGTGTTTTAAAGCAAATACAAATTCCTGGGTGGGAACATTCTGTGAACAGATATCAACATGTTTTTGAAAGCTTGAAATGTTTGTTTCTACATTAAAACTTTACGCTCATGCAAAGCAAAGTGTATTTTAGGGAAATGGGACCATCTGAGGAGCACCTGAATGTTGGCGACGGTGTGCTCTTTAAAGTTTACAAGGAGTCATCTGGGGAAACGAGTGTGATATTGCGAGGTAGATCGACATGATGTCAGTGCAAGGAGGTGAACTAATGAGACCCTCACAAGAGTCTTTACTGTCAGTGGGAGAAAGTAAGACTGGGAAAAGGAGTAAACCCCCTCCTCTTCTTCATCTACTTCCTCCTCTTCCTCCTCCACCAGCTGGCTGACAGATGGAAGGACCTGTTGGCCAAGAAAGTGAAGGAGTAGACGGGAATGTGGGCGAGGAGAAAAAAAAATCCACCGACAGATTTACTGAATGATCTGCTGGGAGCACTTACATATGTTCCCTCTGTTTGTGGACCTGTGTGTGTGTGTGTGTGTGTGTGGGTGTGTGTGTGTGTGTGTGACATTTGACACACACACGAGTGGGTTATGCAATGTTAGCGTTTGGTGTGTTTTGTTTACGGGGCTTGTGTAATGGAGGAAGTCAAGCTTGTGCGGGGGAAGGTGATGAGGATGTCAGAGGATGGGAGAAGGAGTGTGTACAACTTCCTCTGAGAGTGTGTGTGTTTGTATTAGCGGTCAGATCTCCGTCCTGCTGTTATTTACCTTCAGAGAGGAAACCAGTGGGTGTGGTGGGATCAACTGGGACTTGTCCTCCTAGATTTATACAAACACCCCCTCCTCAGAGTGTGTGTGTGTGTGTGTGTCTTAAGTACAACATGTTCATGCTGTATGTACAGGTGGTTCGATGGAACAGGAAGTCATGGTCTCAGTTTTACTGCCGTCTCTGTTGGTTTTGGTTTCAGGAGATATAACTTATATTGTACCTTTTTATGACATTTGATAAGTTATATAAAAGAGTATAGTTTATTTATTGAAAATGTGTAATTTAACAGCTGTTTCTATGTTAAATGTGAGGGATCAAGCGAAGGAGCTAAGAGAACAATATTCTCTCGTGTAATAGATTTATGGTTTTATTTCCACGAGTCGACGTACACTTTTCTAATTAAATGACCAGTTTAAAACTCCTCAAGATTTTTTTTTCACTAGCGTTGACAAAGTGTTGCTAATTTACGGACAATTTGGCACGTTTTCGGTTTATTTGTTTCTGTTTCCTAGAGAAGGAAAACATTTGAATGTCTTCATTATTAAAATTGCCGTAAACGCCACATGTTCAACAAAATGCTGCAAGTCTTAAACAAATTAGAATAAAATAACATTTCTTAATTCATTCATTTTAAGTCTTTCAAGATTCTTTTTTAATCTGTCAAATATGTTCCCAATAAATCAATGAGTTGTTGTTCTATAGAAAGTCAGGAAAGGGGAAATAATGTTTATTTGTTTGAAAAGCCCAATATGACTTCTTCAAATGTCTGGTTTTGTTCAAAAGTTATAATGGAGTCAAAAAGCCTCAAATACTTACATTTAAGAAGTTAAAATCAGAGAATTTAGATTCTTTTCTGCACTCAATGTACTCAAACTGATTAATTGTTGATTTATTATTGATATAATTCATCAGATCTCTCTCTATCCCATCTCTTCCTCCCCATTTCTTGTTGGATACACTTAATAAATTGTCTAAAAATGCAGTTAAAGTAACATTTTGCAGCATTTCATCTTTTTAAACTACGTTTTTAATCTTAATTTTGACAGATATTGTCATTATTCCTGCAAGTGTCGGCCTATATCATTAGCAAATATCGGTCTTATGTCTCCTTGAGTCTAATTATCGGCCCTGGAAAATCCATATTTACTAGATCTCAGTTGTTTCCGTCTTTACTGCAGTGAATCTTTTGATGGAGCGTTGTTAATACGATGATCTCACTCTGCAGGTGTTGGCTTTACATATCTAATGTGTGAGGAATTATTTCATTGGCGGTCTGCAGATCATCATGCCCAGCTGCAGCTCTTATCAAACTCTACATACTTTCCTAAGTCTCTGATATCTACCTGACCCTCAGATAACTTCCTCTCTGAGTAAAGACTCCTTTAGTGTCCATCACTCACTTTTACTGCAGTCTGAAGGACAATCACTGTCATTGCTGCGTCTCACTTCCTCTGCTCCACCTCCAGCCTTATTGTTCCTTCCTTACAACCCACGTCTATAAAATGCTAATGTTGTGTGTTTGGAGTCATTACCTGACTGAGGAAGTTTAGGAAAGACACAGACAGCTGCTCTGTGTGAGAACTTCATCATCACAGGACCCTAATAAGGGATTTACTGCCTCCCCTACATAAAGGAGGCTAATGATGGGCTATAAAGGAACTACAGCACGGTCACATGACTTCACGCCACCACCGCTAAGCTAAAGGAGGCTAATGTTCTTCATTTTACGGAGTGCGGGTGTGAACCAGGGTGAGGAGGTCTTGAAAGTAACAGTTTTATTTTTGAGGGGGGCTAGAGTGTTGCGGGAGGTGAGTAGGGTGGAGTTGAAGTGGTTGAGCAGATCATCAGGTGAGCTGAGGGTTGCGTCCAGGGGGAGATTAGACGATAGCAGTTCGGAGAGATGGTTATGGTCAATGGAGTGTAGATTACGGAAGGTGATGTTTCTGGGTGGGCAGGGGTTTCGGGTGGGGGAGGCAATGGTGAATTGTATGAGTTTGTGGTCGGAGAGGGGAAATGGGCAAGGGTGGAGGTCAATCACTGGGAGGTTGGTAGAGCAAACGACATCAAGGATGTGTCCAGTAGGGTTCTGAATTCGGATGCCAGCTTGCAGGTGGGTGAGTCAATGTGAATGTTGAGGTCACCAAGTAATAACAGACGTTGAGAGAGGGATGAGGCAAGTGTGAGGAATTCAGTGAAATCTGAGAGGAAGGAGGGATGAGGTTTAGGAGGCCGGTAGATGAGGATGACTGTCAGTGAGGGAGGGGCTTTGAAGGCAATGAATTCAAAGGATGATACTGAGGGGAGGGTTAGTTCTGCGATCTGGATGTTCTGATTGTGGATTACAGCAAGGCCACCACCACGGCGGGAGGGGCGGGGTTTAGTGATGTATTTAAAGCCAGGGGGGGATGTTTGGTTGAGGGAGAAGAAGTCATCAGGCTGTTGCCAAGGAACGCACACGCTATTTGTTGTTTGTTTATATCACGCAGTGTGTTCTTCTTCTCTCGGTTATCACGCAGTCTGTTCTTCTCTCGGTTATCACGCAGTCTGTCTTCCGGTTGTTGCCTCTTTTGAATGACGAATACACACTGTAACGGAGGTGATCTCTGGGGCCGTAGATCACGGTCTCCGTTACATATTATATAGCTTCATTATTGGCGAAGTATATTCATTGCTCCACGGTAAAACGTTGCACAGGAAGCATTTGATATCAAAGAGGACAAGAGCTTGTGTGGCGTTCAAACCCGTTTATTGAATGGTTGACGTCAGTATCAGAACACATTCATCCTTAATGGCTGGATTGGCACGCCAACCTATGGGTGAACAAAGTGATTCGCGTTTCTAGGAATTCATTAGATGTTAGATATCATCCCTGCAGTAGTTAACATCATAACACTCACCTCCACCTGCTCTCCCGTCTCCGGTGCCAAGGTCCGTCACCGTAAAGAGTCCCCGGGGAAACGGCGAACCCTCTTTTATCGTTCCGGATGGGGTTAAAAGAGCAGGTTGGAGGCAGGGGTGGTTTTATATCATGTACGTTGATCTTGTTGGTTTATAATATTTTTCTTTTCATACATTAATTAGGTATAATTTAAGTAATGGATGTTTGTTATTCTCAACTAAATGTTTATTGTTATTTAACTGGTTTCCTTATCTGAGCTTACCATCTCTGCACATGCCACCCCTTTTGATGGTACGGTCCAAGTGATGGGCCTATAAAGGGTGGCATGTTAGGCTCATTGACGGGAGGGATAGTGTTGGAGACATGTCATATGGGGATATTGATGTTGTCAACCATGTACCAAGGATGAATAAATTCCCACACCGGGTTGTATCAGGGTGTTCTGCCTCTGCCTCCTTACTTGGTCGGGCCGCTCAATTGTCAGCTTCACACACACTACCGCCGCCTGCTGGTAAGGAGAGTTATTGCCACTCACGCATGTGCAGTTCGTACGTGCTACTTGGCCGTCGGCTGAAGTCTTTGCGGTGTGTTCCAGTGCGACACATGACCAAGACGCAGGAGACGTGAGGCGACGTGAGGCGATGTGAGGCGACGTGAGGCGACGTGAGGCGGTTGTCTTTGGTGTTCTTTGGTGTGTAAGAGGCTTAAAGGAACTACAGCACGGTCACATGACTTCACGTCACCACCGCTAAGCTAAAGGCTGGATGAATTGATTTAAAAGTTTACTTCTAGTATATAAAACTTATTAAAAAGATCTCAGAAAAACAATATATGGGTCATTGAACTCAACACAAGTCTGCTTTAAGAAGACTAGACGTCACCTGGTGATTCTTATATTATCATAGAGTTGTAATGAATATAGCTGTGTTTTCTGCATGCTTCTTTACTGCTGTCTGCATGCTTCTTTACTGCTGTCTGCATGCATAGACGTTATTAAGAAGGTGAGAAACATGCTTGACTGGGAGTTTTGAATGCCTTGTTGATCAGACATCTTTAATTGCGTTTGTGCTGATGGACTTGGTGCTGAATGTGTTGTGTTTTGATCCTTCAGTGTGCACTTAAAGTGGATTTATGTCCGTCTGAGCTGCAGGTTAGGAGTGATTCCCTGCAGAAGTGAACTGTTATGCTGCTATGCATCTTAGGGAGCGCCTATAAAGTCCCTCTCAACTCAAATCCCTCTTTGTCATGAATGGAAAATTCATCGAGCGTTGAAGGGTTACTTTTGTTGGGTGTTAAGTCTTTATACAGTAGGCTTTCTGCATGGTTTGAGATCGCTGTAAAGGTGTGTTTTTATATTTTCACAGCACACAGACTACAATGCATTTGGTATGTCTGCAGCCCCATGAAACCTTTTTAATTAGTCTTAAGCTGGTGGAAGTGTGAGTGGAAATACCTCAGTGTTCATTATGTTCACACAGCCGCTGTTTGTGCTGTTGGTAAGTGGAAAAGAGTGAAAGGAAATGTGCCGTAATGTACAGTCAGATTAGAATAAGTGGCATTACTTTTATCATTCTGAAAGCTGTGGGAGAATGCATGAATTTGCAACAGAGGCTGCTTGGTAAATAGGGAATATCTAACAAAGATAATTGGAGTATTAAGCTTTTTTGTGTCTTTTAATAGATTTATCCCAGGATTTTAATAGTTCGAAAATCATTTTTATGGTTTATTGACCTACAGGTTTTTTGGATTAAATCAGATACATTTTAATTTATTAATCCCAATGTGTTCTTTGTTCTAGTTTGAGCAGCATGTTAACACGGCTAGGGTTAGAAATACAATTAAGTACACATTCAAAATAAAACAGAAACTGTTAAAAAAAGTGTGAAAAGCATCGAAAAAGATCTAAAGAATACACAAATATACCAATTCAATACTATTGTGTGTGTGTGTGTGTGTGTGTGTGTGTGTGTGTGTGTGTGTGTGTGTGTGTGTGTGTGTGTGTGTGTGTGTGTGTGTGTGTGTGTGTGTGTGTGTGTGTGTGTGTGTGTGTGTGTGTGTGTGTGTGTGTGTGTGTGTCATTTCCTCTCTTATGCGTCTCCGTTTAAAGACGTAATTGAATAACCTTTATTAGCCTGTTAGCTCTCAGCAGAGACGTCCCGTACGCTTCTGGACATGTTTACTGTCAGAAAAAGGACAAACTGTGCGATTGCATCCACTTGTTTTATTCATATTTCAATTTGCACATAAGAAACCCTGCAAAAGATCGAGCTTATCTGGAAAAGTTGGGACCCTCTTATCACAACATTTTCTTTTGCATGTTTACTAGAAATGAAGTTAAAATCTGCAATGCATTGCACATGGCTGGAAGCCTGGTTTAATGACTTCTAATGTACCTGCAGGAAAATATGTTTGCTTTGTATGGATAGTGCATTATAAAAAGATTTTAAGTGACATAAAGGACTCTTACATGACAATAATCAGCATGTTAGATATGTATTGACACAGATTACTCTCGGTTCTGTTTTCAAATCTCAAGACGCATCTAAATATATGCAGTTTCTATTAATAACTACATATTCTTTTGGCAATTTTGACAGGATACAGACAGGAAACATGAAGAAAAGGAGGTAATTGAGGTCGCTGTGATCAGAGTGTAGTTAGTTTTCAATGGAGGTATCTTAGTTTGAATGCATATGAAGACATGTATGCTGCTGTTTTGTAAAAAGGACAGCACATGTTTAAACTAAATGTACTGTAAGGTTTGCAGGACGTAGAAACAGAGAGGTCTTAGATGCCAAAGTCTTCTCATTATGTAATCAATGATGTTAATTCCTCCTGGTTTTCCTCTCTGGACAGCAGCTCTGTTTTTAACATTGAAATAAGTCCAGCAGCTGAGTGTGAGAATAACTCATCAGCAGACTTTGTTTTTACAACTGTTATAAAAAGCCTTCTGGCATCCATCTTCCTCTCTTTGTGTGAGACGATTCATCGTCAGTATGTCTGAGGAAAGAAGTAAAGTGCAGTTCAGGGAGGGATCGCTCTCTTTCTCCCTTTCCTGCAGCTCAGAGATAATATATCAGCTCCTGCAGATAAATCCCTTTGTTGCACCTGGCCAGAAACAGATTTCTCTGGACTGCTTCATCACCACTTACTGTTCAATGTAACCATTTGGTGACTAATGTCAGACGTGCTTAGACATGCAGGCAGAAAGCAACCTATTTGAATAGATTTTGCCTGTTTTATCGATCAAAACGTCAAGGATTTCCGTTTTGATCTCACATTTCTTTCTGTATTTCAGCAATAGTTTCAGCATTTGTGCTGTGCGCAACCTTTATATATCTCTGAGTATTAAAAGCTTTGGCTGAAACTCTTGCAATATGTAACCTGAGCACAATGTATGACTTTTTTAGAAGTAAAAGTAGTAGTTTTCATCAGCAGTACTTGCAATATTTTCTCCATGCTTTATGAAATGCTGTGCAACCAAAGGATATTCCAGATTGTTGATTTTTTGCAGAGAAAATCACAACCCCTTAGTATTAGAATTGTATATGAAATCATCTAAATCAAGTTGTGTTTATAAATTGATCCACAAAGCTATATTTTTAATATCCTCTTTCAACAAAGCGTTAGAAATACAATTGAGCAAAACAAAGGAGCTGATTGTGGATTACAGGAAGCAGCAGGGAGAGGGACACGGCCCCATCGCCATCAATGGGACTACGGTGGAGAGAGTCAGCAGCTTCAGGTTCCTTGGGGTCCACATCACTGAGGACCTGACATGGACTCTTCACACCACCACCATCACCAAGAAAGCTCGACAGCGGCTCTTCTTCCTCCGCAGGCTGAGGAGGTTCAAATGGACTCCAGGATACTCTGCAACTTCTACAGGTGCACCAGAGAGAGTATCCTGACCTTCTACAGGTGCACCATAGAGAGGATCCTGACCTTCTACAGGTGCACCATAGAGAGCATCCTGACCTTCTACAGGTGCACCATAGAGAGCATCCTAACCTTCTACAGGTGCACCATAGAGAGCATCCTGACCTTCTACAGGTGCACCATAGAGAGGATCCTGACCTTCTACAGGTGCACCATAGAGAGCATCCTGACCTTCTACAGGTGCACCATAGAGAGCATCCTGACCTTCTACAGGTGCACCATAGAGAGCATCCTGACCTTCTACAGGTGCACCATAGAGAGCATCCTGACCTTCTACAGGTGCACCATAGAGAGGATCCTGACCTTCTACAGGTGCACCATAGAGAGGATCCTGACCTTCTTCAGGTGCACCATAGAGAGTATCCTGACCTTCTACAGGTGCACCATAGAGAGGATCCTGACCTTCTACAGGTGCACCATAGAGAGTATCCTGACCTTCTACAGGTGCACCATAGAGAGTATCCTGACCTTCTACAGGTGCACCATAGAGAGCATCCTGACCTTCTACAGGTGCACCATAGAGAGCATCCTGACCTTCTACAGGTGCACCATAGAGAGGATCCTGACCTTCTACAGGTGCACCATAGAGAGTATCCTGACCTTCTACAGGTGCACCATAGAGAGTATCCTGACCTTCTACAGGTGCACCATAGAGAGCATCCTGACCTTCTACAGGTGCACCATAGAGAGCATCCTGACCTTCTACAGGTGCACCATAGAGAGGATCCTGACCTTCTACAGGTGCACCATAGAGAGTATCCTGACCTTCTACAGGTGCACCATAGAGAGGATCCTGACCTTCTACAGGTAGACCATAGAGAGTATCCTGACCTTCTACAGGTGCACCATAGAGAGCATCCTGACCTTCTACAGGTGCACCATAGAGAGGATCCTGACCTTCTACAGGTGCACCATAGAGAGGATCCTGACCTTCTACAGGTGCACCATAGAGAGGATCCTGACCTTCTACAGGTGCACCATAGAGAGTATCCTGACCTTCTATAGGTGCACCATAGAGAGTATCCTGACCTTCTACAGGTGCACCATAGAGAGCATCCTGACCTTCTACAGGTGCACCATAGAGAGGATCCTGACCTTCTACAGGTAGACCATAGAGAGTATCCTGACCTTCTACAGGTGCACCATAGAGAGGATCCTGACCTTCTACAGGTGCACCATAGAGAGTATCCTGACCTTCTACAGGTGCACCATAGAGAGGATCCTGACCTTCTACAGGTAGACCATAGAGAGTATCCTGACCTTCTACAGGTGCACCATAGAGAGCATCCTGACCTTCTACAGGTGCACCATAGAGAGGATCCTGACCTTCTACAGGTGCACCATAGAGAGGATCCTGACCTTCTACAGGTGCACCATAGAGAGGATCCTGACCTTCTACAGGTGCACCATAGAGAGTATCCTGACCTTCTACAGGTGCACCATAGAGAGCATCCTGACCTTCTACAGGTGCACCATAGAGAGGATCCTGACCTTCTACAGGTAGACCATAGAGAGTATCCTGACCTTCTACAGGTGCACCATAGAGAGGATCCTGACCTTCTACAGGTGCACCATAGAGAGTATCCTGACCTTCTACAGGTGCACCATAGAGAGGATCCTGACTGGCTGCATCACGGCCTGGTACGGCAGCTGCACCGCCCTAAATCGTAAGGCTTTACAGAGGGTGGTGGAAACTGCGCAGAACATCACCAGGACGGAGCTGCCATCCATGGAGGACCTTTACTCCCAGCGGCTCAGGAAGAAATCCCTCCGGATTATCAAAGACCCCCATCACCCCAGCCACAAACTGTTCAGTCTGCTGCCGTCTGGCAGGCGCTACCGCAGCATCCGGACTAAAACCACCAGATTCAGAGACAGCTTCATCCCACAGGCCATAAGACTGTTAAACACCTGAACTGCTGAAACAATTTCATAACATTCATCTGCTACTTAGTAATTATTTATCTATTATCTAATATATCATTCCAATAACTTCTATATAGACTCGTATTGCACTATTCCACTTTTTTTTTTCTCACTTTTTTTTCAAACTATTTTTCTTTTTGTATTTACTTTTAATATAATATACTTTAATATTGTTTTAATATTGTCTGCTTATCTGTATTATTGTGTTGCATTGTTAGAGAAGCCTGTGACCTAAGATTTTCAACGACATAATTACTCACACAGCCAGCCGGGGAGACCCTAATTTACGAGTCATTTCCCAAAGAAAACACGCTGCCTCAGCAGTCCTGAAGCAGGAGTACCGTCTGAGATGGAGTGATGTCTGACAGCAGGAGAAAGGATTTATGAAGCACCTCTGACACCGAGTAACATCTGGAATGATGGCAGAAGGACGGATGAAGGATTAGAGGAAGAAGGAGAGGAAGAGATGGAAAGAGTCGTTCCAAAATGTTACTAAGAAGGCCAAGAAGAAATGTTTTATAGCAGTGGTTCTCAACTGGTGGGTCGCGACCCAAAAGTGGGTCGCGGACCCGTTTGGAGTGGGTCGCGGACCCGTTTGGAGTGGGTCGCGGACCCGTTTGGAGTGGGTCGCGGACCCGTTTCGAGTGGGTCGCGGATGTGTGAGGGAAGAAAAAAAAAATGTGAACTGTCTTTTTGGAATTTAATTTTTTTTGGGGAAAAAGTCAACATTTTATTTTGAAGGCCCGATTTTCTAACGCTGTGCATGCAGTAGGCGTTGGACTGGAAGTACCGGAGACCATAAACGGTTTTGATAACGTCTCACGTAGTGATCATCTTCTCAATAAAACATCTTTGCTGATGTTTTTCGAGTCTTCTGGCCAATCAGAATCAAGATTGTTGCCGGAAGTCCCCACGGAGAATAACTTTGCGGTAGAACTACTCTTTATACATCCATGGGTACAACTTCGGATAGAAATGAACACATAATGAAATATGACCCCCGGTCTGATGATTGACAGGTCACAGAACAATGGGGGCTATCTCCCCTTACCCACTAAGTAATTCACACAGACTCTCTCCTCTTTGCTCTGCTCTCTGTGAGGAGCAGCAAGCTGTCAGAACAAAGTGAAACACAAACAATGGCATCAAATATTATTAATATGTCGGGTAGTAATAGATGTATTTATTCTCTTCTCAGTGTACCAGAATGCGTAGTTTATATGTTAGTATTTCTAAAAATCTCCTGGGGGAGAATCCCCCCAGACCCCCTGCTGGGGTTGGGTATTCAGCATGTGTGCCTTTTTATAAATACAGTTCAGCTTTGATTCCATCATCTCATTAAACCTTTTTTAAAGCATTCTTTAGTTCTGTGAAGGGATATATGCACCGTACTTCACTTTAATGTATGCTGAAAAGCGTATATATTACAGCACGATTTTTTGTTGAATAGATTTGAGTGGTTCAAAAATGTTGGGTCGCGATTTATTGACAAAGTAAAAAGTGGGTCCCGAGGCCGGACCAGTTGAGAACCACTGCTTTATAGCATTTCCAGCAACAAATCTCCACTAGACCGCAGTTTAAAGTCATTTTAGTTTGACTCCCGGTTGTTTAAATTGAACGCATGGCTGTAATCATGGATATTTAAGAGCCTACAGCCTACACAGGTGCTTACTTGCAGACGTTAAGTAGTTTCACGTCTTTGCTAAGCTTGGGAAACGTCCTTATTAAGTCAGTGAAGGTGGACGTCCATCGACTCCCTCCAAAAGGTTTCTAAGAAAAGCCAAAAATAAATGTTTTATAGCATTTCCAGCAACAAATCAGTTTGAAGTCTTCCCTCCCATTTCAATTTGACTCCCGGTATTTTAAATTGAATTCATAGCTGTAATCTTGGATATGTAAGAGCCTACAACCTCACTTTATGCTGCTGAGGCGGCGATGATTTAAGCTAAATGCTAACACCAGCAGCCCAACGGTAACATGCTAAAGAGCAGATGTTAACTAGCTCTAGTGTTTGTTCACATTACATTAGTTTATCATCTTGCTGCCATTTGCTAATTGTAACAGAGAAGTATTTTTCTCACTTACTTACTTTACTAATATCACTATGTGGTTCTTACTTGTCAATGTTTATCTCTTTTTACTGGCTTTCACGTCTTTGCAAAGCTTGGGAAACGTCCTTATTAAGAAGATGTGTTGCGAGGTACTCTCTCTGTGCTCCAACAGTATGACCTTCACCTTCTTTTCAACTGAGAACTTCCTGATAATGCCTCCCTAACTTCCAGAAGACTCCTTTCATTATCGCCAAGCTAAACCCCCCCTTTCTTTCTCTGTGTTTTAAATATGCAACGCTGCGTCTTTCACTCTGCAGACAGTATGCTCTCTGTACGACTCACTGACCTTTCTTGCAAGAAGTTAAATACCACAAAGACGGCTGAATGGTTGGATTCTGTTTCCACGTTTGATGAATAAATTGCCACCACATAATTGCCACTTAAAACAAAAGACAGATTTGGACAACATGACTCAAGGAATCACTGTTATTTTTTATCTAGAAGTCAATGTGAACTTCTGAATCAAATTGAGGTCCATCGAATAGTTGTGGAGACATTCAGTAATTTGGAAAAATCATAAATAAATTGCCACAGCATAGTTTGCACTTAAAACAAAGGACTCAAGGAATCACCGTTATTATACACATTGACATTCAGCAATTAGGAATAATCTTGGGGACCATTTATGTGTGAAATCATGAGCCAATCAGTCGACTAAATCATGTGATATTTCCCAGTAAAGTGAAAACATTAAGATATGTTTGCGTGACAGATTGACACTGCCAACTTAGAGCCAAGCCTTTAAGTAAGTCACTTTATTGAGAAAACATCCTTATAATGAATAATCTTATATGGAATAATTCACAATGTTGACATGGTTGCCTTACGCCTATCAAAACAAGTATTCAGGGTCTCTATGGACTGTTTTTTTAGAAGTGCATTGATGGTCTTCAAGTTTTCTTTCCTTCAACACTTCTTGCATAACGATAGGATGAGATAATGACGTAATTAGATTCTTATATTGGCTTTTAACTGTGATGTTATGGCTGTTAAAAATGGACAGCTCGTAGCACATCAAGGAAATAATAACTCCCATTAGGCCACTTTGGAAAACTAGCTTGTTTGATGGACATAAAGAAACCCTGCAAGCAAGAGACTAACTTTGATGTCCGTATGAAGACGATTAACCTTTTAAAATGCGTCCTTTCTTTCTTCTTGCTCCTCAAACGCGTCATGCTTTCTCTTTTTCTGTCCAAATCCATTTCACTCCTGTAAATCTGAGCCTCTTCTGTATCCCGAACGTTCAAAAACAAACATTTCAAAGTGCGTCTGTTCTCTCTTACTCAGGATATCTGAGCTATATTAACTTTATATTAACTTCCATCCCTCTTATTTATATGTCAGATTATCATGGTTCTTTTGGTGTGGGCCAAATAAAGACAGGAAGTGGGGTGTTCTGAATTTAGCCAATTTACTGGTGGACTTCACAGACGTTTGCCATGTTTTAAAGTTAAATGAGCTCCAGTTGTGATGAATTATTGTCCGTTTTAGTCTCTTTTTGTTATCTTGTTTTGATAGTTAAGCTAATATTTCATAGACATTATGGTTCAAATCTCTGTCAGTCTGTTTTTACTATTCAAGTTTTGGAAGATACAGGATGTGAGTCACTTTTAAATATAGTTTAGTGATTGAATGAAGATGAGTTTACTCTCCTGGCAGCTCTTTGATTACCAAGTGGTTTTCATTTCCCTGTAAGTTATTGGCATATCACTACAGAGTGTAAATAATGCTGAGAAATCACAGGATCGTAAATATTATATCTTCAGATTAACGCAGCCATTTATCGACTAGCTTGGCTTCCTCCAAGCTTCTCACAATGCTGTGTTCACTACAATAATAGAGTGAATGAGTCTTGGCAGATTGCTGGTTTTCTAAAGCCTGTCAGGGGGAGTATTTACAAGACAAATCCATCTTCACTTGTACACGAGTTTTGTTGATAACATGGCGGCGAAAAGAGCTGATTCACTGCGTCCTTTACGAACAAGCTGTGTCAGTGAATCCAGATGTTTCTACAGCGCTTATTAACCAGTGGGAATCGCTGTAGAAGCAGTAAATCTGAGAGTGGGAAGAGAGGATCTTTTCAGATGGCACGGTGAAGTGTTTTTAGGTTTACACCACACTTTGTTAGATCACTACCATCACACCACTTTGTTCTCGTGTTGCGGTCGTGTTTCAAACCTGGACTGAACAGGTGTTTTTCATTTACGTTGTTCTTAACACCGTCTTTTAGTTCAGCGTCTGTCTGCTAATGTGCTCTGAATTACTAGCTGTGATTTGTAGCCTCCTAATCTCACCTCTTCGTCCTGAGCTACTGGTTCAACTGGTGGACTGATTTGGTGATAAATGGAAAGTGTTTATGCAAAGATATTAGCTTTGTAATCTTCTTCTTCTGGTCCTTGTCTTGCTCAACCAAATTCCATCAGTCTGTGCCCACCCTGTGCTTTCACTCCAAGGATTAACTTCAAGGCTGGCTGTCACTTTGAAGGCTTAGATGCAGAAATGTTGTTAAAAGTTTCAGCGAAAAAACAGCATGTACTCTCATAAAGCAGCGTGGAGCAGGACAGCCACACAAAACCCTCAAGGACGTTTCTACATTAGTCTCAGAAGTTGAACTGGCCTGACTTCTCAGATAGTAATGTGAAACAAACTCTTCTTTTACAACATCATGTCACTAAACAATGGGAAAGACCTTAAAGTGCTAAGTTGTAATGGCTCGGGCTGTTCTTGTACGCCTATAAAACGTTCTAGTATTTGTATATAACCTCAATATTGTATGCAATGTAGTATAAAGAGCACTACAGTCTGCCAATGTGATGGGCAGGACTTTCACCAATCGGACTGATGTTTGTTTCCCATATGAAACCAGAAGTTCATATTTGCATTGTTGGGCAAACTCCTATGAAGTTTCCTAGGGATTGAAGTCACTTTTGTAATGGCTAAACCTAGGTACTACAACTTCTGTGATTCCATTGGGTCATAAACACTTACATTGAGAAAGAGACATCTGCAAATCAGCGTATAGTTTTCTTTGAATTAACGAACTTGGGCCAAAAGGATGCGGACGATCTCCGAAAGATCCAGAGAAGATCTTGGTAATTTTAATTTTCGAGGGTCAAGAAATGTTGGCTTTAAATGCCACTGAGCAACTTGTATATTCAGTTATTTTAATACATCCATGTTTTCTCTAAACCTAAACAAGTTGCCTAGTTTTTTATCCTTAAGTTTGTAACTTTTGGTAAGGTATCATACTTCGAATGGATTCCATGGTAGTAAACTGCGGTAGATGAAGAGCTGCTGTCCGATATTCACTCCCTCTTTAGCTGTGATTTGCTGTTGATGCAAAAATATTTTAGGCTGAAACCTTGGCTGCTATTTTCCCCAAATATAAATAAAGGTGTTTCATATAAAGGATAGCAGCTTACTTCTGGGGTTGGACAACTTGCAGGCCAGTGGGGTCATTGAGTTTATCAAATGGAAACTCCATCACAGATGTTCATTGAATGCATCATGACAGCTTCTGAACCCAAACAGCAACGATACACACACTCACACACACTTTATCCTCGTCTGAGTTGGCATTCACACACCTTGTAGCTGTGCTGATAGTTGGCATTTCTGACTCCAGCTTACCGGGGGAAGTGTCAAACATTTTGTGCAACTTTAACATTCACCTGTTTGCAACTTCCAAATGATGTATCACTTGTATAGAGACTCTTATGGCACTACTTCTACTCTATTTTATTGTATTTACTTGCACTTTTTTATCTGTTTTATTGTGTTGCACTGTTGGAGGAGCCTGGGACCTCAGATTTTCATCGACATAACCACACTCTAGCTATGTACAAATGACTATAAAAGCCTTGAATCTTGAATTAAACTGATTTATGATGCTGAGGTTGCGAAAGCTAAATCCATTATAATGGATATAATAATGGAATAAAGCAATGATAGTTTTATTGGCTTGGTCACAACGTTACACTGGCTTCTATTTGGAAGCGAGAGATGGGCTCTTAGCTGCTTAATGGCTATCTAATCTATCTGGTTTTGTAAAATGTATAGTGATGTGCAGACCAACATCCAGGTAGTAATTCCCACAGAGAATCCCTGACGAGGACAAAGGAAGCAAGGTTTGTTTTTCTTAACAATACCGCCTTTCTTTATTTCCTCCCATTACTTTCTCATAGACACTTCCAAACCTCTGGGATGGTTTTCACATGGGTGGGAGGGAGGTAGGGTGCTTTTTTTTTTAACATTTAGCCCCTCAGCTGAGGCCCATAGGCCCCTTCTTTTCAGCTGCTGGCAGAACAAGGTTGCTACTTGTCCTCGAATCTCAGCCATAAATCAATACACAACCTTGACTTGAAATCAGACTATAAACCAGCAGCGGTTTTGATAGATATCCAGATTATAAATGTCCAGGGTAAACAAGCATTGCCAGGTCCGCTACTTCAAATATTTGCGCACAATGAACCTAAAACATCCCCAAAAGAGTTACTGAAGAATGACAACAGTATTTGTTTGTGCATTAGCGTTGAGACCCTCCGTAGGGCAGCTGCTGGGTGGCCATTCACCATTTGCTGTAGATGACATGTTCAAAGAAGCAGATGGAGGCCAAGTTTATTGTTGATTTATTGCTTTTGACAACCAGCGGTGCATTGCAAGGAAAAATATGTGTATTTTTGTTTTTGGTGTCGTGTATGCTGGTGGTGGGCCATATCGAATCCCCATTCAAAACTACAACCATGCATATCCTTTAATTAAAATAATATGAAGGTCTTGGTATTTAATCCAAGGGGCATATGATAAATGTTCCCATGCTGTCTCTGGGTAGATAAGATATTCATTGTATTAGAACAAACCATGGTTAAAACAGGTTTCTGCAGAAAACATTTTCTATAATTCCTTCCACAACATAATTTCAGAGGTCTGAGGTTAGTGGGATGAATTAATATAGGAAGTGGACGTATTCTTAGTGATGTCACCCGTTGGTTTGTTGACTAGAGTTTTGAGCCCATTAGTTTGACGTTTTGGCCGGCGACGTTTTGGCCGGCGAAATCTTGGCTTTTGCAACTAGAAGTGACAGG
This sequence comes from Dissostichus eleginoides, assembly GCA_031216635.1. Taxonomy (NCBI): domain Eukaryota; kingdom Metazoa; phylum Chordata; class Actinopteri; order Perciformes; family Nototheniidae; genus Dissostichus; species Dissostichus eleginoides. The sequence continues at coordinate 1,563,056 of CM062285.1, forward strand.
AAAGACTGGAGCAATCTCTGAACAAGATGTATTATGCAAAGTAACTTTTGATGAAGACAAAGCAATGTTTAAGGGTTAAAGATGTAAGACAAAAACATGGACAACATCGTGGTAGCAACCTTTAGAAAGTAAATTCACCTCGCCCCTAAAACTACACTGCTTTATCGTCAATTTTACTCTAAATTAACCATCATTTACTAAGTGAACATCTTGCAGTATTGAAGAATACTTTAAACTAGAGATTGAGACCATGAACTTGTCAGGAAAATGTTTACTGAGTTAATAAATCAAGAGAGAAGAAGGAACATTTTCTCGAAGACTTCTCTACAATCTGAGGTAATCAAGAGAGAAGAAGGAACATTTTCTCACAGACTTCTCTACAATCTGAGGTGATGAATCAAGAGAGAAGAAGGAACATTTTCTCACAGACTTCTCTACAATCTGAGGTAATCAAGAGAGAAGAAGGAACATTTTCTCACAGACTTCTCTACAATCTGAGGTGATGAATCAAGAGAGAAGAAGGAACATTTTCTCACAGACTTCTCTACAATCTGAGGTAATCAAGAGAGAAGAAGGAACATTTTCTCACAGACTTCTCTACAATCTGAGGTGATGAATCAAGAGAGAAGTAGGCTAATTTCCTACTAAACTTCTAAACAATCTGACTTGTTTTTGACCCAGAGCTTTCCGCCTGGGTGGCACAGCTTTGGCACCATGTGACTGAAATTGCACGGGGTATCGTGTTGGTTTTGGGTCATTTTACTGTGAAGATGGTTCCAGCGAATACCACCAAACCCAAAGAGGAAGGGGTAGTTTTTCCCCATTTTCATGGTTTGTTGCAAATCAATGATGTCACTTTTAAAGTCCTAGCTCTGTTTTTGGTCGATTCAATCCTCTACCGTTCTGCGTAATGTCTTCACTGTCCTGCTCATCGCTGGAATCATCACAAGTGTGTGTGAAGAGACATTCCTGTAAATGTAATAACTTTCAAAGCCGCACTCTAAATGATTAATGCAATCATTGACGATCACAGAAAACACTCCATGCCGCCAAACCGCATCAGATACGTTTAAGTCGCACTGCTTTTACACGCTGACTTCATACAGAAAACAATGTGGGCGCTCCTAATGATGTGGTGGGAACGATATCTTCTGCAGCATCGATGCAGCGATAGCACTTTGATTGATGACCTTTGAGGAGACACGGCGCGCAGATGGTATGCTGATCTCATGTTTTTGGTGAGCGTGTTTGAGCGCAGCAGCTGTGAGGACGTCAGAACAAGCACTTTATTGAGGAGATGGAGTCCAATCTCTTCTGGAGACGGGTCCGTGGATATTGGGTGGGCTGATATTTGACGAGAGGCGCGTGAGGCTTGAGAGACAGAAGTTACGTAAGGGAAAGTATGATGCTGTTTTTTTTATAAGGAACTCTTTTTAATGCTTTCCGTGTGGCCTGTGGTTCTGTGTAATGGTTCCTATGCTTTCATATCGGAGGTATTCCCCGACATGCAGAGAAGCGTTTTCTGTACATACTCTTTAAAACAAGTGGTTATTGGCTCTGACATTGGCTGTAGGGAAGGGGCCTTTGAATGGAGACATGAAAAGCCTGTTTTAGTCAGTTCTATGGATCGATCTGTCAGTGTGTGCTGTCTGACAGGACAGGGGTCCAGAGGATGGCTTTATTGTTTTCCCAGATGGAAACCAGGCTTTGCTCTGGCCCCCATGGCTTGTTACTGATTAAGACTGCCACAACAGGAGCCTTTTGAGAATCACAAGGAACGTTTTAAATGGGAAAAGTCAAATTCAGATTGTGTAATGGTTGTCAAATTGGAGGTGAAAGAAGGGAAAGAACCTGATGTGGTTCATTAAAGATAGTTAAATCCCCTACATCCCATGCAGTCAGACAGTGTTTGCTCTCGTTCCCTCTGGCTCTTTAAGGGTTATTATCGTGGCAAAACGTCCAACAGATGTACCCCATATTTTACGATCAAAGGTCCAGAAAACAAGCAGAGCTACGTCATGCCTACTGTATTTCACATCTGGACCTGGGGATGTCCGTCATGCGGTCACTTGTCATCATTTGGATGATTTTTATTGAAGACATATTACAGCTAATGTGGTTAAAGACAGATTATTCTCTAAAAAACAGCCATTATTTTACATATCTAAGGATTTTGTTCTGTCCTTGCACTGACCTCTGAACACGGATGGATCTTGTTGAATATTCATTATACTGTTGGGAAATCTCCATCATTGGAGTGCTTCACCGAAAAATGTACAGTGGTGTAGGTCCTCATCCTTTTGGGATAATATATGAGTAGGGCCCCTTTTAAATAAGAGATCAATCAGTAAGGGCCACATCTTCTTTTGGACCAAATCCTTCCATCATTCAAAATAAACAATTCTTATTTTCTTTGCCCTGAGATAGCTCGACTTTCTCAAGAACAGCTGTCTTCTTTAAATCAGAAGAAAAGTCTTACCCTGCCATGTCTTTGAGGTCATATCAACATGGAGGTCTGGTGAGATGTAATTGAAATGATTGAAGGGTAGAATAGGACAGTTATTTTGTCATTTATTTTAAATGTAATAGTACACACATGCTTTGGCTTTACAAGTGAGATTTATAGTTTGGCTCTGCATTGGAGTTGGACTGATCGATAGTTTTTTGCCTAGATCCAAATGAACTGATTCCCATCTGATAGTGTTTCCTAAAAGTTGTTTAATATGTTTCTGACTCATTGAAATAACAGCTGTAGTGTCTAACAAAGCTCATTTCAGGAGCCTTTTGATGGAAATACTGGTTGTTCTGGTTAAAACGTATTAGGTTTAGGGCTCTAAATACTTTAGTTCTTTAAACTACAGATGCACCGTTGGATTTGTTGAAACTACAAAAGGTTTTCTACCTAAAGAAATTACTGTCACAGCTCTGAGGATTGGTTGTGTGCCAAATAAATGGCAGATATCCTTTTTGAGGGGCATTGGGCCTTGTAAGTAGATGTGAATGTGTGTGTAAAGAAGTGAAAGTGGTGTCCTGGACAGGGGGGTCAGGTTTCAGCTCCCAGATGGTTCCTTAATCTGCAGGTCTCAGGTCAGCTCCAGGTAACTCGAGCCAGACTCATAACCCCACCGTCCTCCAAAGTGCATCCACGGAGACCCACATGACTTCAATGTCCCGGTGAAAACAGAGCCACATGGAGCTGGCCTAACTTAAAACCCATTATCTTAAAGACCTGCTGCTGTGAGCTCAAATCCCCGAAAGCTTTTGATGACGAAGCATCTAACTTAGACCTGGTGGGAAAGTCTCTGACATGACGGGGATCGAGTTACGTAAAGCTGTGTTTCCACTGTATGTTTCAAAATGTTTTATTGAGGAGAAGCATACACGTGTAAGCAATAGTACAGACTTCTTTGGGGTGGAAATCATGCTTCTCTTTTTCAACATAGAAGACAAACAGAACAGCCAACAAGAAATAATAAAGAAAAAACATAGCATGACAGGAATACCATGACATACATAATCATAGTGGGAAATAACATACACAATAGTATATATAATACAGCTAAATAAATACATTTAAAGGGTGCCAATGAGGTGTTTCCTCTGTATGTTAAAGCTCTGCTCAACTCACTTTTGGTAGGAGTTCTCTACATATAGAAGAAACTGAAATCTTCAATATTTTGTCTCAACAACCAATCTGTAAAACTTCCTTCCACTAGCACTACTTTTAATATTCTTATAACCAGAGATGTGCTCATAAGTGTCTCGGAAATAAGTATTCAGCATTGAAAACGGCCAATAAGTCAAACGGATGGAATAAGAGAGTCGTTTTGTGGAGTCATTTAAAGAAATTGCAGGCCCTATAGACGGTAGCTTGGGGAGTTTTTGCATCTGGGGTCTGCAGTGCTTGATCGAAGTGGTAATATCTACACATTTCTGCTAATGGAAAACCAAAAAAAGGGGTTTTCCAGGTTAAGTCGTAGCAGTGGAAATGCGTCATAAGTTGTCACCTCGTGGAGTTTAAACACCTCATCATTCCCCTCTCACTTCCAGCCACCGTATAGCTCTGTCAGTGTCCTGTATACATTTCACCGAGGAAAGGAGTAACCCTAACGAGATGCCGCTTGTCAAAGCCATTTTAAGAAATCACTGCTAACTCCTGAGGGTTTGATTCCAGGCCAGATAAGGAACGGCTTGATGAGATTGTGTTACCCCCCTTTTAGTCCTGGAAGGGAACAACAACCACAGACTCTGATAAAAAGCCTCCTCTTTAGGGTTTCATGTCTAATTATTTCCATGCTCTGATAACTTTAATGCAGCCAAGGAAAGCTTTCCCAGTCCGACCTGAAGGGTGCGAACGAGCAGCTGACCCATAATTTCACATTCCTGCTTTAAGTGTTTTGAAATGACCCCCTGAAATTAGGGGCTTTTACATTTCCTTTGATATCTTCTGTCCAACTGAACTTGGCCCTCTGTCTCTTTCTGACTGTCTTTGATAGGATTCTTCTCTTTATTTCAGTGGGTTTAGTCGTCTAATATTTTTCTATTTTTGGCTCCCAGGTAAATGGAGCCTTACAGAATATTTTAGTACCTGGTTAATTTGTGTTTTACCTCTTTACTGCCGTGTATGTACCTTCACCTTAGCCAAAAATAAATCCTCTCAGCCTGCCTCTGTAAAACACCTCTTAGGATGAAATGTTGGTGCATAGGGTTCGCTTTCAGCGGAGTCCGAACAGACCCCTGTTGTTCAGAAAGGACTTCAACACCCCAGCATTTTATAGAGTCTCTTTTTCAGTCCCTGCTTTCTGTCCTTTGTGTGGCGTCTTACAGAAAGAAACCCCCGTCATAACGCATTGTGAGAAGCATTGATGTTTATAAGAAGGTGCAGACGTTTGTGCTTGTCAACATGTGTTTTCTTTTTCCCTCGCTGACCCTCAAAGGGTTCCAGTGATCTTAATGAAACCAATTTTCATATAAAGACGCCTTTTAGCTTTGGACCTGGCCTTTGAAGTAGCCTCTGGTTATTTTTCTGCTTGACAGATCAGAGCGACTGTGCAGAAATCAAAAGGGAAGTGCCCCCCGCCGCCCCAGGTAAACGCTAACTCAGACATTTAGAAAACTAATATGGCTGCTGCTGAGTTAGGGCCATCTGGACAATTTGCCCTCTGTCCAGATCCTTGAAAATGTGATGTTTAATAGAGTGGTGTATCATCAGAAAGTAGCACACCTCACAGAGTGTGAAAGACATGTGGTGGGTGTTGACCAAGACTATCCAGGCATGTCTGACCAATCTCCACTCCTGACGCAGGAATGCAGGGTGTGGGAAAATCCTCCAGACTCTAAAGATCCCACACACACACCTGGTGTTTCATTCTCCCGCAGAACAGTAGGTATTGAGGGATGAGACACGGACAATTTAGCTAAGTGAGACGCTTCTTCCAGCCAAAAATAATATCTTGGGTACAATTGTCCCTCATCCAGGGCAATAAGAAGAGGAGGGTTTCCACAACACTTGCATTTCATTTTCCAATACAATTCTTTACTGGTAAAATTCTCAAGTACATTTCAAAAGGTTGCAAAACAATGATCTCAGTATTAGAAAGTATAATTGAACTGTGCCTGTGGCTATGTATGTATTATTAATATGTGCAATTATTTTTATTTTTTTGTTTGGCCTTACTGTATGATGGATAACATTGGATGACTATTTTAGTTTTCACTCCATATAGCACGGTAAATTGCATGAAATTATGAGCTGTTTTGATAGATAGATGGACAGATAGATAGATAGATAGATGGATAGATGGATAGATAGATGGATGGATAGATAGATAGATAGATGGATGGATAGATAGATAGACAGACAGATAGATGGACGGACGGACGGACGGACAGACAGATACACAGATACACAGATAGACAGATAGATGGATAGATAGATGGACGGACGGACGGACGGACGGACGGACGGACGGACGGACGGACGGACGGACGGACGGACGGACGGACGGACGGACGGACAGATAGACAGATAGACAGATAGATAGGTAGATGGATGGATAGATCGGTACTTTATTGATCCCCAAATGTTTGCGTTGCAAGTATAACAAATTATAATCATATATACATGTGGAAATACAAATGTCCAGTAACAAATATAATGCAGGATATTATTGTGCAAGAATGGATTATTCAATATTAAATAGAGTATGAATATAAAATGTACAGTGGGAGTTTAAGTCCAGTTATTAAGTTTTGTTTTCTTTTAGTTTTGCTTTATGTATGTTTTGTGTGTGTGAGGACCCCAGCAAGAATAGCCAATGCTCATGCTAGTGCTAATGGGGATCCTAATAAAGAATAAGAAAGCCCCCCTGGAGGGTTTTGAAAACAAGCTGCAGGGTTAAGAAGAGAATCTCTGAGAGCCGTTACACCACAACTGATGCCCCGTCAGGTCTGCTTCTCATTGCAGGGATTCGGTTTTGAGGCAGAGGGATTTAGTCGCAAACAATCAATGCCACATTTACGCTCGAGCCCACCGAGATTATAGATGCCATGCATGCATATCAACTCAAAGAGGACGGACATAAAATGCTATATTGTCTTCTGGAGCTGCAGAACAGTGTTATTAATGAAACTGTTTTATGCTTTGGCCCAACGTGCGGTTCCGTTTTCAGGGGGTTCTGCTAACCAGCGGACCACAAACCCAACAAACTTTTAATTTATTTCTGGGATTGGGTCGACGGCATTTGCATCCAACCTCAGATCCAAAAAAAACATGTTTGTTGGATATATTGAAAAAAAGAGGTGGAAATAAAGGATTGAATATTTTCCCAGAAGAGATTCATAAACCATGAATAAGATTTATAATTAAATGATGCAGGAACGTTTCTACTTTATGAGCTTTGGCATTTTTATTCAGTCTTATTTTGTCGTTCCAGATATGAGATCTAATTTATTCAAATCATAAATTCTACCATGTGTGGTCCCACCGCAAGCCATTTAGTTTCTGACCCATGAACGTCATAAGTCACATACAGAAACCATTGTACTGTTGCTTTGTTTAAACATCAATGAATGTCATTTCTCTTTGGTGTTTCTTCACCGTAACGTTCCTCTGATGCAGTGAAATATGTGGTAGTACTAACATGTACTCATTCATCATCGATCATACATCCCACAAAACAGGGACCAAACTCTCAAAGTCTGCATGATTTTACTTTCAAAGCGTATCAAATATAGTTTTGTATCAGCCTCCAGTTAGATCCATTTGTTCACCTGTTGGCAGCAGATGCACAACTGTCACACAAAAAGCTTTTTTAAGGATGAATTAATATTGTTTGGGGATTTTGCTGCAACTCAAGTGAACTTGGTGACCTCAGAGAACTTTATCAAGCCCTTAACGGTTCTTTACAACCTCATATAGACATATTAATGATAGACTAGGTTTACATTAACGAGCAGTACAATATTTCACTGGTGATTTAATAGCAGTATCATTTCCCAGGCTTGGTGCAGATTGGCATGCTGTGCTGTTGTTCTGGTGCCTGCAGACCAGCGTTGGACATGATTTAGTTTTGTTTTGGTTCAGCTGCTCGTGGTCCTGCTGGGCCGGGGGAGCTGGGAGGTCTCGGGGTTAAAGAGGATATGGGTAGATAGTGATTTATTTGCAGGCTGAGCTTACCCTGAGCTTCCCTCTGCCTGAAAGAGCTCTCAGGAACTCAAAACATCGGCTAAAGCTGGAGATTCATGTGGGAAAGTTAGATTCTCATCAACTCTTATACCTGATACTCAACATCTCAAACTGTTTTAGTGGAAATGAAGTGCTCACCGTCCGGTGTTTGGACCCATTTGTGGATATTGCTATGTTCTATATCCTTCTTCAGGAACTCAAAAATCGGCTTAAGCTGGAGATTCATGTGGGAAAGAAACTGTAGAAAGTTAGATTCTCATCAACTCTTATACCTGATACTTAACAAACTGTTTCAGTGGAAATGAATCACTCACAGTCCGGTGTTTGGACCCATTTGTGGTGATTGCTATGTTCTTTTTCCTTCTTTAGTAACACCAGACAATGATGGAAGCTATTTTATTAGCATATATTGTAAAAAAAAATGGCTTTTACATCCACGTTTTATGCTGCAAAGACATGACAATACTAAAGGATTCTCATATCTGGCTCTTGAACTTCCAATGCAACCGTTTTTTTTAAGTTTTGAATTAGAGAACATCTTCAATATGCCAAAAAAAATGGCTATTACAGACATTTTCTTATGCTCCAGACACAAGACAATACTAAAGGTTTCTCACATCTTGCTCATTCACTCCCAAGCAACCATTTGTTCTAGTTTTGAAATGCAGAAAATGCGAAGAACATCTTAAATATGCCATGTTTCTTTATCATGACAGAGGAAACTATCAGTCTTTGCTCCGGACAGCGAGCAGATGTGTGATATGCAATAGATAGCTGTACAGAAAGAGCTTTATTTCTCAAAGGAGGGACTGCCTCAGGGTTTGGTTCACACACCACTGATATCTGATAACCTTCTCCTATCCAAATGCATGGCCAGAGCCAACTTGCCAATAATGATTGGTATGTGTTTAAGAGCCCAGAGCTGATGTGGGACAGAAAGCGTCTCTGATAGTCTCTGTTCTGCTCCACAAAACTCTCATACCATCTCCTTATTAAAAAAGAATCTTGTTTTCCATTGATGAGGCCCATTTTGCAGGGGATTATGGGAGCATTGTGAGGATTGCTGCTGTGTTGTTCTGTTGCTAACACGGAGAGGATGTGGGGGTCTTAATACTTCAATATGTTTTGCATTAAGTCCGAGCATGTTTGCCTTCCCTCGGGGAGTTAAACGTGTTAGCAGATAGATTTCTCTTCTCTTTTTGTGGACCTGTTTGGCCTCGATGTGTGTTTGGAGGAGGGGAACAAATCAAGTCCGGGTGATGTGTTTTATTAAGAGAAGTTATAATGCTAGAGGTGAAATGAGAGATGGTTTGTGGAGTAGTTTTAGAGCTAATTCAAACTGTTACCTTTGCCTCATGTTCTTTGGTTTCGGCATATTTGTCCCCGGGGATTGGTGGTTTCTTCCCTGCTGTTATAAATGTAATAATGTAATAGCCGTGATTGGCTCCCTGTACACTCTCTCAGTCTCTCAGTATTTCAGACCCTCTGCAGCAGCTTGGATATTTGGCTTTCCTACTAATAAACAATGGCAGGGGTTCTCTGCTTTGTGTGTTTGGTATTGTGGTCTGGGCAAACCCGACTTGGCTCTGTTTGAACAGCGAGGATAAAGGCTCATACATTTTAATATATTGCCCCCATGTCAAGCAAGAAGGAGCAAACACAATGCCAGGGGGGGGGGAAGCCATTTGGTAATGAGAGTCAGCTTCAGAAGGACTGCTGCCATGTTTACAGACGAGAGGGAGACAGTAACGTTGCCAGGTTGGACATTAGCCCCCCGCTTTCTCTTTTACTGGCGGAAAAAACGGGCATCTGGAGAAAAGAGTAGTGGTTTCATTTGGAGGGGAGCGACGATTCATCAGCAGAACATCGATATATCCCAATAAACGCCACGTTGATTGACCTTGGCCGATGTTTACTTGTTGATTTAATTTCATTTAGACTTGGACAACAGTTACTTTTGCTAAACTCTGAGGAAAAGTAGACTCTTTAAAATTACAATTAAGAGAAACTCCGCTATCGGGTGTAGGGTTAGGGTTAACGAGACGATTTATCAGCAGAACATCGATATCCCCCAATAAACGGCACGTTGATGGTCTTTGGCCGATGTTTACTTTTTGATTTAGTTTAATTTTCATTCAGACCCGACAGTTACGTTTGCTAAACTCAGAGAAAAAGTAGGCTCTTTTAAAATTACAACTAAGAGAAAGTCAGCTTTAGGGTTAGTGTTAAACCTCAAAACATGCATCCTTATTAAATCAGAACTTCACATTTGATGTACCCTAGTGTCGTGCCATGTAGAACTTGGTCCAGAGTATTTTCTCCTGTGCATTATACCAGTTACAGATTATTGGAAACCACCGTAATCCAGCCAGATGAAGAGGAATAATAAACTTGATTTGTTGCCCTCCATTAATCTGCAGCGTCTCTTCCACTCCAGTTGCACTGAGGATGATTCTGAAAGACGAGGAGGGGGGATTTGGTGAAACTAAAGTGTCTAATCCCAGACTTCTCCTCCAGGCCAGGTCAAAGGTCACGCTCCCTCCCCGTCACTAGGACCATGTAACGATGCGTTCAGGGTCAGTTTATCTGCAGTAACTCTGAGGCGTGGAACGCTAAGTGTTACGCCGCAAATCCTCTGCATTGTTGGAGGATTATCGCTGCGATCTTTGGCCATATTTGTTCTATTTATAGCTGCAAATATTGGCGTTTCTGCTGCATTCCAGATGGCCTTCGTGGCGAGGAGTTGCACGGCAATTGACTCCAAACGTTTGGCTTTTTGGCCTCTCACATACACACACACACACACACACACACACACACACACACACACACACACACTCTGTTAGCCTGCTGTGTCTGCGAGCCATTTAGTGTGCAGTGGCCTTGTCAGTCAGATGCAGAGCAGCTTTAAGTGTGTTATGTTCAGGGATGTATTTGTGAACTCTTAATTGTGGCACTGAAGACATTGAAGCCTCTCGACTTCCTGCTGATTCAGATTTCTGCGTGTTTTGCTGCCAGCAGTCTCGTTTTCTTTGACTTGGATACATAAAAGTCGAGCGTGTGATTCCTTTTTGGCCGTCGATGCGACAGGACCGACTTCTCTGTTTGACATGGATCACCGTTGTGTAATGTCGTTGCAGAAGAAGCCAAGAGGAGCACGGGGTTCATATGGCAGACGGGATGTGATGTGGAAAGTGCACAGAGCTCGTTTTATAGGCAATTTCTGTCAAATGTCTTCCCTCTGCATACTTGTGGCTGAGCTGAGTTACAGTTCCTCCAAACACAGGAAACAGACAGCTTTGCAAATGGTATTATTATCCCGATATCGATATGTTTGCAGCATGTAAAGCACGGCATTAACTGCTATGATCTTTTCCCGACTATTGTCCCATTCTATACCCAACACCTCTAATGATGTCGCCTTCCTAATCCTCACTTTCCACGACAGTTATTCCCAGCAGGACGAAGGAAAAGGACACAGTCAGGAAACAGAAAGCCATAACACGGTTTCACATAATGCACTACAGGAAAATACGCTTGTACAGTTAACTGTGACATATTTAGAATATGAGAAAGTCTAGGGATTATCTCCGCCATGCCATGGAGGTTCAATTATTGTCGTTTTTTCTGTCTGTGTGTTTGTTTGCAGGATTACGGAAAAAATACTTGCTACATTTTCATGACATTTGGTAGAAGTGTGTAGCAAAGGCAAAGGAAGAACTTGTCATATGTTTGAACTAATCCAAATATTGGTGTTGATACATGAAATTAGTTTTGGCGTCAGCATAATTGGAAAAATTCCCCTTTAAGATGGAAAAACTCGGAAAGTCTGCTAGAGTTTTGGCATTTCATTTAGACCGATTCTTGAATGACTGACCTCTAAAGTACAACACATCGTCTTTGTAGCGCCCATGTTGTTTCCAGAAAAGCGACTTAAACACAGCGAAATCAGAAGGAGCACTTGAATGCATCGTTGTTCTTGATGGAGGTCTGCGCTCATTGTTCCTATAGTTGCCGAAGCAATACTACAATAGATTAGAAGTACTTACTGTAAAGCTGTCACCTTATATTTATGATTCTCTTTACATACCTGGATGGGATTGAACTCGTGCAGAACCACGCTGTAATGTGTTGCGTTCCCACAGTCTGTTTATCTAAGCTAAAGGCTGTATATTGTTTACGAGTGTTTTTTAAATCAGTCAGCGTTGAGTTTTGATTTCACCGTCAGCTGAGCGGTCCATAAACCCGTCATCGTGTTTTATTCAAATCACAATGTTTAACCAGTTCAATTAAACCCTGGCATAGCTGCAGGACTGTTGAGATCTATAAACATATTCAAGTCTATTGCAACATGTCTCTGGGTTAGTGTGCCAGTTCTTCTTTAAGAAATGCCCAGTGTCACTTTTCTTTCTTCCTGTTTCATATTGACCAATATATGGTCTTAATTGTTTTTTAGTTATTTATTATTCTACTCAATGTGAATGTTTTGTATTCCTGCTTCCTGTGACTTTTTGATGTGAGTTATTTATTTTATTGTATTTTATTAATTTATTTATGGTAACACTTTATATTAAGGTACACAAATCACCATCAACTAGTTGTTAATTAACATGCATATTAGCAGTATATTGGCTCTTTATTAGTCATTATGAAACACTTATTAATGCCTTATTCTACATGACCATATTCTACAAGTACTAGGCCCATATTGAGCAGAGCATATTCAGACCAAAACTCATGTACAACAACTTCCTAACTTGCAATAAATCAGCACTAATTAGAGGGTTATTGAGGAAAAACTCTCAACTAATGGCCTATTACTTGTAGAATATGGTCATCTAGAATAAGGAGGGGGTTTTCAAAGTGTGGGAAGGTGAGCCTCCCCTCAGAGAACATAAGAACAGCCGCGCCCCCCCTCCCAATTATTATTGGGGGGGGGTGCTAGTGAACTGTCAACGGGGGGGGGAGGGAGCCTCGCTGCGGGGAAACGGTGGACCGCTGTCGCCTGTCAGCGCAACTTCGATGATGCCGTTTAAAAACATAACTAATTAAGGGCGGTGCCGGCCGTCAGCGAACCGAGCCGGCCGTCAGCGAACCGAGCCGGCCGTCAACGAACCGAGCCGGCCGTCAGCGAACCGAGCCGGCCGCCAGCGAACCGAGCCGGCCGCCAGCGAACCGAGCCGGCCGCCAGCGAACCGAGCCGGCCGCCAGCGAACCGAGCCGGTCGTCAGCGAACCGAGCCGGTCGTCAACGGCCGTTCTGTGATTCTCCAGATTCTACAGATGGCCAGTCCGCCCCTGGGTGGGGGTGAAGGGAATGAGCACTTTTACAGCCTTTTTGGCGAGGTGGGGGAACTCGGTCTCAACAGACGGCCAAAAGTGTGCAAGTGACACACGTTTTCTGCCAGACGCTGTCTCCTCTCTCACTTTAGGTCACTTCACAAAAAATCGATCCATGTTGCCGCTCGCATAAGCTGAAGTTAACTAGCTAGATTTCACTGTTCCTCGCTATTTTTTTCTCACGCTGCGCCTCCCCTGAAGCTCTCTGGCGCCCCCCCGGGTAGGCGCGCCTCACACTTTGAAAACCGCTGGAATAAGGCATTAATAGGTGTTTTATAATGACTAATAAAGAGCCAATATACTGCGAATATGCATGTTAATTAACAATACCTTATTTATTTGATTTATTATATGTTTTTTCTGGGACCATGACCTAATAGGGGATGGGTATTTTTCTTTCCTTTAACAGACAAATTGTTCTATACTTTGTTTAATGTGCTGAAAGTGATGATTTATGGGCAGAATAAGCTGGACGTGTAGCATCAGATCCTTCCACCTCCCACTTACTTTACCCTGGGAGTCTGCAGGCGTCTCGTTACGGATGTTCTCCGAATCCTCCGGACATGAGCAGGAAATGAAGAATGAGGAGTTAGGAGGGTTCTTTTAGGATATGAAAGCTCGGAGAAGAAGAAGTGGAGCACCCCCTTTTCACAGTTTACAGACGGGGATGCACTCATTTCTCTTTTCTTTATAATACCTTCTATCTATACTTAGTTTATTCCTTACTTCCCGACTTTATTCAAGGACTAGGAGATGCTTAATTTATTGCATTAGTTGTTTTCTGATGCCATCCTATATCTCTACTGTTTCTACCTCTTCCTACCTTGCTTTCATTCTGCTTATTGCTTTATTTCCATCTTTCTTTGTCGCGACAATTGGCCCAAAATGTCGCTCTTTTGCTCGTAATAATTCAGTGAGCACATGGCAGCTTTATCAGATTGTCTCAGTAAGATTAAAGATATCCCAATACTCAATTATAGAAAAGGGAAAACACAGGTTAAGCTTTCTATGGCTTGTTTTCTCTCTTTAGCGTATTTTCGGAAGCCTTTGTGGAAAATGGTATGCTAACATTTACTGGAAATCAAGTTTGAAAGAAGCTGTTGCTCAGATATGTGGATGTATTATGAGCTCATAGGTCTGCATGCATTCACAGGATTGCTTTTTGGTTTTTTTCTGAAACATTCACTGCCCTCTTCCCCTCCTTTTTGGCTTCGTCATTGTGGCTGAGATTCCACGAGGGGAGATAAGCGCTCACAATGAGATATTCTGAATTCCTCTCTTCTGTTTTCTCCCCTCTCTCTGCAGGACTGGGATCACTGAGACCACCTCATATTCCTGTCCAATCAGAGAGGAGGAAGTCTGCTGAAACACAGACGGATGCATAGGACTGCAGGTAGGATTTATGTGTCATAAAATGTATGTTTCCATCATTTAAACTAAAGTAAAAGGTTAAAGAGTCCTCTCCTGCTGATGTTCAGGTGTATATCAGTATGTAGTGTCTCTACTTTAAAGAGTCCTCTCCTGCTGATGTTCAGGTGTATATCAGTATGTAGTGTCTCTACTTTAAAGAGTCCTCTCCTGCTGATGTTCAGGTGTATATCAGTATGTAGTGTCTCTACTTTAAAGAGTCCTCTCCTGCTGATGTTCAGGTGTATATCAGTATGTAGTGTCTCTACTTTAAAGAGTCCTCTCCTGCTGATGTTCAGGTGTATATCAGTATGTAGTGTCTCTACTTTAAAGAGTCCTCTCCTGCTGATGTTCAGGTGTATGTCAGTATGTAGTGTCTCTACTTTAAAGAGTCCTCTCCTGCTGATGTTCAGGTGTATATCAGCATGTAGTGTCTCTACTTTAAAGAGTCCTCTCCTGCTGATGTTCAGGTGTATATCAGTATGTAGTGTCTCTACTTTAAAGAGTCCTCTCCTGCTGATGTTCAGGCGTATATCAGTATGTAGTGTCTCTACTTTAAAGAGTCCTCTCCTGCTGATGTTCAGGTGTATATCAGTATGTAGTGTCTCTACTTTAAAGAGTCCTCTCCTGCTGATGTTCAGGTGTATATCAGTATGTAGTGTCTCTACTTTAAAGAGTCCTCTCTGCTGATGCAGGTGTATATCAGTATTAGTGTCTGTACTTTAAAGAGTCCTCTCCTGCTGATGTTCAGGTTCATATCAGTATGTAGTATCTCTACTTTAAAGAGTCCTCTTCTGCTGAAGTGCAGGTGTATATCAGTATGTAGTGTCTCTACTTTAAAGAGTCCTCTCCTGCTGATGTTCAGGTGTATATCAGTATGTAGTGTCTCTACTTTAAAGAGTCCTCTCCTGCTGATGCTCAGGTGTATATCAGTATGTAGTGTCTCTGCTTTAAAGAGTCCTCTCCTGCTGATGTTCAGGTGTATATCAGTATGTAGTGTCTCTACTTTAAAGAGTCCTCTCCTGCTGATGTTCAGGTGTATATCAGTATGTACTGTCTCTACTTTAAAAAGTCCTCTCTTGATGATGTAAACTCTGGTCCTGGATCAGATCTGATGGCAGCCAGCAGGACAGTTACACAGTAAAGAAAGGAATTGGGGGGGCTTTTCTCTTTCTTCTTTGTTTGAGTTTTGTTCCCTGCAGCAGCTGAACCGTTCACAGAAAAAAAGACCCTCCTTTCACTTTCTCTGACTCTCTGACAGTCCATTCAATCCCTGTGTACTGAAGGAAATTATCTGCTTAATTGGATTATTGGGGGTTTTCTCCCACCCACACACACACACACACACACACACACACACACACACACACACACACACACACACACACACACACACACACACACACACACACACACACACACACACACACACACACACACACACACACACACACAGCCGGCAGAAGGAGCGTGAAGAGTGTTACAGTTTAACACTATTAGGCCACAGCAAGTGTAATCCAGTATAAACCATTGGCATATGTATTGGGTTGTTCTTGGAATACATCCTACTGAGAAAGTACAGGAAGTTATTATCTCCTTTTCTTACTAACTGTCCATACTAAACCTAGACATATGGCATTAAGGTAATCATATAAGTGGCAAAGTTAAGTTGCATTAGTCTCATTTCACTTTATGTCCCCATCATATATTAGTTACTCTATAGTCTTTCTATCAGCCTCCAGCGTCTGCTTGGCTCAGGTTTATAACTGGCATCGCTGGAATTTGCACCTGTTGAGTTCCTGTGGCTCGTTCTTTATTAACCACAGATCTGAGAACAGTGGTATGGAAAAGTTAAATGAAGGGAAAAGCAGCAGAGAGATTTGGGCCCGATTCCAAACCAAACCCCTACACCCTCCCCACATTAAAGGTCTGCTCCAAACCAACTATCGGGTAGTAAAAGTGTATTAAACCTTCCAAAATGGTGTGTGCATTGTTCCTAATTAACCTGCTGCACTACCTGCTGTTTGTGTCTGTCATGAAACATGCTGTGTGCAAACAGTTCTGCAAACATTTACCAGTAAACTGCACAGAATAGGCGCGTTCACACCGGAGTACTTTTCCCGTTTAGTTCCGTTAGTACCCCTTATTTTGCGTTCACACCAAAAAGAGAACTTAGTTCAGAGAACTTTTACCCCCATTTTTAGTGCCTGCTAGAGAGGTGGTACTTTCCTGGGGAGAAAAAAGTACCAATTTCTATTGGCTGGGCGAATTGCAAACCACGCCCCGTAAAACTCTGAAAAGTTTTGTGAAGCCGCCATTGTATTTGCTGGCATTAGCATTATTAGCATTAGCCCCGCGCACCAACGGAGAGAGAATAACTTATGGCAACACAAAAGAAAACATGGGAGCGGTGGAGATGAGGAGGTGTCGGCGTTCTGGCGATTTACTCGGAAGGCCCCAACTCCGGGGACTTCCGGCCGGGGACTTCGGGTGGCAGTATACGCCGTGAAGCGGTTTGCGGCCTGCCAGTAAACCCAAAGCAGAAGAAGAAGAAGTGACGTCAGCGGCTTCATTTGCCTAATCCTCCCTCAGGGAACTTATTCCGGTGTGAACGCGATCCGTACTTAGTGCCCTGGGGTACTTAGTGCCGGGGCACTAAGTGCCGGCACTAAGTACGGCAAAGTACTTGGTGTGAAAGCGGCTCATAAGTTAAATATCGTCATCAACTTGAAGGTTGCATTGAGTTTAAATAGTTGTACTTAGGATCAAATATACCTGTGTCTAGTCAACAAAGTAGTATGTTGATTGTAACCCAAGCAGCTCATAAACATCAGATTTAAAAACCAGAAGAGTTGTATTGTCCGAGAGAAGCTGAGTCGAATCCCTGGTTAGGAAAAGTATCAACAGTTCCTGTTCCTAATGCTTCTCGCTATAACTACACCTTTAAACATTTACCAGTCAACTACACAGAATAAGTGATAGACGTTAGATATTGTCATGCAGATGTAAACAACTTGTAGGTTGCATTGATTTTAAAAACAAAATCTTAGGTTTTAAGTACGTGTGTGTAGTCTAGAAACAGTAGACGTTGATAGTACATTTTTGTGTCTCTTAAGATCATGAAACAGGAAATGTTCCGTGCAAACATTTACTAGTAAACTGCGCAAAGTTAGAAAGACATTTAATATCATAATTCGGATGTAAGTTAAAGGTTGCATTGATTTTGAAAATGTTTTACTTTGGATCAAATATTCTCGTGACTAGTCTAGAAAACACTAGACGTTGATTGTAAAGTTTGGTGTATCTTAAGATCTTTTGCAAAAACCAATTAGCTCATACACATCAGATCTAAACCCTAGAGGTGTACTAAACAAATGTTTTTATAGTCTGAGAGAAGGTGATTCAAAACCACGATTAGGAAAGTTACGACAGTTCCCGTTTCTGTCGGAGAGAAGGGAGTTGCTTCTCGCCATATTAACTCATGGAGGAAGAGGATGAAGAGGTCTGTTTGGATTTGGGTTTGATGAGAGGTGTATAACAGAGTCTGGATAAAGGAGCTTTAAGAAGAAGAATGTCCTGCTTTGTACCGATTTCCATCCAGAGTCTCTCCTCTGCTGTGTGGCCTTCACTGACTCGTAAACATCCGTTGCTAAGGAGGATCGAGAAAGAGAAAGGAAAAGGTTGTGGAGGTTCAAATAAATAAAATAATCTTAATAATAAAGTGTTTCTACACAAATCATAATGTTTTGCAAATTATTTGGCGGCCCACTTGCAATGCGTTCAGGTTGGGAACCGCTGCTCTATTCCATTATTACTAATATGAAACGTGTAGATCTTTCTTAACGTTTACAATCCTTTGTGCACACTATTTCCAGAACTTTAGGAAGAAATGATCCAAATGTACCATTTCCAACAGTGGAACCAGCGTCCCCCGTATAAATGACGCCTCTTGTAGCACTTTGGGATTACTTTGAGCAATGAAAGGTGCTTTACAAATACAATTTATTATTATTATTACTAGATGACACTTATGGTGGTGATGCGTTCAGGTTGCTGGTTTCCCCCCACATTGACAGAGGAAGTGGGGTCCAGGGTTTCGGGATTAAAATGCCTCTCTTCCACCCGCGTGCGAATCCCAAATCCCAGCGAGCCGCAGAGTTTCCCCTCGCCCAGGAAACCCAACAAACACCCCGTTAAAAACCGCAGCCACATCCCCGTGTTTTCATCTCGCCGGGCACAGAAAACACACTCTGTGTTTTACTGAGACTGGTGTGTGTGTATCACAGTTCTACATGTGGACTCCAGTCTGTCTGATTATCTTCAAATTCAGTTGTCGTGCCTCGTTATTAGATTCGGTGGTGCGACTGTCGCTGTTAAAAGTAACATTTCTGCATTTAAATGGGTAAAAATGAGCAGACCTTGGTTAGATATTTAGTAAAGTTGTGTAGTTTCAGAGAAATGTTGATCCTCTTGTCTGCTGTGATGGCATCTGATCACCTTTGAGCATGCGTCAGCTGCAAGAAGCAATCATAAACTGACTTTCTATCCAGTTTAAATTAATATTTCAACCATACACCTTCAAGATAATTGCATGAAGGCTTTTACTGATGGCACGTCTGGATCTGAAGTTATCAGAGAAACAAGCTGAGCTAACGTTAGCGGCAGCTGGACAGAAACTCAGATTTTTAACCTCAAACTGAAACTGTATTCACTGTTTGAGGAGACGAGACGCTGAGGACTACAACTCCCATAATCCAACGCTGCACAACCACTAAA
The DNA here is from genome assembly GCA_031216635.1 of Dissostichus eleginoides. Taxonomy (NCBI): domain Eukaryota; kingdom Metazoa; phylum Chordata; class Actinopteri; order Perciformes; family Nototheniidae; genus Dissostichus; species Dissostichus eleginoides. The sequence goes on from CM062285.1 coordinate 1,582,265, forward strand.
CCCAACTCCAGATTTCCACAGATCTCTTTTGGCAGGAAATTACAGAATTACAGATTGTGCCGTATATGAGTATTTAGGAGACGCTAAAAACCTCCTGAACCATGAACACTGAAGGAATCCTTACCAGGAAGCTAAAGACTACAACTCCCATAATGCAACGCTGCACAACCACCAAACCAAACTCCAGATTTTCAGATATTTTTACTGAAAGAGAATAACAGATTGTGCAGTATATAAGTATTCATCTTAAAGCTACTATAAGTCAACATGCTGTACGTCTCTTCCGTGTTTCTGCTGACGAATACAAATTCTGTCCTTATCGTTGAGGCCTCAAAAATATATAAACACATCTTTTTTTACCTCAAACTTTATTCACCGTTGGAAGAGACGAGGAGACGCTAAAGACTACAACTCCCATAATGCAACGCTGCAAAACCACCACTCCAAACTCCAGATTTTCACATATTTTGAGCTCTTGTTGGCAGGAAATTACAGATTGTAGAAGTATTTATCTTAAAGCTACTATAAGTCAACATGCTGTACGTCTCTTCCGTGTTTCTGCTGACGAATGGAAAGTGCGTCCTTATCGTCGAGGCCTCTGAGGGGATAATTGAACGGCCCGAAGCAAACCCTAATTCTCCTCTCTCAACAGGCCGCTGTCGGCATGCTTTATGGGATTATTTTCAGCGTACAGCATGCATAGGCCTCCCTCTTTCCCATGTACATCTCCCCCCCCCCTCGCTCTCCTTGTTCCTGCCTTTCACCTTCGGATTAGTGCGTCCTGCTTCCGGAAACGAAGCACCTCTCGGTGAGAAAGAGACTCCCAGAAGCTGAAGGACAGGAAGGAGCTGCATGAGTCTTCTGGGGGATCAGTTAGTATAGAAGTTAACAAAGAGTCGGCTTGTTTTTCACAGAGATATCAGGGAAAACACACTCTTTCGGAGCAGATATACTCAAGAGACTGAGTATAAGGAAAAGGAAACGAGTATTTGTTGAATGCATTATTGTTTGCTGGTGTTCCTGTGCGTTCAGGGTCAATGATAAGCTTTACTAATCTCTTAATGTTCACTGAGGCAGAAATACATTCCTTGTTGACATTTAAATATACCCTCGGTTAATTGACAGTTTTATATTCATTAGGGTCCTGATAACATGGCACACCAAGCTAGATGAACTCATTAAACAGACAGTTATTGTAGAAAATCCAGCTCCAATCATAGCAGACTATGGCCACTACCGTCCATGGAAAATGAAGCATGTATTTTACCAGTGATTTAGATTCGCGCCAAATTTCTATGATTGTTTTTTGCCCAACGCTTCACCTTTCTACCAAGTTTGAAGAAAATTGGTTCAGAAGACAAAATACTTCTTAAGCGGAGGTAATGGGGATGTTTGTCCTAGAAAAATAATTGGGACATGACCTGTGTTGGTTCTGTTGTAAGACCAGAGATAGAGAATAGGAATTGGGGAGAAATTGCCTTAAATTGAAGAGTTATAAGGTTTCCAATTGTTGAATTATGAAGATTTCTTCCTCAGTAAAAGTGACCCGACCCCCCACTGTGGGTCACATTTTGGTCCAAGCAGAGAAAATGGTTAAATCTTGTGTTTCGACAAGATCTCTTAAGCTACACTGCCTTTAAATCTTTAAGTGGAAATGAAAAGTGTGAAAGCCACTTACATCGAGAGATAATGCTGTGTTACATATCTAATCTCAGGGCCTTTAGGACTTTAGAGCATATATTATCTTTTCCCAATCATGTAAAGTACCATTGACTATACGTTAGCGGAAGCAATGGTTTCCTTGAGCCACACTAACTTTAAATCTTCCAGTTTAATCCTCACTCTGATCATTCTGAATCTGAACGAAACAATAAGTTTGATTCCCGTGTTAAATATCAAACGACAGGTTGGTAATGATAAACAGGTGCGCCCAATACTTCCACGTATATCTAATACAAGAGGAATGTGGCCTATATTGGACAAATGTTGAAAAAGAAAGACGTAAATGCATCCAGATTTCTAAATAACAACTGTCAGACTTTGATTCCTTGGCTCTCGCTCGCTGCCAGAGGCACTTAAACACGTTCTGATCAGACCTGTGAGTGCACCTGGGGGGCCGATAGCACACTCATTAAAACTCAATCATACAAACATCCAACAACAGACCTCCAGACTTACAGTATGTTTTAAGCTCAGAGTAAGGATTCAATCCAATAAAAGGAGTAATCTGATGGACCACACACGGAGCGACAGTAAAGCTGCCTTTCTAAGAACTTCTAGGGAAAGATAGCCTATCGCTCTGCAGATCTGGCGAATCACAGGATGACGGAAATGATTTGGGATACAGCCTAAAGGTTCAGCGTGTGGGGTTAAATGGCTGGGAACCAGTGCTGTAAGCCATGAACATATGAAGCAGAAGATAGCGATCGCTCCGTTGGGGTCCGAGGCCCGAGATGAAAGACATTCTGACAGCTGAGACAATGGAGATCATGTAGAAACCAAAAACAGCCCGAGGACGAGAATACAACCGGATTCCTCTTCAGTTTACAGAACGTGTTGCTGCCTTTTGTCGAACAAGAGAGGTTCAAGTGAGCAGAAGCGATCTTCTGTAATAAAGTTGGTGTCAAATGCTCAAAATCCAGGAAATACTTTGTTTCTGAATAACCCTAACTTAAATCATTGTTATAGCGCCACCATCTGACTAAACTGCACCACATTGTCCTCAGCATTTCACCTGAGATGCTATATGTGAAGGAACTTAGAAATACAACAATACATTTATGTTTGAATACTTTTATTGGTATTACTGTTTAAAGCAGTGACGCACTTTGTTGATGCTGTTGCACATTTCATTTCCACATTATAGCAAGGCAGTCTCTCAAACTGGAACAGCAGAAGTGGGACATACAAGATTAAAGAAATATATAAAGTAGTTATTTCGCTAGGACCAAATGTGACCCACAGTGGGGGGTCGGGTCACTTTTACTCAGGAAGAAATCTTGCTGCAAAATGCAACAAATGCCTTTTAAGTATTTCAATTTCAGGCAATCATCCCTCAAATCCCATTGAGTATTTCTAGTCTTACAACAGCCACCATGTCCTACTTCTGTTCCTTCTCCATTGCTTGTTTGTCTGCAGGATATCGGCAAAACTACTGAACCAATTTACATGAAATGTAGTGGAAGTGTGTAGCATTGGCCAAAGAAGAACCCATTGCATTTTGGACCACATCTGACTCAGTCGGCGCATACACACCTAGTTACAGTTTGGTATGTGATTGAGCACTCCTGAAGGCCTGTGAGATTAGATTAGATTAGATTATCCAACTCAGCATTATCTCTCGTTGTAAGTGGCTTTTCATGTTGAACCACATCTGCTGATAGCACATCTGGCTTCTGACTGAAGTGTGTTGGTGTCATTATTATCAGACCTCTAAATCCTATCATCATTACCCAGCACTTGATCTCAGGTTACTGTTAATGGCTTCATCATGTGAGTGTGTTCCCTTTGTCTGCAGCTCTACCTGGGAACACAGAGGTGTCGGCACACTGTCTATTGTTCTGGAAACCCTTTCAAGTTAAAAGAAGGCATCATTATAATTCAGTTTGGTCTATTACCACTCAAAGCATGCTTACATCCAAATAAATATCTATCATTGTGAATGCAAGATAAGGTTAGCTCCATTAAGCTGACTAATAACCACACTCCAAACCCCATTAACACTCATTTACATATTTTGGGTACAAAATAAAGTGCTTTTTGGCAATTAAATTAAGATTTGAACGCAAGTTTAGGGCACTAAAGATTACTTATAAGAAATGTGGAAATAATGTTGATAATTTCTGTTGATAATACACATTATGTTTAATGGTACCAACGATTTACCCGACATAAAAAGGCAGAGTTATCCTTTTAATTATAAGATTTTATGCATTTTTTTTAAGGCCCGAAAGTCCATTTTATGTATTGTTTTAGCTGTGTGGTTGTTGTTGGTTTATTGGTTATATTCATAACATATTGAGACTCCAATGCTAAATATTCTTAAACATGCATTGCAATTTGAAAGAGTGTATTTGTACCAGAATGCCTTTATATTATATATCAATGGCATTAAAATGACAATACAATTATTTAATGCCGTTATTTGTTGGACAATATATCCTCCAACAAATCTGGCCTACGTGAGTTTACGAAATACTTAATAAGAGTATTTTTAAGACACTTTATGGTTGTTAAATGAAGCTAATCCACTTTCCCTTAATGCTGAGCAGAGGTGTGACCACGGGAAGTGTTGGATCAGATTGAAAGGGGTCCGTCAGGGGGATTTATTCCTGGTGTTGTGACAGATGCTGCCATGCATGCATGAGATGTTTCCATGCATGCAGTTGCGTGACGAGAAGTTTCCCAACATGCATCTGCTGCATGTTCAGCTCAGAATCAGAATGACTTCATCCGTCCCACAGAGGGGACATGTACATTGTTACAGCAGAAAAAGAGACAGCTTAATGTTACCTAGAAGCATGCATACAAAACATATTAAAGATACAAACATTTACAAAATACACATCCTGTAACAGTTCTGAAGATTTAGCAGCCAGGTATATACTGCAGTTATTAACGGCATATATATATATATATATATATATATATATATATTATATATATATATATATATATATATATTGCACATAGCTGGTATTTAACAAGGTGTGTGTGTGTGTTATTTCTGAAGAGCAGGTTTCTTTCCTAGACTCTGGAGGAGGTCATTTGCATGTTCAGCTGTCACTGACCCCCCCCCCCCCCCCCCCCCCCCCCCCCTGCTCATTCATGACCAACGTGTCCTGCTGCACCCCCTCCTCTCAGCCAGCAGGACCAAAACAACTGTAGAAAATACTGGAACATCAACAACACGTGGAGAAGCTAGCTTTACAAACTCACTCAGACTGGGCTTAGCTGTGGAAGGCAGTTCTCCAGAAGTTGGATCTTAATGAGTTAATGTCGTTTCTCCAGTGTCTTACGTCCTGATTGAAACAGATCTTATGCAGCTTGAATACTTTCATACCCTCTGTTCATTGGACACTAGTTTGCTGCTGCATTACAGAGGGACGTGAGCAGTAGCCGTGTGCTTGGCATTTCAATACTTTGAAGGACAAGACAATGTCACCCCAAGGTTATTCCTTTATATGCCGACTAGGTATGAGTCCTAAACCCTGCCGTGACTGTGATGTGAAGTCATGTGACCGTGCAGTAGATTGCAGTATCACATTTAAGAACTTAGTGGTTGCATATCTTTACAGGCTTTCTAACCCCCTCCCCTTCCGCTATTGGCTTTAATATGCAATAGCGCTGTTATTGCTTCCATGTGCTAAGCGTCTTCAATCCTCATCATCCTCATACGTTAGCTTCAGCTTCAGTGTTGTTGCGTTGTTGGAGGAGCTCAGGTCAGAAGAATTTCATTGACATTTCTACGCTTTGTGCATATGATGATAAGACCCTTGAATCAGAATACCTTTATTCGTCCCACAGAGGGGACGTTTACATTTGTTACAGCAGAAAAGAGCCAAAGACAGCTTCATGTTTTCATGTAAGAAGCTCCTGTCTGGATTGGATTCCTGATGTTTACAGATGTGCTCAGCGTTATGAGAACCCTCTCCCCCCGCCATCTTTCATCCAGTGAAGAGTGAGGGCTTTAGAAGGTCCTTTGGAAACCTCTGGGCCGTGAGACTGGGGGTCTGAGGTGTGTGTGTGTGTGTGTGTGTGTGTGTGTGTGTGTGTGTGTGTGTGTGTGTGTGTGTGTGTGTGTGTGTGTGTGTGTGTGTGTGTGTGTGTGTGTGTGTGTGTGTGTGTGTGTGTGTGTGTGTGTGTGTGTGTGTGTGTGTGTGTGTGTGTGGCCATGCAGGAGGGCTGGGGACAGTCTTTGTGAATTTAGTTAATCTAATTTGAGCTCTTTTCCCCCCTCCGGGCCTTTCTCACTCTCTCTCTATCTCTCTCTCTTTCTCTCTCTCTCTCTCTCTCTCTGCTCTCTCTCTCTCTCTGCCTCTCTCTCTCTCTGCCTCTCTCTCTCTCTCTTCTCTCCCTCTCTCTCTCTCTCTCTCTCTGCCTCTCTCTCTCTCTCTCTCTCTCTCTCTGCCTCTCTCTCTCTCTCTCTCTGCCTCTCTCTCTCTCTCTCTGCCTCTCTCTCTCTCTCTGCCTCTCTCTCTCTCTCTCTTCTTTCTCTCTCTCTCTCTCTCTCTCTCTCCCTCTCTCTCTCTCTCTGCCTCTCTCTCTCTCTCTCTCTCTCTCTGCCTCTCTCTCTCTCTCTCTCTCTCTCTCTCTGCCTCTCTCTCTCTCTCTCTCTCTCTCTCTCTCTCTCTGCCTCTCTCTCTCTCTCTCTCTCTCTCTTTGCTTCCAAACATCAGCGCGATCGAGCAGAGGTTCCCGGTGAAAATGGGCTTTGTTAACTTGAATCCAATATACGTTAAGGGAGGAGATGTTGTAGTATACTCTTCTGATGTGTGAAGTGAAGGGCTGCAACTGAAGAGTCGTTTCTTTATCAATTAGTGATCATTTGAGATAAAATCAGAACACTTGCGCCTCAGAGTCCATAGTGATGTCTTGTCATATTTATTTTTATAAAAGCTACCTTTCCATAATTCCTCATTTGCAAATCAAAAAAATGCAGAGGATGAAAACAAAAAGTGTCTCTAAATAGTTGGCCATTCTCACACAGGCAGTAGAATTTACAAAAGCAGAGTTACAGATGGAATATACATTAAAAATGTGTATTAAAGCAATTCAAATTCATGCCAAGGCACCTCATATCGCTGCATAAATACTTTTGTAACCATATAAGTTAAAACACATTATCACCTTGCCTCTAATTTGTGTAAAAAAGCAGATTAATTCCTTAAGTTTCAAGGCTTTCTGCAACATATTCCACTCAGAAGTGGCCGAATACACAAATGAGGTTTAATGAATGACCCATAAACACGATTATATGGACGAATGAACCCTCCATTGATGCGAGGTCACTGTGAGAGCGATCAAAGTGTTCATTAGCGGCCGTTAGTGGAGCTGTTTGAACCTAACGGAGGTGTTTCTGCAGCCTAAAGGATGCAAATGAAGCTTTTCTCCTGCGTTCACACCTCTGATTAACTCTGTGTGATGCTGTCGGATGTCAGATGGGCTTCAGCTCATTAGTGCCAGGCTTTGAAGCTGAGTCAGGGACGTGTAATCCTTTCTTTAATGGAGGACAGTGGTTCTGCTGCTGCATGATTAACGCCTTTCTCACCTCGGAGAAACTGATTCAGTCACTTCCTGTTTTCATTTGGGAGGCAGACAGTGTCCAAAAAGAGTGTGTACGTCATTTTAATTTCAGTTAACACTGTTATCCATGTGTGTTAACCTCTAAAGCCCTCTGAGACATTGGTATGGTGTAATTAAACTTTGATTTGATTTAGGAAACACAGCCTTAATAGTCTCTAGATCTAGCTGTAAACCCCCCCCCCCTGTTATCTGTTCCTTTCCTTACTCTTTCCTCTGTTATTTCTGACTGTATTTCACGTCATTTTTGATGTATTTCACGTCATTTTAATTAGAATTAACACCGTTATCCATGTGTGTTAACCTCTAAAGCCCTCTGAGACGGACGTGTTTTGCTATACTGGGCTCTATAAATATACTTTGATTTAGGAACAGCAGCATTAATGGTTGATGGTCTCTTTTAGCCGTAACCCCCTCTCTGTTATCTGTTCCTCTCCTGACTCTTCCCTCTGCTTTGTAACTGTAGTGTGTTCCCCCTCTGCCCTGCTTTCTGACTGCAGGCAGGAGGTGGTGAAGCGCAGGAATGCAGGATTTATCACACGGAGGTGCGAGGGTCTGCAGAGGTAACGGCTCAGTGCCAACAGCAAAACTCCACGGGGCCCAAACTACGCTTTATGGCTCCTTCTCTTCTTCAGGTTCAGTGGGAGGAGAGGTGTGAGGGACAGAGGGTCAACTAGTGTGTGTGTGTGTGTGTGTGTGTGTGTGTGTGTGTGTGTGTGTGTGTGTGTGTGTGTGTGTGTGTGTGTGGTGTGGGTGTGGGTGTGTGTGTGTCTCTCTGTGTGTGTGGGTGTGGGTGTGGGTGTGTGTGTGTGTGTGTGTGTGTGTGAGAAGCGTCAGCAGCAAGGTCATTTATTCTGTCCTGTAAGCGGAGATATGAGCAGTGCAGATAAAAAGTAGTTGCATATGAAATAAAAAGGCAAGCACACAGCAATTAAATAAAAGAAATAAGAAGCAATCATGGTAAGAAAATTAGGAGCAACGTTATATAATTTAATATGAAGTTTAAAGAAAGTTTCCATGTTCTCTTTCCTACAGTTTCCCTGCTTTTGCCTCTGTGCAAAAACACAACTTATCTGCAACTTTTAATTGGATTTAATCAGATAAGATATACTTCTTTTGTCACAGCAGCAGCAATTAATCAAAAATACACTATGTGCAAAACAGACTCTTCATGTGGTCATTTCCTACTTTTGTCACCATGCATCAACACCTATTTAATTTCCTTTTATCATGGAGCTCTTTCCTCTTATATCGGCTTTTTAATCTTCTCTCTCTCTTTCCTGTAACGCTGTAAATGTCTCCCACTACGGGACGGATTAAAGATGTCTGATATAAGGACAGTGATATATGTTCTTATGCACAGTATCCCTTTTCTTTCTACCTTTTTGTGCATAAACACTACAATTTGCCAGATATAATGCATACTATTTCCTCATGTGATTACTGGCTGCTACTTCAATACTGCTACACCACTTTAAAGATTTTAACTTCAAGATATTATGTGCAATATACACTCTTACACACTTTAAATGTTGTTCTTCATTACTTTAATATGTTTTTTAAAGGCTGCAACTTGTCTTTGTTGCCGTGCATGTGCAATTATTTGATTTTCTTTATTTACAATCTTATTTTTGCCTTTTATCCACACTGTAAAAGTTCCCTCTGTTGGAAGAACGAAGGATTTCTGATTCCTTAAACATGCTCTCTCTCTTTCTCTCTCTCTCTCTCTCTCTCTCTCTCTCTCTCTCTCCTCCCACTCTGCCACTCGGGTTACGATGACTGGGGGTTTTCTTGCTCCCATCTCAACGTGTGTGTGTGTGTCTCCCTCTCTGTGTCCTTGTCCCAGCCTCCTGCCACCCAGCAGCCGCGCTGTGATTGGCCGGTGAGCGGGGGTCCTGACACAGCTCCAGACGTGTTTCAACAGATGGTGGAGGTTAGAGAGTGTCATCACATCGAGGAGAGGATTAGAGGAGAGAGGTTGTCCTGTGTGGTCTCCCCCCCTCTCTCTCTCTTTCACTGACTGACTCTGAAACTTATTCACAATCCTCTCGGGAGAAAACTCCGGGAGAGAAGAGGAAAAACTCCGGGAGAGAAGAGGAAAACTCAGAGAGGAATCCCTGCTTCACTCCTGCTTTCCAGGTACTTTTATCTGCTTTCTTTCCCTCTAAGTGTGTGTTACTGCAGCTCAGTGTGTGTGTGTAGGACTTCATAGTTTTCCCTCTCTCTGAATGACAGGAATTCCCTCCGTCGCAAATTCCTCCGTCTCCGGGGATTAGAGGGCAGCACATTCCATTAATGTCATTTTTCCCCCGATCCGTACGCAGCCATCTGTTAATTTCTGCTCTTCTGTTTGAAAAGGGAAGCTGCAGAGGGTTTAAAAAGCAAGCTGTCACTTCAAAACAAGCTGCAATCTGTTTGTAGATGTTCCTTTTACTGTAGGTACGTTGTTTAACTTGTGATAAGAGGCATTTTAAACCCCATTTCTCCACGTTCCCTTCCTTCACCTCAGCCCTGATACCTTCTTTCATTAATCTTTTTGAGAGTGCAGGTCTGTCAGTCTGTTTCTGCACAAACTGTCAGAGACACTCGGCTATTTAACGCAAAGTGAGAAGGGAAACTTGCCGGTGTGGAGGGAATATGATGTATAGTATCTATACCTGGCTGCAGGCGGTGTGAGAGTGTGTGTGAGAGTGTGTGTGAGGTGTTTGCTGATGGAGATTGTGCAGCTGTGAGGCTGAAAGCTGCTGTTGTGTGTGCCGGTGTTTACCTTGGTAAACCAGCCGTGGCTACACTTCCTGCTTGTTTCTTAAAGTATTTAACACAACCACCAATATGCCGTGATGACTGCTGCTTTAAGGATCAATGAGAGGAGCCGTTGAGAGATCCTGAGAGGGAGAGTTCATGTTTCTGGGTTTGGGAGGGAGGTCTTTCTGTAGAGGTCTCACACAGAGCATCTGAAGGCTGTCGCTGAACTCACTTCTACTTTAAATCGCCTCATTCGTTCCCTAAAAGGAAATGTAATTACACATTACACCTAATCCCAGCTTCTGAAGACTGAACTCCACTTTAAATCCAGTCCAGAAACTGGGATTAGGTGTAATGTGTTATTACCTTTCCTCTATTTTAAGGAACAAATGAGGGACCTGGGACTTCTTTGTGTCAAACCTTCTGTCCAAAAGACTTTATTCTGGTGTTACAAAATGACTAAACTATTCTGTAATCCTGAGCCAGGCACGTAAAACACTGGCTCACATTTCAATACTGTGAATACTGAGAGAAAGGCACTGAATACGGTGAGAAAAAATAACCTCAGCATCCATAAAAACCTCTCTTCGATTCAGTTTCTGTAGCAGATCCAGTCTTTGAGTGGCCTTTAGCTTCACAGCGCTACCAACAAGAGCAGCTGCTGCAAATAATTAGCTTTTTTCTGGGGGGGACAGGGGGTCGCTTGCCAAGACAAACGTTGTTCCAGTAGCTGCTCTGGCCATCACTAGATCTACCCTGGTGTGTGTGTGTGTTAATGTGTGTGTGAATGTGTGTGTGACAGAGAGAATACCAGCCACAGTGAATCACAGGCTTCCAGACGTCCATGTGACGAAGCAGGTCGTGACTAATGAATGTAGGAAATGAAAAAAGGGCATGAAATATTCACATTCTGAAATGTGTGAACTTTTGAGGCCGTTTTCAGGGAGTATTTCCACTCCTTCTCCGAATCTAAACCCTGCCCTGTGTCTTCTCTCCATAATCAGCGCCATAACTCATCTCACACTGTCATCACGCTGCGTTTTAATCTTCTCAGTGTGACCCTTAAATCACAGTTATGAGTTATATCATTACAGGGTTTTCTGGGTGGCAGAGACATATATAAAGCGTTGCAGATGACTCTCTCTTCTCCCTGAAGAGTACGGAGATACTCATGGAGAGAAAAGGAGATTAGATGGTGTTGAAATGAACTTAAAATGGAGAAAAGTGGATTTTTTTTTCAGATACTCACCTCATTTTACCTTGAATTCGTGAAGAGAAACGACCCAAAAGTGATGAATTGAAGTAAATGACGGCTGCATTTACAAATAAGCAAGAAACATGACCAACATTTGCTTCAATTCATCGAGGATTCGTTACATTTTTCTGGACTCTCCGTTCAATTTGCAGGCTTTAACGAAGTATTCAAGGTAACAGAACATGAGTAACTTATATATGAATTGTCATTTTAAGGTTGAAGTACTGCCGTAAACTGTGTGTGTGTGTGTGTGTGTGTGTGAGGACAGATTTCCTGAACCTCTCCTCTGTTTATCTCTCTCTCTCGTAATGACAGTGTTCCTCACGCCGCTCTGATTGCATAGCAGCGCTGCAGTAGATTGCACGCTCCACTATTTGAAACACAGAAGCGTTTCATTGGCACGCCTTTTATTTACGTGGGACGCAGAAAAGAGAACTATCTTTAGATGACTCAGACACTTTCTCAGCTCCCTTTGTTGTCCCCTCTGATCAAAAACATTTCCATGAGTTTCCACACGCAGCCTCACACGAGAGAAATGTGGCTCGCATGCACATCCGGATGCCCACACACACACACACACACACACACACACACACACACACGCACACACACACACACACACACACACACACACACACACACTGATCTATTTTGAGGCGTTCACAATAGCACCCCCAAGTGTTTGTTCAGCCTCTCATTTGGGGCGGTAGAGGTCAGGGCATGCAAACATCACATCATCGCAGGAATGCCTCCAAACTTGGAAAGAAAGCGACGTATATTCACTTTTTTCAGAGTCTGGCTTTGTTCCTGTTGTCTCCGGTTGAAGAGAAGAAGTGTTTTGTTGGGGAAAAGTCTCGCAAAAGTTCCCAGGAATGACCTCTGACCAGGTCCTTGTCGTTTTGTCCTGGGAGTGAATAGAGCAATGGAAGATGGGAGACTTCTGTCCATTCATTAAAGTGCACTTTTCCCCAGAGAGCGACAGAAAGAGGATTTATTGTTCCTGTGATGTCCAGGGAGGCTTTTGTCCGATTGTTCGTGCACGTGGGGGCATCGTGGGCTTAAGAGGGAGGATAGAGAGGGGGAAGTGGGGGAGATAAGAGGAGGGAGAAGTGTGAACATGTGAGGAAGTCTCCTGCACACACACTTTCTCCGTTGTCACACACACGTGGACACAAACGTAATCTTCTTGTAGAAACCATAAAAAGACGCACACACACTTCTCTACACACACACACTTCTCTACACACACACACTTTTCCCCCCGTTAGTCCTTCACCCCCCGCAGGGCTGCACTGTCCCTGCTTTGTCATCCCTCTTGTCCGATAATCCCCTCCCCAGGGAGAAGCAATCTGTTTTAGATTTGAAAAGAGAAAGGGCCCGGCCTGTATCACGTACAATTAAAGCAGCCGTCAGAAAAAGCAGCCATCAGAAAGCGTTTCGGAGGGAGAAGTGCGCCGCTGGGGGTTTTCCTTTTCATCCGCCGCCACTCCAAGAATGGAGATAATGGAATGGGAGGGTTTTGGGGGAGAATGAATACATTTCCTCACCCCTCCATCCCGCTCCACAGCTCCACTAATAGAAGCCAGCATGCGTTTGTTTCAGCTCTTCTGCTCCCTTTCTTCCCTTTCTCCCCTGCAGCGGGCAACACATTCAGCCTCTGCCAGTGTGTGTGTGTGTGTGTGTGTGTGTGTGTGTGTGTGTGTGTGTGTGTGTGTGTGTGTGCGCGCACTTGGCCATGTGCTCCTGGTAGCCTCTGGTCACACACAGCCCCACTTTGCCATGTGGATGCAGAGCGGCTGCGTATTTGAACAGTTGTCGAATTGAAGGTTGAGTAACTTTGTTTATAGCGCTCATGTCCAGCCATGCACCACACACACACACACACACACACACACACACACACACACACACACACACACACACACACACACACACACACACACACACACACTGTTTTTTGCTACCTGCAAGAAGACACGTTACTGCTTTGGTTTTATGAAGTGATGATGGTTTTGTAGGAATATATTTTTTAATTTTCTGCAGAAATGGATCTACTCTCTGCATCCAGTGGCACGACACACACACACACACACACACACACACACACACACACACACACACACACACACACACACACTCTCTCTTTCTCCCCGCGGCCACTCTCCTGAACATGTTGGGATGATGCATTCACTGCATTCCTTCAACTCTGCCTCTGAATGTGAAGCAGTGAGCGGAGGATCTGCAGCTCCCTTTTATCGAGATATTGCAGGTATTTTACAATGCTCAGGAATGTAGGAAAGTTAATTAAATTACACAAATGAGGTTTGTGCTTTTGGAAAAGCCACACACTGAGCCAGAGGCATGGAAAGGAGTGATCCTCGTGTACAAATTACAGGTTTACGTGTCTGTCTGTGACTCTGAATGACACACACACACACACAATACGTGACACACTCACACACCCAGAGGCGTGGCCGGAGTGCTGAGCAGGCACAGGTGCTCTGGTTTTTACGATGGTATCATGTTGTGTGTGTCACGTTTGTTTATGGCCTTCAGGGTCACGCAGGCTGCTTCTCAGGGTCTATGTTTGTCTACGGTTCCCACAGAATACGCCTCCACATGTTCCACATTTTCGGGGTGTTTGGTTTCATGCACCGTGCTGACGGAGCTGCTGCCCCACCGAGGAATCTCCCTTCCTTTATTCCCCCTTTTTAAAGATTGATTGCCACTCAGAGTTTATTGGTTTGTACTAACAAGGGGTGCTTTTTATTTGATGCCCAAGGCTGATCCTAGCTCTACAGGAGAGTACGTATCACTGTGCTGCGATAACAAGAATATAATTAGCTAACGCCTGATTACCAGAGAGAGAAATCATGGCTTATTGGGTTAATCTGTTGTTTGTTCACCCTGTAAGAGTGTGAATAGTTGATGTGAGTCTTAATCACTTCAGCTGTCGCTAACATGGTTTAATGTGATGCATTTTGATAACTTGCATTGACAAAACAGCTGCCAAACTCCTTAAATGTTTACTAGAGAGATAAATCATTGCTTACTGGGTTCATCTGTTTTTTGAGGGTAGTAGTTTATGTGAGTCTTAATCACTTCAGCTGTTGCTAAGTTACTTTTATCCAAGCCGTTAGATGATAAATAGGGATTTGATCATTGGGTATACTGTGTTTATTGGTCGACTTTGATCACTTTTACAGCAAAACAGCTGCCAAACTTCTTAAATGTGTTTATTTCAGGTTCATACAGTCTTTCTGGTTGCATTTAAGTAATTAATGGGATAAGTCGAGGCTTACTTTAAACAGAAAACCTATTACTCTACCTGTTTATCTTTCTGTCACTAAACTCAGCTCTGTCTGTATCGACCCTGACATAATACTCTTTAGACATTTAGAAAAAGTAATGCTACATTAGCTTTTTTTAAACCTTTCTCTGCCTTATTCTACCTCAATCAAGTCAAGGAGAAATGTATACATGGATCTGTATGTCTTTAAACTGCACCATACAGAGAGAGAAGCCAACGTCTACCGAATTACTTTTGAGTTATTCAACAGTGTGTTTCTTGTCAATGTCAACGATATTTAAGGAACCAAATTCAAGTCACACATCCAGTTGAACGTGGTAAACTTGGCTGAGCTCTCTCTTTCCATGCGGCTGAATTCATGGAAAAGAAGTCGATCTCTTTATTCTTGACAGTTACCTCAGTGGAAACCCATTGAAGCGATTAGCCGTGTCTCATGTGGTCGAAGGAAGCATTTATCTGGGGTGAAAGTGACGAGACAGAAAGCCACCCGTGACTTTCAGGGTTAGTGTTGATTGTGATTCGATTTGTAGCTTGCATATCTCACTATCAATCAGAGAGGTTTCCCTTCCACACACTCCCCCACTTTCTCCTCAATCTGCCGCCTTGTAAACTCACTTCAGCCTCCAGGTAAAACAATGCATGTCTTTTAAAACCTAAAACTTAAACGATAACCGTAAGCGATCATGTATTTAATGTACATTTTGTAGAAAAAGCTTGCAGTAATCGGCCTCTGAGTCTCCTTAATTCCACTTTCTCTTGAATCTGCTTTCTTGTAAACTCACAAAACAATGCATGTCTTGCACCGTCTTGCACCGTAAGCGATCATGTATTTAACGTCCATTTTTATTTTGATACAAGAAGAAAAAGCTTGCAGTAATCGGCCTCTCAGTCTCCTTATTCCCCTTCAATGCCCTGAACATAATGATGGGTGTGTGTAGCACTAAAGCTGCTTTCACACAAGATCAGGCTTTGTGGTGATGTGTGTGTGTGTGTGTGTGTGTGTGTGTGTGTGTGTGTGTGTGTGTGTGTGTGTGTGTGTGTGTGGTGTGTGTGTGTGTGTGTGTTGTGTGTGTGTGTGTGTGTGTGTGTGTGTGTGGTGTGTGTGTGTGTGTGTGGTGTGTTGTGTGTGTGTTGTGTGTGTGTGTGTGTGTGTGTCAGTCAAATGGCCCGTTCGTGTTACGTCATGTCGTGAACTTTAACCCCAGGAAAGTATTTACAAAAGCATGCAGATCTAGACGATAAATACCAGGTGCTGGACAGGAGAGCAAGAAGGAGACAGGAAGAAATATTAAACCTTTAACATGCTGCAGGAATGAGTCCTAAACGTGGAAATAAGTCAGCATTTCAGCACTTTTTATTCCCTCTTCTCGTAGTCAATGGTGTATTTTCTGCAATATTCCAAAAGCTAATGGAAAGATCCTGTTGGATTTTGTAATGATAGCCTTTGCGATGCTATCTTCTGGGTCAGAGTACAAACATATGTCATCATTGCAGAACCCTATGCACCTAGAAGAGGTTTTCCAACTGTAATAAGAGACCAACAGAGAAGAAGGACTTTTTTCCTCCGTTTCCTGTTCCTTCTCCACTAAATGGACACAAACCAAACAACGCTTCTTTCTGACGCTATGTCGCAGCATAGACGGCTTGCCAAAAGCTTGTTAAACTCCTGTGGGTGTCCTCAAATCCATTGGCCGATAAGTTGATTCTGATTCAACCTTTCTCTTCTCCAAAGCTGCAAAAGTTGTGTAAATCCAGCCTAAAGCCCTCTGTCAGTGTGGCCAGCAGGAGGCTTTTCCTTTAGAAACACACACCTCAATTAAGGCTGTCCATAATGAAGGATATGCACAATTAAATACCCCCAGCCTGCAAACACACACACACACACACACACAACACACACACACACACACACACACACCACACACACCCATGCATAAATAAACACCAGCAGCTTTCTGAAAATGACCTTGTTGTTTTTTAATCATTTCCCTCTTAAGGGTTTCTCATGATTTCCAGCAGACCACCTGGTCGTTGCCACTTTGAAGTCTTTTTGGACCAGGATTCCTTTAATTATACATTAAGATGCATCCGTAATATGATGGGATGGCTGGCTGCCTTGGCACTACAAAAGGTTTTCTCTTTCCAGGTCCAGAGGAACACGAGGGCTTTACCTAATGGACCTGAATGCACTCGCTCAGGTTTCACGTTTCACTGAATCGAGGCCATTCTTCTTCATTAAAGCAGCCGGCGTTGTACCCCAAACACGACACATACCAGCGAGGAGAATCATTTCTCTGCAACATCTGAACAGAGGAAAACAAAGCCTGTGAACGTGCCTGTCAAAGGTTCAGAGTTGTGAACATGTTGAACAAAGAGAGCCAGTGATGTCTCCACGCTGGAATTCTGTCACGGATCCTACCCGATTTTAGCATTTTGGTCAAACAAATCATGGGAGTTAAGAGTCTGAAAACACGAGGTCTGAGCGGTTCCCAGTGAGAAACCACAGCCAAAAGAGAGTCAGGGCAGAGCCTTCCTTCAGTCAGCAAAGTGTGCAAATGCTGCTCAGCGGGACCCAAAAAACAGGCCCTCCTCAGTCCAAAAAGCCCCTGTCAGTCCTCATGGCGGCACACCAGGCGATTCCCTCGGATTACTGAAATATTTGGACAAACCTTAATCTAAGCCATTGCAATAATTATGTTCCCCCTCTGAAAAAGCAGTCTGCACTCAGAAAGGTCACTGGTCTGCAGCAAAGAAGCAAGAAACATAAGATAAGATAAGAAGTACTTTATTGAGCCCAATTTGGGACATTGTTTGCGTTGCAGCAGCATCAAAAGACAAGGCATTGTATAATACAAATTAAAAGACTAGAAATAAACATGCCAAAATGTCTCAATAGAGATAAAATAGCATTACAAATAAGTTGAAAATATACATGTTGAATTACAAATGTACAGTAACCAAAATTGAAGCAGCAAACAAATCATATTGCTCAGTTTAGATGCAGCTACACATGCTATCCCTCATTTTCTCCAGTTCTCTTATAGTAGAGGTCGAAGCCTTTCTGAACAACCTGCAGAATTCAAACTATGCCAGCAGTTAATTCCCCTCTCTTTGTGCCTCAGAGATGGAGGAAAGAGGGGATTTAGAGCTGCTTTGAAACCTCCATTGTCCTCATAGCTAGGCCCTTTTTATGAATGAGTGATTACGGTAGTGGCATCTGGTTGGGTTTTGACCTGCATCTTGTTTTGGGGAAAAAATGAACCCGCTCACCTCCGAGCTCTCCGTGTTACCTGAGGAAACAAAGACAGATTATTTGGACAAATCCACGGGTAATTGCTGTCAGTCAGAGTGTTTCTCGCAGATGAACTTCCTGCCAAAGTACACACATCCTTCACTCAAGTAGAAGTACAGATACTCATGTTTAAAAATACTCTGGTGAAAGTAGAAGTACTGACTAAACTTCTTTACTCAAGTGAAAGTAAAGGCTTTGAATGTCCTTCAGTAAAAGTACCCATAACTAGCAGCTGTTTTAAAGAGTACCTGACCTCCCTTTATATTAATAGAACAATAATGTCATTGTTAGCTAATGAATGTTTCCATGCTGAACAACGGCAACATGACAATGTTTCATTGGTCCCTCTTCTTTAGAGAGACCAGGAAATGATGGATACACGGATCGTGTTCAAATCATAGGCACGCAATGACTCTAAATAATAATGATCACGCCACCAGACACACATTCAGACTAAAGGAACCAGCCTGTTTGGAAAATGGAAGAAGTAGAAAGTACAGGTATTTGGGTTCAACATGTAAGAAGTAGAAAGTACAGGTATTTGGTTCAACATGTAAGAAGTAGAAAGTACAGGTATTTGGGTTCAACATGTAAGAAGTAGAAAGTACAGGTATTTGGGTTCAACATGTAAGAAGTCAAAGTAAAAAGTCGTTCAGGAAAATAAGTAGTGGAGTAAAGTACTGTACCAGAAACATGTACTTAAGTACAGTAACAAAGTATTTGTACTACACCACTTCCCACCTCTGACTGATCAAACTGAAGCCTCTTGTTTCTGCAGCGATGCCGATCCGAAGCAGGCTTTTACAAGACTTTTGTACCTTCAACCTCCGCAGAAACCCCCTCCTCTTCGTTCTCTCCTCCCTCCCTCCCCCCTCCTAACCCCAGTGTGGGGTAGCCTCAGGTTTTTGAGGTTAGGTTAACAAGCCGCCATCAAACGTTTTATAAACTTGGGTCAGAGGAGGGTCAGGGTGCAGCGGGGTGTGTGGTTGATTCCCTAAAAGAGATCAGAATACCTCTATCCGTCCCACAGAGGACATGTACATTGCTACAGCAGAAAAGAGACAAAGACAGCTTCATGTTGAATTTACAAAATACCATCCTGTAACAGTTCTGAAGATTTAGCAGCCAGGTACATATTGCACATTTTGCACATAGTATTTAACAACAAGGGTGTTATAGTCTGTACAATCTGCAGATTTACAACGTGCACAAAACACAGCTGTCTGTGCACAAACATCCCTGAAAGAGCTGCAGAGAAACCTCCTGAAAGTAAAGATTAGAGAAGTGTTGAGGTGTTGATGGCCATTAATCTGAAAATTGCACATCTTTAATGTTGCAGCTGTGTGTCCATAGTGGCCTTTTTGTTCCAGGCCTTTGAACTCTTGGGTATTTCACCTTCATCCCCCCTCCTCCTCCTCCACATCTTACAGTAGAGTACAGGCGCATTTAAAGGTCATTAGTGCTAATCCTGCTAAACAATGAGGAAGCAGAAACAAAGCTGAGACTCAGGAAGAAATCTCTCCTGCAGACGAACAGAAGACGGGCTCTTATGGCTGCATGACATACAGAAATGAGGTTTATAAAATGACAGATTCTCATGCCTGACGTTGCCAACATGCATCTGAAGCAATAACAGAGATGTCAGTATATCTGTCAGTGACTTAGGGGTTAGTTCCTTCTGCTCGTAGATATTCTAAATGTATACGTCTTGATTTTGTACGTGCATCCATTTCATTTTTACTAATCATGTTTTGCATCGTTACAACGAGCATATGAGCACACTTGAAAACTACTTGGCAATAAACCAGATTCTGCTTCTACACATGATCCTTTTCTTCATGAAATAAAGGAGTCCAGAGGTTAGTTCCTTCTGGTCGTAGATAACTTCAGATGACCTCCTGAGGAAAGTGGAAGAGCTTAAATTAAGTTAGGAGCTCCTTCGTGGAATCGGAGTGTCTTTTAGCCTGCGTTAGATTAAATGTGTGTGTGCTTATTAGTTTCAAACAGTGAAGCTATGGACTAGCTAACCACATCAGCACCACACGGTTTCTGTCAGTTTCCACTACGAGGCTTCCTGTCTGTTTCCTCAGAAGAAGAACTATGAAGAGGCTGGGAACAGACATGGCCAGAGTACACACACCCTTTCCTCAAGTAGAAGTACAGATACTCGTGTTTAAAATACTCTGGTGAAAGTAGAAGTACAGATACTAAGTATTTGTACTCCACTACTTCCCACCTCTGCACACAACACACACTCTACACAACACACACTCTGGCTGGGAACCATCAGCATGTAAAATGTTATTAGCTTTGGGTGCTAACATTCACCAGAAACTGAGTCTCTGTGAGCGTCTATTGTTTCTGGGACGCTCTCCAACTCCTGCAGGGGAGTGTGAGATTGTTGTGCCTCTCCCTGCATGTGTTTGTACAGAAGTGTGTGTGTGTGTGTGTGTGTGTGTGTGTGTGTGTGTGTGTGTGGTGTGTGTGTGTGTGTGTGTGTGTGTGTGTGTGTGTGTGTGTGTGTGTGTGTGTGTGGTGTGTGTGTGGTGTGTGTGTGTGTGTGTGTGTGTGTGTGTGTGTGTGTGTGTGTGTGTGTAATGCGCTGAGGGCTGTTTGTCCAAACGGCGCCAGTGTTTGCTCAGCGCTGTCACCATGACTGGCTGCTAAATCTCCGTCTGGACCGCTGACCGTCACGACAAAAAAAAGAATCATTTGTTGAAGCAGAATCTGGTTTATTGCCACGTATGTTTTCACGTGTGCTAATAGGCTAAGGTGTAGTGATGCAAAACTGAGACGTAATAAGTTAAAACTAAATAAAAGCAAGTACAAAATCATGAGGTTTAAACTGAGAGCAGAAGAAAAATGCAATATATCTGAAATTGAAATGAAAAAGTACCACTTGTGTTATATATATTGAGCATCTGAAGGAGCCCCTAGTGTTTTTCCATTTGTTCTCAGGTCATTAACTCAGAACAGAGACAGGAGATGATGGAGAACATGTTTCTGTCACGCTTCATCTCACAGCCATAACACTGAAAATCACCTGCTCAAACATGCCTTCTTTAGAATGAAAAATAGGTGCTGAATCAAAGAGAATCGTAGGGATGCAATCCAGGTCATATTTGACCAGAGCGTATATAAAAAATGGATTATTTGAGTGATTGGAATCAGTGACCTCCAGCAGATTGGTGTGGATTTCCAGCTTTCTGCCTAAAATGCATTTCATTTAGCACATTTTCCACATTTGATGCATTAATTAACACTCACACAGCCTTAACATGATACTGAAGGTAAAAAAAGCATTCAAATATACCATGAGTATATCAAAAATGTATTAAAATAGGCTTTAGATACACACTCCCATTCCTTGTATATCTTTTGTATATTGCTACAGGGAATAAGTAATACTCTTTCTTTGTGAAGGCTCCCTTAGTTACGGTATGATAATCATTATATATTTCTCCCTGTTGACATTATTCAGAGTTTTTGAGTGACGACTCGGAGTCACCAGTGATTGGTAGATGTTGGTTTGGGGGTTAATGCAGCGTATGACTTCTGAGTGACAGGTGGAAGGAGGGCTGTGATTGGCCGAGGCTGCGGTGCGTGTGTGTGTGTGTGTGTGAGAGTGTGTGAGCAGAGTGTTTCCCTCAGAGACAGATCTGACACGAGAGGAGAGAGGAAACATAAGAAAGTAGTTGGATATAATAATACATTTGATTGATATAGCGCTCTTCCTGGTGCTCAAAGCTATTATGGGATATAGAGATTCTGTGAGGTGAGATCTGCTCTTTGGTTTGTTTAAAATGTTTTCTTGGGTTGTTGTGATCTGGTTAGAGTTGTTTGCGAGGGATTTGTTTACTTGTTTTGACTTCTATTGGAACTGTTGGAGAAGTTTTCTTCGAGGTTTAACTTCTCTGTTTACGGAAAAAACCGTTTGAGATTGATTCCTCTGAAGTAAACATGTTGTCTCCATGCTTTAATGTTCAAAAAGCTCTTTGTTCTCACACTGCCTGTGCTGCAGCACCTCCTTTCACCCTCTGTCTGAAACCAGAGCTGCTCTGATTGGTTAGCTGTTGTGATTGGTCAACCTGCTTGGAGATGTCCCGCCCCTTTAGCCTTAATCACGTACAATGTGTTGGAGCGCTAGCCAATAGGAGCACGAGTGTTACGTAGTGATGTCACCATGTTTTGGAACTTTGTAATTTTAGCCTCTGCAGACCATTGACATGCACTTAAAAAAAATGTATACAAAAAAGTACGTTTTCTTTGTACTGTTTCTGTTCGGATTGTATGTAAAGCGTCTTTGAGCATTAGGAAAAGCATTATAACATGAATCATTATTATTATTATTATTATTATTATTATTATTA
>CM062285.1:1614538-1692038 GCA_031216635.1 Dissostichus eleginoides
CTTTTGCAATGTCTTTAAATATAAGATGTTCCCTTTGATATGATATAAAAGACAGGAAAGCAGCAATTCTCTATAATTTAAAGGCTTAAAACCACGAATAATAATAGCTTCACATTTGAATTATTATCACAATATCTGTCCATTTTTCTTCTGTCGATTAATGGTTGCAGGTTTAAGGTCATGCACTAAAGGAAAGACGTGAACATAATAAAGTAAAATGTCAAAAGGGATGATTTTAGATATTTAATTGTAGTGCAAACCTAAAGATATTCACTTAATTATGATAACACAAAGACAAGATCAATATTTGAGCGGCAAAAAAAACGCATTTTCTGACATTTCTGCATGAAAAACGACCGATTATCCAAACATTTTTTGTTGATTCTCCGGCACTTTGTCGAATAATGGCTGCAGGTTTAAGGTCATGCACTAATGGAGACACTAAACATGAATGTGTGTGTGTGTGTGTGTGTGTGTGTGTGTGTGTGTGTGTGTTGGCGAGACTTTGTGGCGGTTTAACTTCTCGAAGGAGCTCATAAATCAGCCTCAGCGTCTGAACGTGTGACAGCAACAATAGCAGGAGGTTTGATGTTAATGTCGTTAACATTCCTCTCTGGAGGTGTCTCTACTCTCTGATTTAAACACTTTGCATGTATCTCAGAGAGTGTGTGGAGGTTATTTCCTGCTGTAACCCCTCTGTTATATCTTCTCAGTTTGATGGATCACTCGGAGATTGTCATGTTGTTATTTGATTGTATTCACTTGTTTAAAATGAAATTTGTTTTCGGTTGACTTACAAAATCTGTCCAGATGAAAAATAGCCTCTTGTGACATTTACAGAGATGTTGATGAATGTGCACTGTCCCTGTTAAATAAATGAATAAGGCAGGTGTGACCTCTCCTATAGATTCCCTCCTTGGTTCCTCTGACCTCTGAATTCCTGGTGCCCAGGGCCCCCTTACCTTTGGTGGCCCAGTGCCCAGAAACAGGTCCCTTTTGTGGGGCTTATTAGACCGCCGGGCTGCTGGGTGAAGAGTTCAGAGTCGGCACAAAGAGGCGAGGAGACGAGAGATCAGGAAGCAGTTCAGGGATTCAGAGACGCTCAAAACCAGGGATTCATTAAGTCCTCAGGCTGCAGGGTTTACTTACTCAGAGGAGGGGCGGTTAGAGTTTGTTTAGGAGGAATAACGGCTAGTACAAAGGGCAGTATTTGGTGTCTTAAGATGCACGATATGGATTATGTTCAGCTGGCACCAACAATACCCAGCAGACAGTTTATCAGCTGCGCTTCATAAGTCAGTATGCAAGGTGCAGATATTCCAGGAGTTTTAGTGCTATTTTCAGGCTTTTAATCATAATTTTTTAAAATGATAATCGGGATTATATGCAATTATTTTTGATAATGGTATCTTATTTTGCATTGAACTGCAGAAATGTTGCATCCTTTACACACTGCTCTACAGTTCATCCCATCTTAAGTTCACAGTTAATTCTGCAGACAGGTGAACAGCGTCTCTCCGCTTTATCCCCCCCTCCTCTTACTCTAAGTTCTCTTTACAGAGCTCAGGTGTTTAACAGTCTTATTGCCTGTGGGATAAAAGAGTCCCTGAGTCTGGTGGTTTTACTTCAGTGTGTGAGAAGTCTCAGACGGGTGTTTCTCTGGCGTCCTGAAAAGAGCGTATACATGCATGTTTGTGTATATCACATACAGAGCATCAACTAGTTCCTGAACAGTGTCCTTCACATGCTGATATCCAAGAGAGGGAGTTACACAGTCACAAGATGGAGGAATAGAAAGCAGTATTCAATGTTTACTTCAGATTAGCTCCACGTCAGAAATGATCATGCTTGTCATATGTCTATCTCCATAGAGGCTGAATCATCATGTTAATCACATAGCTATCATATGCCTAAAACAGTCCTGATGCTCTTCTAGGTAATCAAACATCCTGTCATGTACTCAGCTACAGTTGGGATACCTTTGTTATCATGTTGCTCTCATGTTGGAAGAGGACATTCAGTATTTTCCCAACATCCATCAACACTTCCCAAACCACCTGAAACATACTCGACCAAACACAAAACCTCCCGACACAAACGGCCTCTTCCTCGTCTCTTTCCATCTCATTTCTCCATCTTCCACCATTTCATTCTGAACAAAACGGGCGACAGAACCCTGATTTAACTTTTCCTCCCACAAAATCATCTTTAGGTTGATTTAGGATTCAAGTTTTAAGACAAATATACAGGATTTTTGACTTTTTCTGTACCCTTTTCACCCTTTTTTAGTACGCCCGCCTATAACTACGCCCCCAACATGGACAAACACTGGATCATGCAGTACACCGGCCCCATGAGGCCGATCCACATGGAGTTCACCAACTTCCTGCACAGAAAGAGGCTGCAGACGCTCATGTCGGTGGACGACTCCGTGCAGAAGGTACGTGTTGTTGTGATGGCAGAGAAAAACATCGTGTTTTTATAAATGCACCGGCCAATTCTGAGAGTTTTCTGTCACAGACTAAAAATCATCCAAAACCATCATTCAGGAGTTTGTTTTACTAAGTTTGTGTCTGCAGATTTCTCCTAAACCCACCTAAAGTTAACACTACATATCGGCTCATTTTCATATTAAAACATAGCATCTCAGAATACTTGTAATATAAAAAATAATTGTGTTACTGTCAGTAATGAAGTGATAAAGTTTCATGGTGAAATCTGTTAGTAACATTTCTTACCCTATCCACCATGTATGCATTTTTCAGGATTTTCTGTAGTTTTTCAGGATTTTCTGCAGTTTCTCTAAAAGTCTTTCTCTCTCCCGACCCTCCCTCGTGTTTCCTGTCAGGTGTTTGACATGCTGGAGGAAACTGGAGAGCTGGACAACACGTACGTCATCTACACGGCGGACCACGGATATCACATCGGGCAGTTTGGGTTGGTGAAGGGGAAGTCGATGCCGTACGACTTCGATATCCGAGTGCCGTTCTTCCTGAGAGGACCGAACATCGAGCAGGGCGCCGTGTAAGTCTGCGAAACAACTAGAGTCATTTTCACAGTGTTTAGTCTTGGAGGCATATATCTTATTAGAGTATGATGAATTACATCATTTTGCCCCATTTTATATTCCGTGCATTTACCAAAAATGTACTTTAATGCTATTTTAAAGCAGAGAAAAGAGACCCAATCGCCTCTAATGAACGGTACTGGGAAGTCCATCTCTCTCTTGTTTCTTCGTTAATCCTGGTTCCTTGGATGTGCTTTTTTTAATTTCCCAGCATGCATTTCATCCGTTCCTTCCCTGTCTTTGTGCAGGAACCCTCACATGGTGCTGAACATTGACCTGGCCCCCACCATCCTGCACATCGCCGGCCTCGACCCCCCCGCCGACATGGACGGGAAATCCATCCTGAAACTGCTGGAGCAGGACCGGACTGGAAACAGGTCAGAGTTTACTTTGTTATCTGCTCCTTTTGAGAGATAGATAGATAGATAGAGAGAGACAGAGACTGTGGATGGATAGATAGATAGATAGAGAGATAGAGAGATAGATAGAGAGAGAGAGAGAGAGAGAGAGACTGTGGATAGATAGAGAGAGAGAGAGACTGTGGATAGATAGATAGAGAGATAGATAGATAGATAGAGAGAGAGAGAGAGAGAGACTGGATGGATAGATAGATAGAGAGAGAGAGAGACTGTGGATGGATAGATAGATAGATAGATAGATGGATGGAGAGAGAGAGAGAGACTGTGGATAGATAGATAGATAGATAGATAGATAGAGAGATAGAGAGATAGATAGAGAGAGAGAGAGAGAGACTGTGGATAGATAGATAGATAGATAGATAGATAGATGGATGGAGAGAGAGAGAGAGACTGTGGATAGATAGATAGATAGATAGATAGAGAGATAGAGAGAGAGAGAGAGAGAGAGAGAGACTGTGGATGGATAGATAGAGAGATAGAGAGATAGAGAGATAGATAGAGAGAGAGAGAGAGAGAGAGACTGTGGATAGATAGAGAGAGAGAGACTGTGGATAGATAGAGAGATAGAGAGATAGATAGAGAGAGAGAGAGAGACTGTGGATAGATAGATAGAGAGAGAGACTGTGGATAGATAGATAGATGGATGGAGAGAGAGAGAGACTGTGGATAGATAGATAGAGAGAGAGACTGTGGATAGATAGATAGAGAGAGAGACTGTGGATAGATAGATAGATGGATGGAGAGAGAGAGAGACTGTGGATAGATAGATAAAGAGAGAGACTGTGGATAGATAGATAGATGGATGGAGAGAGAGAGAGACTGTGGATAGATAGATGGATGGAGAGAGAGAGAGAGAGACTGTGGATGGATAGATAGAGATAAAAGTTAACAATTAAAATGAAAAATAGTATAAACAAATATAAACCATATACAAAATTCTGGATATTTAAATGTTCTTTAAAAAGGTCAAAAAGACTGCAGTAGCAGGCTCATGATAAACGGTATACATGTGATAGTCCCTGAGAGTTGATGTGTGTAGCAGCTCTGCCTTTCTGGAGTAAACTCACATGTAGAGAGTCTCTGCAGAGATCCAGAGCTTTCGGGTCATCTGATGGGTTTTCCTTGGCTTCTCGACGCTGGCTCAGAGTCACTGAGGGTTTTCTCAGGAAGTTTCCCAAAGAAACACGATGAATCATTTGTTTCCCAGAAACCAAACAGGGTCCAAGATTAATGAAAAAAACACGTCAGCACGAGGAATTTCAAAGAGCATGAGAAGCGTAGAGCTGCACAGAATAATCCATGGACTGAAACATAACTTTAGGGTTTGTTGGAGTGTTTTTGTAACAGCCCTACAATCAGCTTGTGTTAGTAGATTATTTATTACATTACGTAAAGAACACATATTTACAAGTAAGAAAACTAAACAAGAAATACAATAAATATATATATATTTTTTATATATTGATCTTGATTGTCATTAAGAGATTTGGGAACTATTTGATTATCTTTAAAGTAATTTTTAAAGCAAAATTGAAAGAAAATGCGTCTGTCAGCGTCTCAAAAGTGGAGAGTTTCTTTAGTTTTTCTCAGTTTTTTTATCATATTATATCAATATTTGTGGGTTTTGGACTAACACAAGACATTTGAACAGAACTCCTTGGACTTTGAGGAACTGGGATGGACATTTTTCACAATTTTCTGACCTTTTCAGAGCAAACGATGAATGTATAAAATAATCTGCAGTTAATAATCAATATAATAGTTAGTTGCAACCTTACAACGTAAGAAAAAGTAATATTACACATATTTTTTCTTTTTTGATGTGTCTGCAATGCTCACAACAGAGAGTCTCACTGGGAACGGTCCCAGTGCATCAGAGAGAACTGGGACCGTATATTTCATGCTTAAATATAAAGACTCTCCCCTCCTTGCTGTCACTCGGTGATTGCCAAGTCAGATGAGTTTCATAAACTTTGTGCATTTTGTTTTCCCAGATTCAAAACCAACAAGAAACCCAAAGTCTGGAGGGACACATTCCTGGTGGAGCGAGGGTGAGACGTCCTTCTTTCTTTATCCCTTTTTCCTCACCGCAGACACATCCGTGTCCCTGCGGAGTGTGTGTTCTGCAGAGTGTGTGTTCTGCAGAGTGTGTGTTGTGCAGAGTGTGTGTTGTGTACAAACCAGAGGTGGGAAGTATTGGAGTACAAATACTTTGTTACTGTACTTAAGTACATTTTTCTGGTATCAGTACTTTACTCCACTACTTATTTTTCTGACGACTTTTTACTTTGACTTCCATGTTGAACCCAAATACCTGTACTTTCTACTTCTTACATGTTGAACCCAAATACCTGTACTTTCTACTTCTTACATGTTGAACCCAAATACCTGTACTTTCTACTTCTTACATGTTGAACACAAACACCTGTACTTTCTACTTCTTACATGTTGAACCCAAATACCTGTACTTTCTACTTCTTACATGTTGAACCCAAATACCTGTACTTTCTACTTCTTATATTTTCCAAACAGGCTGGTTCCTTTAGTTTGAATGTGTGTTTGGTGGCGTGATCATTATTATTTAGAGTCATTGCGTGCCTATTGATTTGAACACGATCCGTGTATCCATCATTTCCTGGTCTTCTCTAAAGAAGAGGGACCAATGAAAACGTTGTCATGTTGCCGTTGTTCAGCATGGAAACATTCATTAGCTAACAATGACATTATTGTTCTATTAATATAAAGGGAAGTCAGGTACTCTTTAAAACAGCTGCTAGTTATGGGTACTTTTTACTGAAGTACATTTCAAAGCCTCTTTACTTTCACTTGAGTAAAGAAGTTTAGTCAGTACTTCTACTTTCACCAGAGTATTTTTAAACACGAGTATCTGTACTTCTACTTGAGGAAAGGATGTGTATCTCCGGTTGTGTGTCACACTATCCTAACACTTGGATGAACCCGGGGTGTGTGAACGCTCCTCGAGACGTTTGTTCTCCGCTTCCTGCCCACAGTCTGCAGGGACCAGGTTTTAAGATTCACAAATGTTTAGTAGACGGCAGGCGACATTCGATGAAGAAAAACAAGCCCAGTCTTTGTCCTCTGCACACGATCGGGGACGTAAACCTGACTTTTTAAACCGAGACAGACGGAAGAAAGCGAGACACGCAAAACAAACAAAGACAGGATGAAGTTACCTGAGGAATGAGAGGACAGGATGCAGACAGAGCTTCAACAAGACTGTTTTCTTTGTGGAAGACGCCATCACACACAGCCTGCAGGTTTTAGTGTCACTTAGTGTCTCCATGTTGCAGAAAACAACACCTCTGCACGCTTTTGAGCTGTGGTAGTGAGAAGCAAGTCTTTGCACGATAAAGCAGGTCCTTAAGTCTGGCTTTAGGTCTTAAATACAATGTATAGTCCTTCAAACTAATGTTCTGCTGTTGCATTAGCTGCATTTGATCAAGAGGGTCCTAAAAAGTA
Source organism: Dissostichus eleginoides (assembly GCA_031216635.1). Taxonomy (NCBI): domain Eukaryota; kingdom Metazoa; phylum Chordata; class Actinopteri; order Perciformes; family Nototheniidae; genus Dissostichus; species Dissostichus eleginoides. The sequence goes on from CM062285.1 coordinate 1,621,505, forward strand.
TTAGTTATCACAAAAAACACATAGCTGAAAAGGTAAAAGAGCAAGTGAGTTAGGAAGCTGCTGTGAGTCCAACGTGATAGCAAGATGTTTTAGTTGTTGTACATGTGAATCGCCTCAGTTTAATGCATTGTTAGCCTGGTTTTCTGAACAATTGATCTGACGCTGATCCCCTCTGGTTCCTGCAGGAAGATCCTGAGGAAGAAGGAGGACTCGGTGACCCCGCAGAACACCAACAGCCTCCCGAAATACAAGAAGGTGATGGAGACGTGTCAGCAGGCAGAGTTTCAGACGCCCTGCCAGCAGCCAGGACAGGTACAACTAACACAACACAATATTAGATCCTTCATTAAATGTAAGAAGACACATGCATTGGCTTCACCGTATATTTAAATGCATTGAACTATCCCCCTTATGTAAAGCAGTATTTTGTACCTGTCAAATGATCAAGTTAGACACTCAGTCCAGATTTATTTCTGCTACTATTGGATCCCTAATCGTGCATTATCATCTGACTTTCAGCTGCCCTTGTTATCGATGAAACTGATCTATTAACTGTCTATCAAACTGAATGATTGTATGACTTCGTGAATTGTACAGACTGTCCTTGTTTGTCATGCTTTGCTTTCTGTTATTTTGTTCATGTCTGTGAGACGTTGCTTATGTCGGCATCCCAAGGGGTTTATCCTAATACATACATTTCTATATATATAAACGCACCCACCTGCACATGGAAACCCTTTACGCTGCATCCTAATTGGACCGTTTGTGCACGAACCTGTTCCCTTTCATCTGCGCCCTTTAATGCGTCTGCAGCTCTCGGACCAGAACAATACAAATTGTTACAAGTCTCGGGTTAGCGTTAAATGACGGGAGCGCTAATGCAACCCAGATCCAGTTTACAGTCACATAAACGTGTGTGTGTGTGTGTGTGTGTGTGTGTGTAACAATCGGTTATTGAAGGCAGCAGTGCGGCGCGGCACCTGTAATAGTGCTAACTTTAAACCATGTGTTCTTCTAACTGTACTTATTTAAACATCATGATATGTTTCTGCATAGCTTAAAGCATACGTTCGGTTTAACATGACCTCCCAGTGTGTGTGTGTGTGTGTGTGTGTGTGTGTGAGACTCCATTGAAAAAACACTATTTTTTTTTACTCCATTTTGTCAATGGAGTTTGTCGGGTTTTACAGAGTATAGAGAACGCCTTCAGTTCACTTCAGACAGTCTTTTCTTGCAGCAGAAATATTCAAAAACATCCAATATGCACGAGTACTTCATACAACCCCACTTCAACACATCTGTACTATCCCTTTGACCCCTGTCACATATAAACCCCTCAAACTGAAGCATTGTGCTCAAACAAATAGATATTCATGAGACATCTAACCTCAGTCCTGAACCTGATTTCATTTTAAAAGTCATTGTCTTGAACTCGACCGCATGTTTTTGTTTTTGTCTCGGAGCTGTCGTGACCCTCTGAGATCGATCCTCGGTTTGTTGTGGGTTCAGAAGATTGAGTCACCAGGGACAGCTCTGTTTCCTTATGGTTTGAACAGTGAGAGTTTTCTAAAATCTCATGTTTCCCATCGTTGTTTCTGAGGAGGCGGCGGCGGAGGATGATTTGGCTTTTTTCTCCATGTGATCCAGAGGAAACCTGAACCTCTTCACAGCCTTTTCTTTCGAGCATTCGTTCCCACACTCATCCTACGATACGATAATACTTTAATGGTCAGATGAAGTCTGAAATGTGACGTGTGTAACATCAAGACACAATACATGAGAAACAAACATGTAATATCACAGCAGGATCAGTGAAGCTGCTCAAAGAGCCTTCAGCGTGCATCTGATCTGTAGCTCTGTGTTCACTGAGAGGATCGACTGGAGCACAAAGGATGCTTCAGTCTGACTTTATATATATTATGATATCCTCTCTGCACGTGTCTCTCTTCCCGTTAAACAAGAGCTACGCAGCGGCAGAAATCAGCCTCGCTCTCTCTTCCTGCTGCGAGTAAATATTGAGACTCGGAGGAAGTAGTCGAGTATTTACACAACGACTCAGATCAGAGTGAGAGTGTTAGGGGTCTCCTCTTATATTTTATTGACAGACTCGATGGGTGTCATGTCGGTTTATCTTTCCCACTGCTTTTGGACGCTGGTTTTCCCCACACGCTGAGATACCCCTGAACTATCCGTCTCTCACGGAGCCTTTAAGATAAAACAGAGCAGTTTCTGCTGAGATTTAACCAGCAATAGATACGTTTTCTATCTTTATGGAGTACATTTCATGTTCTGTTTTCATGAATTAAGCTGGTTTTAGCTGGTTTTAGCTGGTTTTAGCTGGTTTTACGGAGAGGAAAGCTGACATGTTCCTAACTCTTTAACCAAGGAAATATCTCCTGACTCTTTTCCAATGAACCTAGCTAGCATTAGCCACAAAAGTCGCTAGGTTGTGCCAAACGTAATATGACTTTGGGGGAAAAAGTGATAAATCAAGACTTTTCTTTTTGCTGCTGCCTTTCATCAAATCAAATAACTCTCTTTATATTACACTACACTCGCTCTTTATTCTTGCATTTGATTACCTCTCTTTTGTATGTTGGCTGGTTTTAATGGTGTTTTATTGATTTCCTGATGAAGGAGAGAGAGAGAGAGCTTCAGGATTTTTCTACATGTTCTTGTTGTCTAATCCCCGCTGTGCTTGTTTGTTGCAGAAGTGGCACTGTGTGGAGGAGATCTCGGGGAAGTGGAGGATCCAGAAGTGTAAAGGAGGGTCTAAGGAGGGCTCCAGGAAGAGGGTCCGCAGCCTGAAGCCCTCCTTCAGGGAGCCTGCCTGCGACTGTGGAGACGCTCTGATCAAATCCTCCAGACCTGAGCGCCGTGCACACCGTCAGCTGAGCGGGCAGCGTGAGTACACACACACACACACACACACACACACACACACACACACACACACACACACACACACACACACACACACACACACACACACACACACACACACACTATAGTTGAACTCTAGTGTTTTTTGCTCCCTGCAAGAAGAGACGTTTCTGCTTTGGTTTTATGAAGATGATGATGGTTTTGTAGGGATATATTTGCAGAAGATCAAACCCTGACTTCCTGTGTCTGATTATTTACGCTCTAAAGAGAGACACACATCCGGAAATTACATCCGGCTACAAGTCCGGCAATTTGTCCTGTGGATGTTCCTGTGGGTGCTGCTGGGAAAGTGGGATCGAAAGATCTGGCGCCCTCTTGTGTTGCCTAGAAATGATGCAGCTGAAAAACATGATAATTGATGAAGATTCAAGGCGTAAAATGTGGGCATAAGATTTATTCATCCCGAAGGAAATTGTTGTGCCAGAGTTACAAAAATACAATAAACACAGCAGCATAATAATAAATCTGTACTCTAACAGTTCAGTAAAAACAGTAATTAAATAACTACAGGAAACATAGACGGTCACATCGTTAATGTAAAAAACTGTACAGTGACGAGCAGTGCAACAAAAACGTAGTGGCAGATCCGTAATTGCACGTTATTATAGAAATGTATTTATAATAGTGCACATGTTATATAGAAGTGTGTTTTGTAATGATGGTCATGGTATTTATATTGCACATAGATAATACATATCATATAAATAATATATAAGTATAATAATATACTCATAAATCATGTCTTGACTGAATTTCTATCCAGGTTTCCGGCCTCGTTTCGTTCACACGCGTCAGACTCGCTCTCTGTCGGTGGAGTTTGAAGGTCAAATCTACGACGTTGACCTTCAGGCGGACGATCAAACGGCCGTGAGACGACGATCCATCTCCAAACGTCACTATGACAACGACCCCAATGACAACGACCCCAATGACCCCGACAACCCCCATGACCTTGAAATGCTCCCAGCGTCAGACGGATCAGAGGAGATGCTCTCAGACGACACCAACGCTGTGGGGTACATGACCTCTTTGAAGGTCACACACAAGTGAGTAAAGTGTGTGTGTGTGTGTGTGTCATGAGGGCAGTGTGTGTGTGTCAGGAGGACAGTGTGTAACAGGTGTGTGTGTGTGTTCCAGGTGTTACATGCTGATGAACGACAGTGTTCACTGTGAGAGAGAAATCTACCAATCCCCCCGAGCCTGGAAGGACCACAAGAGCTACGTGGACCAGGAGGTGAGACACACACACACACACACACACACCTTCTCCAGGTTTCTCATTCAATCAGTATTTAGATAAAATATAATTTAAGGCGTAAAAAACACTTTTTTGTTTTACTTCTCTTTCATGCAAAATTGAATTATATTTTTCAGAATAAAACATCACCTATTTCCACATAGTTGGATTTTTTATTAATTTTGCATGTGAAATATATATATTTAATATATGGGAAATCATTTATATGATATTGTTCTGTCCACTATATATAGTTTAATTATTTGTTATACTCTTGTACTTCTCCTGTTATTGCATTGTCTTTTTGCTGCACATTTCTCATAAAGTTTTCTTATCTTGCCTGATGTGTGTGTGTGTGTGTGTGTGTGTGTGTGTGTGTGTGTGTGTGTGTGTGTGTGTGTGTGTGATACTGTGAGCTCTATGAGATTTCTGCATCATTAATTGAGAGTATTTTTCCATATTTAATTCCAGATTGAAGCCCTTCAAGACAAAATCAAAAACCTCCGAGAGGTGAGAGGACACCTGAAGAGGATCCGACCTGAAGACTGTGACTGTGGGAAGAAGAGGTCAGTGTTTCACCTCAAAATGTCTTGCTATAAACACACAGAAAAGTGACATGTATCTTGTTTTGGAGCTGATATAAAGCCGTGTAGAAGTGTTGTGCTGCTCCTTAGTCTGTGTCTCTGTGTGTAAAAGCAGCTATGTTAGCAAAGGAGACAGAAACAAGGCTCAGAGAGTGAAGAGCAGGAAAGATCAACTCCATCCCTTTAAGTGAGTTCTCTCCCCTTTAATCCTCGCTCTGTAGTCATTAACCTGCGACTGATAACATCATCATCATCATCTTCCTCTCTGCATGTTCACTTCATCCGATGTGTGTGTAGCTGCAGCATGTGTGTGTTCTGTGTGTGTGTGTAGCTGCAGCATGTGTGTGTTCTGTGTGTGTGTAGCTGCAGCATGTGTGTGTTCTGTGTGTAGCTGCAGCATGTGTGTGTGTGTGTTCTGTGTGTGTGTAGCTGCAGCATGTGTGTGTTGTGTGTGTGTAGCTGCAGTGTGTGTGTGTAGCTGCAGCATGTGTGTGTATTGTGTGTGTGTAGCTGCAGCATGTGTGTGTGTTCTGTGTGTGTGTGTGTGTAGCTGCAGCATGTGTGTGTGTGTGTGTGTAGCTGCAGCATGTGTGTGTTCTGTGTGTGTGTAGCTGCAGCATGTGTATGTGCTGTGTGTGTGTAGCTGCAGCATGTGTGTGTGTTCTGTGTGTGTGTGTGTGTAGCTGCAGCATGTGTGTGTGTTCTGTGTGTGTGTAGCTGCAGCATGTGTGTGTGTTCTGTGTGTGTGTGTGTAGCTGCAGCATGTGTGTGTGTGTGTGTAGCTGCAGCATGTGTGTGTGTGTGTGTTCTGTGTGTGTGTGTGTAGCTGCAGCATGTGTGTGTTCTGTGTGTGTGTAGCTGCAGCATGTGTGTGTGTGTGTGTGTGTGTGCTGTGTGTGTGTGTGTAGCTGCAGCATGTGTGTGTGTTCTGTGTGTGTGTGTGTGTAGCTGCAGCATGTGTGTGTTCTGTGTGTGTGTAGCTGCAGCATGTGTGTGTGTTCTGTGTGTGTGTGTGTAGCTGCAGCATGTGTGTGTTCTGTGTGTGCTTTCATGCAGCTGAGACGACAGATGCATGGCTGGAAATGATGCATGGAAACACAGAGATGTATTTATTTATATAACGTGCTTATTGATGTAGATTTCTCTAAATGACTCATTTAGAGGTGAGTCACCTCTAAATGAGTCATTTAGAGGTGAGTCACCTCTAAATGAGTCAATAACAAGTCAATAAAATCAGTGCAAACATGCTTATAATACTGGAAACGCTTATAAAAACAATCAAATATAACACACTGTAGTTTGTCATATAGTCATATATCCATTGTCTTAGTTTTTTAGCTTTTCATGATCTTTTGTATATTTAAATGTGGTTTAAATACATGTCTTTAGTCTTTGTTTAATGCTAAATAGTATATTTTAGACCTACTTTCACAACGTATTCTCTGACGTTGTTTGTTTGCCCCATCAGAAACTAAAGCACACATAGATATGACATACAGGAGGAAGAAAACAGCTCCAACATGACAGTCATCCTGCTCCGCAGAAACAGGGGCTGATGGGTAATCTTGTGTCGTTGTTCCTGCAGGGAAGCGGCGCAGGAAAGCGACGGAAAGGCTCAGCTTTACAACGAGATCCGGCGGAAGAAGAAGGAAAGGAAAGTGAAGAAGAGAGCGAAGAAAGGAGACGACTGCAGCCTCCCAGGACTCACCTGCTTCACTCACAACAACGACCACTGGGCCACCGCCCCCCTGTGGACATGTGAGTGTACTGACTACCCACCATGCAATCTGCTTTTTGGGTTAATGCATATGGCGTAAATACGTCTTTTAGTAGTTGAACCTCAGCTCCTTTAAGAATGTGTTTTAAAGGTGTTTGTGACGAAAGATGACAAAGAAAAACCATTAAAGTTCATTTAAACACATTTTCACTTCCTCTTAGAGTTTGAAATTGGGTTTTGTGACAGTTAAAATTCTGGAAATTACTATTAGGTCGTCGGCTGAAGTTGGTTAAAGGACTAAACTTAATGAAAGTGAAAAAATAGTTAATATATGATGTTGATACAGCCCTTTGTGTCTTCTTTACCGTCGTTTAATCAAATAAAAATGACTATAAGCCCCATTTTATTAAAGAAAAAGGTGGATTTGAGTCGATGTTAATACCTTTACCGTCTCCTCTGAAGCTAAGAGGGAACACGCTATCGTTTGAGATATGTCTGGATGCTACAGCGTTATTAATGTGTGTGTGTGTGTGTGTGTGTGTGTGCGCGCGCAGTGGGGGGCTTCTGCGCCTGCACCAGCTCCAACAACAACACCTACTGGTGTCTGAGGACCATCAACGAGACGCACAACACGCTCTTCTGCGAGTTCTCCACCGGATTCCTGGAGTACTTTGACCTCAACAACGACCCCTACCAGGTCAGGGTCAAACTGTCACTCTGATATGCATCCCTCTCTCTCTCCAGGCCTTTTCTTCGGTGCACGCAGGATTAAAACGAGTCATTTTGAAGGTTTTTAGTGGAAATAGGATCATGTATTTCCTCTTTCTAGGAGACTGATGAACGCACAGATACAACGTGATGACGTTAAAACGGACTTGTATTTATCAGAATCAGAACTGTGTAGGACTCCAGGGGGAATGTGGGTACTGCAGCTCCATTTAGGATCCAATCAAACACAAATATTTGCACAAAAATCTTCAAAAAGTCAGTAAAATTGTGCGATAAAAAGATCAAATTAAATCAAAATATTTGTATAAATGTTACATTACGTTGAGTTACATTTAAATGTGCAATAAAGATACAAATAAATATAATATAGACATGTATATAACATAAGAAGGTAGGGAGTAAATGTGCAATACAAAATGTATGAATAAAATAGAGTTGATTTTTCTTTGTAAAAATATGCAATAAAAATGTAATTAACATATTTGTATAAAAAGTTAAAGACAAAACTGCAATACAAATGTTTTAATAATTTAAACACAAGAAGTTAAAATAGAAATGTATAAAAGAATAATACAAATAAAATAGAATATAAAAAAGATGTACACAACCAAAATACGTTAAACTAAAAATGTGCACCAACAACAACATATATCAAAATGTGTGTATTAAGAAGATCAATGTGTGTGTGCTGCAGCTGAACAACACGGTGTACTCGGTGGATCGGGACGTCCTGAACTCTCTTCACGCCCACCTGATGGAGATGAGGAGCTGTCAGGGACACAAGCAGTGCAACCCCCGCCCAAAAGGACCCGACGCAGGTAAACACTCACCTGAAGAAAATATACTATACACACCTGTCCGATATATAAAGTGTTACTCTGGGATTAGAGGGAGGTGTCATGGCCGTAAAGACTGAAACAGACTCACACACACTCAGGAAGAACAGTGAGAGGGAAGAGGGGACGGAGATGCATGAAAGTCCTCCTAAATCTGATATAGATATAACATGTCTTAGTGTCGTCTCCTGCTGTGTGTGCAGTCCGTTTCAGTCTCAGAGGTGTGTGTGTGTGTGTGTGTGTTAGTGTGTGTTTGCACATCATCTGCATGCTGCATGAGTTCCTCAGTGACCAATGCTGAATTTTTCAGGTGGAGGTCAAGGAGTCAAAATCCAGTCTTTTCTTTTGATGTTTGTTCAATGTTTACTTCATGATCACTCTCTCTCTCACACACACACTCTCTCTCACACTCTCTCACACACACACACACACACACACACACACACACACACACACACACTGACCTTTCTTTCTCACACACACTGAGTTGAATTCTAGTATGTGTTGCTCCCTGCAAAAAGAGACGTTACTACTTTTTTTAAGCGATTATGTTTTTTTCAGAATAGATTATTTTCCTTTCTGCAGAAATGGATCTACTTCCTGCATCCAGTGGTTCCTCCCTTCACTGCGCGCACACGCGCACACAACACACACCACACACACACACACACACACACACACACGACAAATTCCTATGTACTTCATACTGGACTTAAACCAAACACTGAGTGATTCTGATATTGGACATTCTTCAAAATGACTCCTCTTGGTACGTCTTTTACTAAAGTTCTGCAGGACTTTACCTAGCAAGTATTTCTACACTGTGGTATTACTCTACTTCTAGTACATTTTAGCAACATGTGACCCCTCCACTCTTTAAAGGAAACCCTGTTTATCTCCTCTCCTCCTCTCCATCCTGCACAATGAATCTCGTCCTCCTCCAGATCTTCTCCTCCAGATCTCTTCCTCTTCTTCTTCTCCTCCTCCAATGATTGCATTTCTCCGTAGGCAGTAGCAGTTGCATGCAGACTCTTCAGTGTGAATGACCTATATTACCTCCCAATCAGACATTAACAATCGATTGCTTTTATTTCCCCGATCAGGAGGTAAAGATGGAGGAAGCTATGAGCCACACAGGTATCCACCCATTTTTGTTTCTCTTCAGTGGCTTTTTTCCCCCTTTAACACCTGCATGGGCTCAATCGCCTCATTCCCACTAATCCATCCGCCCCGTGGAGCTGCTGATGCATGCTGGGAAACGCTAACAGTAACATAATGGTTTTCTCTCATTGAAGCAGCTTCATATTGTCTCGCTGTGTGACGTCACTCTGCTTCGCTTCAGAGCGCATTCACACAAGTTACTCATCAAAATTCATCTTGTTTTCTCACATGGCTAATACAGTCGTTATAGAGAGGCTGAGTTTACCTCCACCTGAGCATTAAGTGCACGTGAATACATGCATGAAACCGCATCATCCCACCATCATGCATCACATCCAACAGGAACTCTCACAGGAGACGTTTGGGGAATGATTTGCTTTCCACGCTGAATATGAAGCAACAGCTAGTTTGCTAAATAGACGTTACTTACAGTTAACGGACGGATAAAAGAAGGTTATTCATGCTGGTTTTTAGGGCCATTGGAGGTCAAAATAATAATAACAATGCCGAAGTTAGGGGAAGAAAATAACTGAATTTGGGACATTAAAAAAGTAAATATATGAGAAAAACACGTGATAGTCTTTGATTATTAAAACATAATTATGCGTGAGAGATTTAAGTAAGAAATGATTGAAAATGTAAGGTTTGTTTTTTTCCTCCGCATTTACATTTTACAAAGAACTAGGTTTTGTGATAGTCAGGCTAGCTGTTTCCCTCTGCTTCCAGTCACTATGCTAAGCTAAGCTAACTGTCTGTTGACTGTAGCTTCATACTAACAGTTAACGGACATGAGACGGTTATTTATGACGTTTTTTAAGGGCCATTATAGTTTAAAAGAAATAGAAAAATAAAGAAATTAAACCGGTACATTTATGGAAAAAAAAGAACACCTTAATGAACAAAAACCTGTAAATTGAAAACGGTTAATTAACCAATTAAATCAGAGTTTTTTTTACCATAACAGACGCCTCTCTCTGGCTATCTAAACTTTAATGGCCCTCAAACACGTCATACCTCACTCTCTGGGAAATGTCCCTAAAAAGTGCTGAGTCATCCCTTTTAATATCACCTTCATCCACACACACACCACCCTGACCTCTGACCTCTGTTTCTGACACCTGCTTACCAGGCAGCAGCATGGGAGGTCAAAGAGGAGACCGAGCCTCTCCTTCCTGTGAGTCTGACACACACACACACACACACACACACACACACACACACACACACACACACACACACACACACACACACACACACACACACACACACACACACACACACACACACACACACACACACAAGCAAAGCCCAAAAGACGCTTCTTTTTCCCCAAAATCTGCTGAAATTATTATTTTAATTTGCATATTTCTTCCTGAAGTCCTGCTCTTACTTCCCTGGGATAAACCAGCAGCTCCTCTTATGTTTTTTTTTTATTCCAGGTTGCCTGACTCATGCCACTCACTCACACTTTTTTTTTTATGTGCAGCTCAGCTCAGAACACACTCCTGTGTCTCTAGTGTGTGTTTCTACATCAGCATGTGTTTGCACTATGGCTTGAGCTGTGTGTGTGTGTGTGTGTGTTGGCTTTGCTGCATGACTTTTTGCAAATTTAACAATTGTACATATACTTCAAATAAAGTGCTTCATTGTGCAACTAATTGCACATTTTAATTTACTTAAAATCAATAATTAAAATACAATCTAATACAAACTTGTGCAAAGTGCAATTCATCATTATCTACAGAACAACCAATGTCAATGAGTGAGAGCTCGTATTATTAAAATATTTGACACATTTAGGGAAAGTAATCAAGATTTTAAAGATCTCCTATCATGCAAAATGCACTTTGTGATGTCTTGTATACATCAACATGTGACCCCGGTGTGTCAGGGAATAAAACCCTCTCTCTTTTCCTCCGTACCCAAATCTCTGAAAACGGGGATACAAAGATTTGCCATCCGATATGACGTTATTTACGTCATATCGGATGGCACCCACGTGGTGGACCCACGGCCCTATCAGAAACGTTGCTATCAGAAAACGTTGCCCGACATGTTTTGGACGTAATATGGTCTTTGTTTACATTAGCAATCGGTGGCATCGCTATCACTCAGAGCTAACCTGTACTGGAGAGCATGTGTGTGAAGAAGCAGGAAATAAAAAGGAACTCACCTTGTGGTATAACCGGCAAGAGAGAAAGCCTTTGAGCTCCATACTGTTTCAGAGAGAATCCTTGATGCGGTTTTGGCGTTTCATCACCGCAGCATTTAGTTTAGACGGTAGCTGCCGGGTCCCGCATGAGCCGGCATAAGCTCCGCCCCCTTAAAAAAAGAAGCTTTTTACCCTGAATCAGCACTTTAGTAACAGGAAGTGAAATAGAGGGATGTGAGGCGTGGCTAGAATGGGTGATCTGTTTGGTACTTTGAGCAAAACACTTCATAGACATGTTTTTTATACATTTGTATACATCTGAGACCTGTGCTATTATTGCCTACAGATAGCTTGATAGGTGACCTTTAAGATTTATTTTGTATAAAATACTCGTTAAATAAATATTATAATGACGCTCCTTTCAGAATCAAATGTCTAATTTAAAAAAACATCTACTTAGGTTTAGCTCGAACCATTTTAAATAACAGAACTTCAATTTGTAAAAATGTCACGTTTTTAAGATTAGTCGTCCTCGAAGTTTAGGACATTAAAGATAACAAAGAACACATTAATTAACAAAAAACTGTAAATTGAAAACTGTTAATTAACCATTTAAATCAGAGTTTTGTTTTTACCATGCTAGCATTCCCTCGGCTTCCAGTCACTATGCTAAGCTAAGCTAAGCTAACTGTCTGTTGGCTGAGATCGCTTTTGCCTCTTTTTCTGTTCTCCACTCTGTTCTTTCTGCTTGAATAAATTGCCATCTTTGCAGTTTAGGAGCTGCCGCTTTGCTGCAAATAGCCTCAGATTCTCTGTCTTCTCCTCACTTTGGTCTCTTTCTCTCTGCAGCTCTTCAGTTTGGGACGGACGCCCGGGTTAAGTTGCCCAACCTGACGGAGGCGGGGGTTTTTTGGCAGGGTTTGGAGGATCTTTATCGCCTCAACGAGAGTCTGTTCGAGCGCCGGCCAAACTTCAGCCCCGGCCCCGACGACTGGCTCAACTTCCAGACGGACGTAGACAATATGTTTGCACTGCCACGCGTTTTTAAGAAACTCAAACTGGACGACTCCCCGAATCCAGAGCTAGGATCCGGATTCGGGGAGGGGGAGGGCAGCGGAAACGAGTTGGATTTGGACGTCACCCCTCCCAAATCAGCACTCTCGCTGTTAACGATCTTCCCGAGAAAATGGCTAACAAATCGGGCCCAAAAAGAGACGTTCTTCCTCTGAGGACAAAGCAAATGGAGGAAATGGAGGGCGAGACGTTCAGTGGAAACGGGATGACGGAAATGGAAACGCATCACGACTCCCTGCTGCGTTTCCAGGAGGAAAGGGAGGAAGAGGAGGAAGAGGAAGACATTTTCCACGCCCAAAACCTCCTCCCTTTCTCCCCAAAAAGCGAGTATGAGGCAGCGGCTCTCCGGCGTCCAATCAGAGTTAACGAGACATTCATAGAGACATGATTGATTGACAGACGCCACCTCAGTGTCAGAGTTGTATAATGAGTATTGCAATTTATTTTTCTACAGGTGCCTATTAGGAAAAACAGTGTTATTATTTTCTTTTTCAAATATATATTTAGGAAAGAAAAAGCCTTAATGCAGCCGAGTGTTAAGAAGTGATTTATTCCGTATGGATAACACCGTTTTAATATATGTTTTTATGAAAAACAACGAGTTTGAGTGGTCAAACCATCTCAGCTTTTTAAAAGGAAAGTTAGCAGCAGCTTCAGGTCATAAATCCTCACATCCCTGCAGAGAGAAATAATCAATCTGACCCCATATGCACTTTTTAAAACATTTACTAAACTCTAATAAGACAATAGAATAATCCCCACCTATTTTATTCGTCATTAAGGACATTTTCATGCTAAAATGCTGCTTTAAATATCCTGACATGTTACAGACCCAACCCTAAATACATTAATCATTTAATCAAGAAGATATTTTTAAGATGAATTGATAATAAACATGATAGATGCAGCCCCTATTTGTATAGATGATTTCTATATACTACTATAAGATACAACTAGATTAAAACATGTGGGGAAAGTCATCTCTGTTTCACAAATAATTACAGACAAATATATTTAAAATGTGCTTTTGTTTCAGCAACTTTGGACATTCACAGCACAGGTAATAGATGATTGAATGCTGGGATTTGCACGTAAAGTAAAATAATCCTCACCGGGTGTTAATGTTCATTCTGTCACATTTTCCTCACGGGGTGTTTTCTGTAAAAACGAAAGATTGTACCTACAGTCCTTAAAGTGAAATGTGGTTAAAGACGACGGCTTTATTCACTTCCTGTCTGTCCTTCATCTCCGTTAGAAATGTGTTGTGCAAAAAGCTGCTGCTGTGCCTCTCTGTAACTTTCAGGAAAGAAGCTGTTCAGAAATAAACGTTTCAACCTCCCTCCGCCCCGTGTCCACGTGAGTGAGTAAGTAGAAGTAATAAGGGTAAGAATTGAGTCAGACGAGTCGTTTTCTTTCCGTTTTTTAATGACAAATATCCAGTTTCAAGGCTTTTGTAAACCAAGTGTTCACAAACATGAATCAGACCTCTGGAACAAAAGCTTTGAATAATCAGAGCTCCTCTTTCAGAGCACGAGGAAAGTTCGTTAAAGCAAAATCCAGTCGTCTGAATGAACGAAAAGCAGCTGCAGGATCCTCCTCCCTCCCTTTATATATATATATAACAGTTTTAGCATCACTTAATGCAAGCTTACCAACGTTCAGTAAATACAAATGGATTTGCAAAGACCTGAGAGGCAAGTGTGGAAACAATGGATTTAATTTGTGATTTACACGGTTTGCCAAGATGTTATTTTTGTGTCCCCTGTGTTCTGAATATGACTTAAAAGCTGCGTTTAAAGACATAAAAAAGACATGTTATATAAGTTTGACACACAATAAATGTACCTTGTGTTAGTAGAAATAAAAATGACTTAAAAAAAAGATGAATGTATAAAACAATATCCTGGCAAATCACCTGTTTTTAAATCTTTACGTCTCACTTGCCTCTCAGGGCTTTTTATCTTAAATCCATTTTTACTCCAACTTGTTTGGTATTTGATCAGAAGTCATTAGCAGCTGTAATGAGTTAATAGAATAAATATAGGTTATTGTTCAAATACTCCTGCACCGGAGGAAGGGTGGAGAATCACTACAGAGGGAGACAAGGGCATTCTGGGTAATATAACTTCATTTAAATGAGTAGTCCCCCCCCCCCAAAAAAAATACTGTTCAGACCCCGAAAGACAGATCATTTGTTGACATCTTTTTTAATTGCAATGTAATGTTAGTTCATAAATATGCTTCTAACTAACTTGATAATACGCGTCATTAGCTCTGTCGATATTTACATGTCGATGATCACTTATTATGAATATTTAATTTGAGGTACTAAGTCACGATAATACTAAACGAGTCAGAAAACCACGAGGCCCAAAAACTGAACTTTTAACACATTTTGACTGCAGCAGACTCTTCCACTCATGTTGAACTAATCAGGATATAAATCACAATAACTTGTTCCAGACTTTTCCTAATTCCCCTTTTAGGTAAAAGCATGTACTTGTACTCCAACAAAGTGTATTTTTTGCTAACATGAAAAAGGCTTTTCTCACTTTTCACAGGGAGGTTAGTCCTTAAGACATTCAAGAAAATATAATCAAAGGAAATTAGACGATTCTAATAAAACTACATTTTTCAGACCTTTAATTTAATTCATTCTGCAGAAAGTAAATCTTTGGGAAACTGGATTATTAATGGACATTTTAACCAAGATTTAAGTAGGTCTGACACAACATTCACTGGCCTTCACACAATCATCTGCAGCCACCAGGGGGCGCTAGAGAGTAAATAATCAGATTACTCCTGCTGATAGAAGCTTTAAATGCTCGCTGCACTACTTTCTTAAAAAGCCTACACTAGGAGATACTACTATTTACATCTGGTGACCTTCAGCATGGAGAAGCCAAAGGGATGCATCTTTCTGTCGTACATTATAGACACCAATCGTTGTTTAAAAGTCGATTTTTAGAAACCTTTTCCACATCTTTTTGACTTACAGTAGCTTCAGCACATGGTCAGAGACGAGAGACCTGTCTTTAACTGGAATAAAGTAGTGTGTAATGAAATCTAGATTGAATAGAAGTCGTAAAAGGCTAAGTGTCGGCTTTAAGCTACATGGTGACGTCACCAAGGCAGAGCAGACTGGCTTTCTTCAGCTAGCATTAGCATCGAGCTAGCTGTGTGTACACTGGCCAAACAGCCTGAGAGGCACTGTTACAGCAAAGAGAAGATTTAAAACACTTTAGTCAGTTCTTAAGACCCAAAAAACAGCTGAGACAATCAGAGGAAGCTGATATGTTCAAAGCGGGAGGAGAGGAAGATAATACATACTTTTTATAGCGCTTTTTCCTGGTGCTCAAAGACGCTTTACAGTATATGGAATCAGAAACAAAAAGAAAAGATGGAGAAGGAGGGTCTGTACGGGGATCTTGCATAGTACAGTGAGAGAGTTGTGCTTTAGAGGCCGTTGTGATGGCGGCTCTTCGTCTGAAACAGGTTTTTAATGCCTTTAATAATGCCTCTTTTCCAGTAGCACCATGTGATGTCTTTGCATCAGCCCTTTGAAATGTGGCTGTGGAGCAGAAACACAAACAGGAAGAAGAAGGCACGTGTCACGAGGAATAAGGCGTGGCTTCAGAAGTGGGCGGGGTTGTATATATATATATATATATATATATCTTAATTTAACCAGGTAAAAGTGTCATTGAGATCAACATCTATTTTTCAAGAGCGACAAAGCTACAACGAATGAGCACAAAACAATACAGAGAGAAAAGACTAGTAGAACTGAAATGGCACAGTCAATATGCAAAATGAAAGGAAACATAAAAAACTGCCACAATTTTTAAATGACTTCCATTATGGGATATAAGAGCAATCACATCGACCAATGGATTCTTGTTCTCTGTCCTTTAAGATGGACTTGAATTCCTCCGAAGTGATCAAATCTGAGAGTTTCAGCTCCTACTGTATTCCAAGCATAAGGGGCAGCATATTGAAAAGCTTTTTGTACCTAGTTCTGTTCTCAAATCGTACTACAGGATGTCTCACTGCACATAAACTCAACGCCAGGCACCAGAGAAGTCTTTCCCGAACATTGATTTACTTTAGCTATCTTTTTGAACCTAGTTTTGTCCTCACGTTATGGCTTTGAGGGCGTTTCCTGGGCAGCTCAGAGTGCTGTGTCCGCGGTGAAGAATCGGAGCGACGGCGGGAATAAAGATCGGACACGAACGCGTACGAGCGTGACTCTTTTGACCCCCAACGTGACAAATTAACTCGCTGACGGTGCCCAGAGGAGGCAGGCGCTCCGCTTGGCGATCCTCCTTGTGCTTGAGGGAGTACCAGGTGAGGAAGATGAAGATGAAACCGACGAATTTGAGGCTGGCGGCGAGGCCGAAGTAGACGAAACGAAAGGAGGTGACGTCGTATTCCCAGCAGGAGCCGTGCACGCCGCAGTCCTGCTGCCACAGCATGCACGTGGTGTCGATCACTGCGCCGAAGTAGATGGGGGTGGGGATGTAGGCTGAGAGAGAGAGAGAGAGAGAGAGAGGGTTATTGCATTTACTGAAAAAACGTCATAGTATGTTGAAATGTTGAGATTTATGAGCTATTATCCCCTTCCTCATCTTCAAAAAGGCACAGTATGTAGTTTGTCAGAAAAAAAGTCATAGTATGTAGAATTTTCAGTTTTATGAGGTATTAATTGTAGTTCTTTGTGTCCACAGGTCAACCAGCTGCAGCTCCTCATTGTGAAAACCTTCCTGTAACATCCCCTTCCTCATCTTCAAAAAGTCATAGTATAGCATGTCGATATTTACAGAAAAAAGTCATAGAATAATATGTTGAAAAAAAGGTTATAGTATATAATAAGGTCGTTTTTTTCAGAAGAAAGGCATCTCGAGAAAAATGCAAAAAATAAATATGGTATTTTATGTCTAAATAAGGCACGTTATAGTGTGTAAAAACCAGGCGTAGTATAGTATGTCGTTAAAGATGACAGAAAAGTCATATGGCATGTCGAACAAAATGCACCCAATGCACAAAATGATATACATGATAACAAGTTGTTTTAGTTGTATGTTAATCTCCTCAGTTTAATGAATTGTTCACCTGGTTTTCTGAACAATACATCTAACTACCAAAGATGCCTCTCAGAAATGATTCGTTTCAAAGATCTTTATGTAAATGAATTCTCTACAACGTCATGGTGTTAGCAAGCAGAAGAAGAGAAGAAGATATACATATAGCGTGTGGTTCTGGTGTCTATAATCATGCTGTGGAAACACTGAGGAACTTACCAAGAGTTCTGAGTAAGACAAACTGCATCCCGAGAGCAAAAGGCCTCTCCTGTTCCTCCACAGACCTGAGAAGGAGACAGAGCTTCAATCTCAGGATCCATGTATTTCTGATCCTCTCCAGAATGGAAGGAGTCATCACATACAGAGCATCAACTAGTTCCTGAACAGTGTCCTTCACATGCTGATATACAAGAGGAGGAAGATAAAGCAGTACACAGCTACAGTTGGGGTACCTTTGTTATCATGTTACTGGAACATTCAGGATTTTCCCAACAGGAACATAGAGAGAGATTTACCTGAGAGTGACGATGATGGCGGAGGGCTGGGCGCAGGCGGTGATGAGGGTGACGATGAAGAGGAAGATGAGGAAGGGGATGAGGGTGTTGCAGGTTCTGTCACACTTCCCCGACAGAGCGTATCCGTTCTGGTTCAGGTACGTCTTCACGATGACGAGCTGCAGCTGGTTCACCTGCAAAGAACTCACATTACTACCTTAAATCTGAACATTTCAACATGCTACACTGAGTTTTCTCAGCATGTACCTGTCCTCCGGAGGACGGAGTGATGACCTGCCGGCTCTGAACACAGCCGCAGTCTGAGTAGTTCCTCACCTGTGGACACAAAACACTCCAATTAATACCTCATGAATCTGAAAACAAATATAGTTCAACTTGATTTACTACGACCTTTTTCTGAATAAAACGACATGCTATATTTATTTCGACATAAAATACCATGTTTTTTTTGCATTTTTCGACATACTCCACTATGAAGTTTGTCCTGAATAGTGTGTGTGTGTGTGTGTGTGTGTGTGCGCGCGCGCTCACCCCGGTGCTGTCGTTGCCCACGCTGCTGCACCCGGCCAGACAGGGGTTGAAGTACGTGATGCCGTCGGAGCCGCACACCGGAGCGTACTCATGGATCCTGCAGCCACAGTTCACGTTACAACTTCCTGTCAGGTTCCTGTGGGTCATCGTGAGGGTGGGGCTGCAGGGAGACACACAGAACACTTAGTGAAGGTCCCCTATTATACTGTATTTCATCACTATATCACAGGTCTCAGATATATACAGAACATGTCTCTGATTGGCTGAAACACCAAACAGATCATTGCAGCATTACCCATAATCCCCTCTGTTTCAGCCCTGTTTCAAAAGTGCTGATTCTCTGTCTGTTACTTTAGATGAAAATAAGGAGCCCCTCCCCACGCCCCTCTGAGAGAGATTTGGTTAAAAAGAACTCAATGGTGCTCTAGGAGGAGATTCAGGTGATAAGGTGTGGGGGGCCGGTTACCTTGGTTGGTGATTGGCTAATGGTTACACAAGACAAAACATCGTTATGACATCATAAAGTGGCCAAAATCTGATCAGCTCATTTTCAGACAGGTTTTTATAGAAATGGATCAGGAGAAAAAGAGAGAAAATCTTTGTTCCTGAAACTTTCAGAGTCTCTTTCCACAGAGGGGACACATGTTGATGTAGAAGAGACATGAAGAAGAGGGGACACATGTTGATGTAGAAGAGACATGGAGAAGAGGGGACACATGTTGATGTAGAAGAGACATGAAGAAGAGGGGACACATGTTGATGTAGAAGAGACATGAAGAAGAGGGGACACATGTTGATGTAGAAGAGACATGGAGAAGAGGGGACACATGTTGATGTATAAGAGACATGAAGAAGAGGGGACACATGTTGATGTAGAAGAGACATGAGGAAGTGGATTTTGCATAAGAGGTGAAAATATGACTCAAACAGCGTACTGTGTTTGTTTGCAGACTTCTATTAGAAAGGTAATTCTGATGTGTTTATTACAAACATCCTCCATACTTTTTCAGCAAAGCGTATTTGACTAATTCTTTTTAGGAGGCTGAACATTCCCCAAAGGTCTGTTTAGAGAGGTAACATCCTCTGTGTGTTGTTTGGAACGATGGTTAAATATGTGTGATGATAAAAGGACTGCAGAGACAGTGTGGGAACCACCGCTGGACTTTAAGTCTGTCTAAACACGGAGCAGTGAGGCGAACTGGAGTCTCTTTTGGGAGAGCGTCACTGCGGAAAAACCTCAGGCACGCACGCACGCACGCACGCACGCACAATAGATCTCTCTTAAGGTTTGAATGTTGATGATGCTAAACAGAGACGTATTCATTATTTGATGCTACAAGACCATCCTTTTTATATTTGTTGTTTCACAGGAAGCACATTTGGGCAAGTCCTGACATAACAACGTCACATTCCAGACACTGTGTGTGTGTGTGTGTGTGTGAGAAAAAGACTTCAGCCTTGCAAAAGCTCACTGCACTGATTGCACACGTCCTTTCTTCCAGACTAAGCCATCTCCAAAAGGTACACGTTTTATTTAAAGATGACTACACAGCATCTTTTTCCTTCAAGCATTCATGCCTCATTCATAATCACAACAACACAGGGCTGCACAATTATTCCAAATCTCAAAGTTGCAACGTGGACTAAGCAATGCTCAAATAGCAGGAAGCAGTATCTTTCTAAAGGGTAAATATGTGTTCAAATACCATTTAGATGAGGTATGGTGCAGCTGCAGAGATGGTGTTCCTCAGACTGAATACAACATTTTCTTTGACCCAGATTTGAGGAAACCACTATGGACATTTTAATATATGTTGCGTATACTTTTCTCCGTGCAGACTGTGAGTGATGGGGTCAAACATTCCTCATGATGGTGCTACTGCTGACCGGAGCATCTCACACAGAGCTCAGTTATTAATGAGAGGCTTTAAAGGGCCACCGACTGTTTGACCAAGAATCACCACGATTAACTTAGTGATGTGAAAAGTCATTCCACTCAGACTCAGAGTGTTCAGAGTTTACTGAACTCCAGGGAGGATGCAGTCTACTGAAATACTCAGACTATTTATCACATACTTTAACATTTAACGTCTTAGTATTGTCATAAGAAAAAGTATGCAAAGCAACAAGATAAGAGCTAAGTAAAGTGTTTTAATGCTATTTATATTAAATATATATATACTAATAGATTCTCTATACTATTTATATCATTTCTACTGTTGATATGTATATATTTAATATTTGTGTTTATCTTTTATTTTATTCTATATATTTATGTTTTTTAAATAAGTATAATACCTGTTCACTTTCTGCTGCTGTCCCAATATGCAATAAATCAATGATATTGAGTCTAATCTTATCTAATAATAAGCCATTATAAGATGTGGATAATGCCTTTAAGTATCTGAAGCAGTCATTCAAATGCTACGTTTGCTTATACATCTTTTTACCTTAAAAACACGTGTTTATACTGTAGTGCTAGATTTCACACTAAAGGACTTAAAGGGCTGAATTACTTCATAACAAACAATTACTACAAGGTCCTTTATTTAAAACTATTGCCCTCTTATACCTCTGACTACATGACAAACTTAGAGTAAATAAAAATGTTAAATTTCGGAGCACACATGACAGTAAATAGCGTACAGTATAATGAGATGCATCCTCCAAGGCCAGTGTGTGTGTGTGTGTGTGTGTGTGTGTGTGTGTGTGTGTGTGTGTGTGTGTGTGTGTGTGCAGCAGCAGCAGCTTCAGAAATAGAGGTGACAGTGATTCGAGAGCAGAGGCCAGTGTTGCTAATTAATCACTCACACTCCAACACAATGCCACAACACATGAGGATGATGGAAGTGTGACACACACACACACACACACACACACCACACACACACACACACACACACACACACACACACAACACACACACACACCACACACACACACACACACACACACACACACACACACACACACACACACACACACACACACACACACACACACACACACACACACACACACACACACACACACACTGAGCACTTTGCATTAGATTTAAATGCAAATGGTACCCAGGGGATCATAGAGTCTTTGTTTACATTAGATATTGTGGTTTTTTTAATACAACATATTATTTTATGAAACTTGTTCTTGACATACTTTTATATTTTTAAGATTTTCTTTTTACAACTTACTTTACCTTGACTTTTTATTGAATTTTTTTTAAACAATATTGTATACTATTAAACTGTTATATATTATACTTTATAATATTACATTTTTATTATAGAAATACACTGACTTTTAGGACGTGTTTCACTACTTTAGTATTTCTAACATAATGACTTATTTTATGACTTTTTATGGTTTTTTTTAAGATGATATATATAATAATAATAATGCATTCTATTTATACTGCGCTTTTCTAGAAACTCAAAGACACTTTACAGAGTAAAGATTCATAAAAACACAAGTAAATATATAACTTTTTAACCTTTTTAACACTTACTAAACTTCAACTTATGCATGATTTCTCTGACATCCCAAACTACAGTAGGACTTCTTTCATGATTCTAAATGGGGTCTAAAGTCAGGATAACTGATGAATACATGTCCTTTAACTCTTTCCACTAAAGGAAAGGTTGGGAACACCGCGCAGGAACGATGAGCTCTGACCACTTTGCATTAGATTTAAATGCAAAAAAAGTATATTTGTCGACATTAGATATTGTTATGGCTTTTTTTACATACTTTTACATTTTTAAGATTTTATTTTAGAGATTTACTTTTAAATGAATTTTTTAAGGTTTTTTTAAACAATATATTATACTGCCAAAACTCTTATACATTATATATATATATATATTATACTTTACTATTTTTTTAATACCATCATATGACTTATTTTATGACCTTTTTATGTTTTTTTTAAGATTACTTTTTATCCTTTTTAACACTTACTTAAAGGGGACCTATCATGCTATATTTAAATAATATATAAGGTATATATATATATAAATATATATATATATATAAGGTATATTAATACGTTTTAATTTTCAAAATAGGAAACAGATCATGCATTTTAGCCATGCCTCATTTTGCCTCACTCCAGCTCTGTCTTTGCAAGGTCTGATTCAGCTGACCACGCCCCCATGCGGAAGAGGGGGGCGTGACACGGCCCCGGCACGAGCGTCATGTTATCATGCTTGCTGTGATTACGAGTGGAGAGTCAACATGGACCAACCTCTCATTCCCCTGATTGGTGGAGAGTTGACCAATCAGGCGGAGTGCACCTACATTACGTCAAAAAGGTGCAAATAAAAAATCCACCCGTATCAAATCCGTTGCAGCCCCGTTTTTAGAGATTTGGGTATGGAGGAAAAGAGAGAGGGTTGTGTTTTCTGACACTTGGTGAGTTCCCTGGAACACCGGGGACACATATGTATGTATAAAAGACATCACAAAGTGCATTTTGCATGATAGGTCCCCTTTAACTTGAACTTTTGTATGATTCTTTTGACATCCCAAACTACAGTAGGACTTCTTTCATGATAACACTGTCCTTTATCCACTAAAGGACATGTTGGGAATAACGTACAGGAACGAAGAGCTCTGACCACTTAGATTGGAGTAAGAATGAAACCCAGTCGCTTTTCATTGTATGTGTATAATAATAATAACTCCTCTCACCCGGTGGTGAAGGGGATGTTGATGCCCCCCAGGTTGATGCTCTCTTTGCATTAGATTGGAGTAAGAATGAAACCCAGTCTCTCTTCATTGTATGTGTATATGTATAATAACTCCTCTCACCCGGTGGTGTAGGGGATGTTGATGCCTCCCAGGTTGATGCTCTCGCAGCCCACGATGAACAGCGTGGAGAAGCAGAGCAACGACACGCCGCTGCAGATCATCGCCAGCTTGGCAGACTCCCGCGCTCCCAGCTTCAGCTTCTTTATGATGTATCCTCCCAAAACGATGCCTACACCTGCACTGGGAACGATGATCAAACCTGCAAGACAGAGAGAAGGGAAAAACATCAGAGGCGTCGCAAAACAGCGCAGAAATAGAGCTGTGAGAATTTTTTAACACTGAATTTATTTCTGTAAAGCATCTGATCTGATGATTCTTAATAAAGCAAACTAACGTGAATAACAAATCACACTGGTAGCACTTCGAGGTCTATAAAAACATACTTTATTGCATTAATATTGTTTTTTTGCACTGTATAATTATAGTTTTTAATAACCTATAATTATCATTTAAGATTTTAGGATATTTCTCACTTCACTTAAAGTATCCACCGACACATTTTAATGTTGCTTTTAACGTTAAGCTGCCATCGAGCTCTCTGCCCGGTAACGAGCAACGAGAGGTCAGCCAGTAGGGAAAGTGTGTGTGTGTGTGTGTGTGTGTGTGATATTATCCTGTGAGTGCATGTTTCTCTGCTAAACCGTGTGCTTTCTGCAGGATTAAACGTGACCTCAGATATCATATCGCAGCGACACAAGATGCTACATGAGATCTGGATTATCATTTTAAATCTTTGACAAACACAGAAGAAGAAATAAGAGATAATGAGGAGTGTGTATGACTGGATCAGAGGTGGGAGAAAGGGTGAAAGCTGCAGCGTCTAATGAGCATGTAGCTGCGGCGCCTCGTTAAACCGGAATAATACAGAATCATAGAGGTCGTAATTTGCAAGATATCCATTTATCTTATTGTGACATGTTTGGTTTCTACATGGCTGTTTGCACTCCCTACGGCATTCAGAGAGACAAAGCTATCTGTCTCTTTCTTTATATACTGTGGTGCTAATTCTAGATACCTTATTATTCCTCTCTTTGTTTCTAGCGAAGCGTTGTTGGTGCTGCTGGAAACTTAAGATGCATTACCCTCGGGAAATACAGTCAAATCTGTTAAAAAACTTATCACACTTAACACAACGCTGATATAGCCAATTACCACCTTATATCTCCATACCATCTATATTATAAGAAACATGCATTGCATTCATCTGTAGTCGTGCTTTTGCTTACCTATTAATGCATGTCTCATCTTTCTTTTGTGCTTAATATACTATGTTATTTCTCTCTGCCAATTACAAGTATCTTCCGCCGCTAAATGCTCCACTTTGTCCACCAGCTAGTTGCTATCTTTTGACTCTGGATCAGTGGAAACAAGCGGTTTTTAAAACACTGATGCATCCGATTATCACCTAACATCACAGCAGCTCACAAGCAGAGTTAATAATAATAATAATAATACTTCTACATGTTATTTTTAGCGCTTTCCTGGTGCTCAAAGCGCTTGATTAGAAGCTGTGTAGCAGCTACTCATGAATGAAAGTATAATATTCAATTTCCACTCATGAAAGAACTTCAGAGGGAAGTATCTTTCACTTTGTTAGCAGCTAGTTGCTTTTATCCGTCTCAGAAACTCAGAATTTCCCACAGATTTAAGCCACAAATTCTTCTAAATAGGCTCAACTTATGATAACGTTTATTTAAAAAATGATAAAAGTTCTGCGCTGAAATAAAAAGGGTTTACTGATTGCTGAATTTTTTTATATAGTTTAAAAATGTCATCAACTGCAGGGATAATTCACAGTGACCTGCATCTGTAGTGAGAAGAAGTTGAGCTTAATAACTTGAAACAAAAACACACTTTCTTCTCTGTATATTTGGGAGTTTTTTGTAGTAAATTAACACATTTAATTTCAGAGAACATCAGAGTTTATTCCTCGTAAGAATACCACGTTAATCTTGGAATATTTCCCCACTCCTTCGCCTCATTTGTAATTCATTTGTTATCTAAAACATGGCACAAATCTACAAGAGGATGCAGGAGTGCCCTCGCTTGGCATCACTTTGGGAAACCATGGCAACACACCGCCCCTTTATCCTTGTATCCTGGCAACAGGCAGATGAGATGAGGTAATGGTTTTGTCGTGTGTGTGACCGTACACACACACACACACACACACACACATTTCTTTACGTGCACTTTTGCACATTTGAGATGTGTAATAATCCTGATATCTGATTTATTGTAATACCACGACTGAAGGATTTTTACATGCTACATACGTGGCAGAGGGGTGTGTGGGTGTGTGGGTGTGTGTGGGTGTGTGTGTCTGGATGACTCATAGCGCAGACGGTGAATCATCGGGTTCACGTGGAGAGGCATAAAGTGGTACGAGTGACACGAACACAAAGAAAGCAACACAACAGGTGGAAAAAGAAGACCTAAAACTGTATTTATGATGTTTTTATGAACATATTTAACAAGCCGGTTTCAATTTAAATCCTCATATTTAAAAAAGTGCTTCTTTTTAACCAGATTTAGCTAAATCGCTGCAGACTAGTGTCATGCATTTCAATTTGTCGGGGAAGGTTTGGCCTCATTGATCTAATAGTGTGCAGTTTAATTAACATGCAAAATGACTGCATTCTTACTGCATTAAAGGAAAGTAAACACCATTTATTCTCAGGATAAGATAAGCTTTAATAGGACTTTATTTATCCCGAAGGAAATTTTGCAAAGATAAAATAAACACAGCAGCATAATAATAAAAAGAGCAATTCAATAACTACAAGAAACATAGATGGTCACATAATTAATGTTAAATACTGTACAGTGACGAGCAGTATTGAATAGTGCAAAAAGACTTAGTGGCAGATACGTAATTGCATGTTATTATAGAACATTATTATTGTATAAATATATATATATATTAGGATTGTTGTCTTTCTCACGGCTAAAAAAGGAGCTTCCTCTCCGTCCATTCATCGATTATTGAGCGTTCTCTGAGTAATTTCCTCCCAGGAATCCTGTAAATGACTCTCACCACCAGCACAACAAAAGCCGCTTTCACACCAAGTACTTTGCCGTACTTAGTGCCGGCACTTAGTACCCCCTAACTAAGTACAGATCGCGTTCACACCGGAATAAGTCCCTGAGGGAGGATTAGGCAAATGAAGCCGCTGCCGTCACTTCTTCTTCTTCTGCTTTGGGTTTACTGGCAGGCCGCAAACAACTTCACGGCGTATACTGCCACCCGAAGTCCCCGGCCGGAAGTCCCCGGAGTTGGGGAAGTCTTCAGTAGCAGCTGCTGGGACTCCCAGCAGCTGCTACTGAAGACTTCCGAGTAAATCGCCAGAACGCCGACACCTCCTCATCTCCACCGCTCCCATGTTTTCTTTTGTGTTGCCATAAGTTATTCTCTCTCCGTTGGTGCGGGGCTAATGCTAATGCTAATAATGCTAATGCCAGCAAATAAAATGGCGGCTTCACAAAACTTTTCAGAGTTTTACGGGGCGTGGTTTGCAATTCGCCCAGCCAATCGAAATTGGTACTTTTTTCTCCCCAGGAAAGTCCCACCTCTCTAGCAGGGACTAAAAATGGGGGTAAAAGTTCTCGGAACTAAGTTCTCTTTTTGGTGTGAACGCAAAATTCCAGGCACTAACGGAACTAAACGGGAAGAGTACTCCGGTGTGAAAGCGCCTAAAGACTCACCGGTGTAGATACTGGCTTTGGAGGCGGGGATCCCGAACTGCGACTCGATGAACTTTGGGATGAAAGTGATGAAGGCGGTGACGATGGCGCACTCTGCCGTGTAGGAGAGGCTGATGAAGAGGAAGGTGGTGTTGCTGAGGATCCTCAGGGCGGCCTTAGGGAGTTCTGTGGAGAAAACAGAGAACATTAAAGAGGCTCAGATCTGTAAAAAGGCTCCATTCCTGCAGACGTGGTTTTTGTTTTAAATCCGTTACCAGCAGCTACATGATGCAGGCATTTGGGGAAATATGTTGCTATCCGAAGTTCCTCTGTTGTTATTTTCAAAACACAAATGGTTGCTGCTACTATGACCCGTGATGTGTTTCAGTTGAACGCCAGCAATCATTTTTGTTCTGAGAGGGTGTCAATGTTCTTTTTTATGGCTTTTTATATAATTGTCATAAAATGTTGAGATACTGTCAATTGCTATTTCTGCAGCAATGTCTAATGAGCATGTAGCAGCGGCGCCTCGATAACCCGGAGTAATACAGAATCAGAGAGGTAGTAATTTGTAAGATATCCATTTATCTTATTGTGACATGTTTGACCCTGGGTAGAGTAAAGTTAACACCATGTTTAAATGTCTCCAAGACCCAGACATGCATGTAAACCTGTCTCGTATCAATCACATTTTATTGACATTCCCCAAGGCTTTATAGACTTGTCTGAAGGCGGGAGTAACAGGGAAAATGGTGGGAAACAATTAACAAAATGATAAAGTGAAGGTATATGTAAAAGATGCTTCTATTAGGATGTCAAAAATGTTCCTTAAACAATAACGTGGGCGACATCTGGATAATTATCACACACACACACACACACACACACACACACACACACACACACACACACACACACACACACACACACACACACACACACACACACACACACACACACACACACACACACACACACACACACACACACACACACACACACACGCGCGCGTTGCTCCTCTCATGTTGCATCATGTCCACTAAAGAGCGTCTGCATGCTATTTTGGTTTATGAAGGTGCAGCAGCCCAGTAAAAAAGAGCAGGAAGACCAAGATCAAAAATAAATTAATGTAAGAATGAAAAGGACTCTTAAAGGGGCTGCTGATTTTCAGGGGATTTTAGCCTTAGCAGACCATTGACATGCACTAAAACCTGTAGAAAACACTACAGGAGAGGGAACAGCACAGAAAACAGAATAAGGCCTCTTTAAGGAGTTATGTTGTCTCACTAAATGGGTCTAAAAGTGAAGTAAAAGTTTATTAGTGCACACACACACACACACACACACACACACACACACACACACACACACACACACACACACACCACACACACACACACACACACACACACACACACACACACCACACACACACACACACACACACACACACACACACACACACACACACACACACACACACACACACACACACACACACACCATGTCACACCAGTGGTTTGACATGATGCAGAACGCCCTCTGTGAGTCATGTGATCAGACTGTAAGTACATTACTGTTGCCGGGCAGAAAGATTGGTTTAGCATCTCCTGAGCATTTCCTGGTTTTCTATTTCATTTCTTGAATATTTTGGACAGTTTTGTCAAAGTAAATCAGACATTTGACGTACTTATATCTTTTCTTTTTGTACTCATTTATGACAGGATTTGTCAATGAAGTCATCCTGTTAGTTTCTCGCCACCTTAAGGAACGTCATGTTGAAGCATTGAGTTTGAGAGGATTCATATAAATAGTCTTAAGCGTCACTGAGACTACTTCTGCAGAGTATATCTAAATATTACCTCCTGTCAGGTGAGTAATTGGGTTTTGAAATATGATTGTGAGCTGCAGTCATTCATCTCTAAAAACTCTATGAAATGTAAGGAATTGCTTTCACACAGCGAGAGGTCTGCAGCGTTTCATAAAAACCAGCATCTGACGTGCATTACTGCAAATATCCGGCGTTGGCAATTTTCACAGTTTGCTGATGATCTGAAGGGCAAACAAATGAGAAAACAGCCACGTCAGAGCAGCACATCTTTCACAAGAAGTGCTGAATGTGTGATGGACGAACAGAAGGACAAGAGGTATATTACCTGGTTTTATATAATATAGTACACATACTTGCAGATAAAGCTGCCCCTGGCCTTGTTACTAGGGGTGGGAATCACCAGGCTCCCCACGATACGATACTATCGCGATACTTAGCCAAGATACGATAGTATTGCGATTCTACCATATGTAAGTATTGCGATCCGATATATTGTAAATCACATGGCTCATATTCATGTCCGTCTTCCCTTCCTGGTTAAAACATGTATTTGCAATATGAATAGTTTATGTGAATAACACACTGTGTGTTCTTTGAACCTGAAAAGGAGATGTTTTTGTTACTTTCATTGCAATTCTATACCTGTCTTAACTTCCTGTTTTATATAGACATGCTTTCATTTGGAAGGCGACTTTGCGCTATTAGCAGGAAGTTGCTGTTCCCAGAGCAACAACTTGACGGAGAAAAAGAACGGAGATAAAGTACAGATATTAACAGAGATATCAACATTTAAATACGGCGATATCAAAAGATAAAGTTTACATTTCAGTGTTAGCAAGAGGCTCAAGGTTAGTGTTAACTGAAATATAAACATGTGCTTTGTGTCTTAATTCGTTTATATACTGTATTATAACTTTGCTAACTATTTGAAGTTCACTTGTTTAACGGTATTCTAAAGTAATGCTCATATGGATGTAGCTTAAATGTATTTGTTGTTTTGTGTAGCTCTTAAGGCCAGGACACACCAATCTGACACCAAAGAACACGTCCCGACGGACCCGACTGTTGCGTCGCCTCACGTCTCTGCGTCTTGGCCATGTGTCGCACTGGAACACACCGCAAAGACTTCAGCCGACGGCCAAGAAGCACGTACGAACTGCGCATGCGTGAGTGGCAATAACTCTCCTTACCAGCAGGCGGCGGTAGTGTGTATTCGTCATTCAAAAGAGGCAACAACCGGAAGACAGACTGCGTGATAACCGAGAGAAGAACAGACTGCGTGATATAAACAAACAACAAATAGCGTGCGTTCCATTTTCCCTCTACAGCGAGAAGCTCACGGGGCTTTCCCGAACCTGTGTGGAGAGCTGGAGTTAAAGGAAATCTCAGATTTGCCTTCTTAATCGTTTGTTTGGGTCCCTCACTTCCGTTTCGCTTCTCATGCACTGATTCGCTAAGCTGAACAGCCAATCAGAGTGATTTCTTTGGCCGACGGCCTACCGACTCAACATGTCGAATCGGCGGCGGACGGTGTCAGCATGGCCGAAAAGACACGACGGGGCGGGACACACCAATCTGAGTAGGGCGACAGGACGCTCATCGACAGCCCGACATCTATCGACATCTATCGACGGACGAAATTGGCTTGGTGTGTAAGGACCTTTACGTTGGTTTTGGAGTTTTCAATGAATTAGAAATCATCAGTCAAGTGTACGACCATCTTTCGGAAGGATATGCTACCGTTTCTATCATAAAATATCGATACTTGGCGTCTGTGTATCGACACAATATCGCCACGCAAAGTATCGCGATACTATGCTGTATCGATTATTTCCCCCACCCCTACTTGTTACTTCTGTATATTACCTGTTTTTATATAATATAGTACACATACTTGCAGATAGGCCTTGTTACTTCTGTATATGACTTTGTTCTCACAGTACTAGGTACACATACTTGCTTTAATACATCACACGTCCAAACACTGGAGATTCTGCAGAACTGGAGAGAGTTGGCATACGAGGACAAAACACCCGTCTGAGTACATGTTGTTTGAATAAAGAGTGTGAGAGACAGCATGCATGCTGCAGTTTCTCTCTGCTGTGTGGAGGAGAGACAGAGTTCCCCCGAGAGCTCATTTAACAACAGAGGAAGAAGAGAGAGGAATAATCAGAGGAGGAAGCAGGATCTGAACCAGAGGGATTCTCCCAGGGTAATCCAGACTCTTGCTGAATCTGCCTCAGAGAAGACTGAAGAATACTCTCATATCATCTCTACAGTTCATCTTTGAATGTCTTTTGTTCTGGTGAGGAATGCATGGTTGATTCTGCAGGAAAAGGGACTTATTAAGCTTTTATTTCAAGGTGTATTCTTGCATTTTGGGTTTCTACAAGAACGTGTTTACATGCTTTAAGTCTTTCTTGTCCCCATACTGATTTTATGGATAAAAGACATGCATTTCCCGAAGATGGCTATTAATCTGCTCGAGTAAATAAAGCCAAACGTCTCCACAGAAGCTGTTTACAGTGAATCATTAATCCCCTGCATCACAAATCAATATCACAAAGAGCTTCTTGTTTGATAGCATGGAGATTGAAGGGCCATTCGTGCATCAACACCTCTATAGTTCCTTTATAGACACTACTTTAAACACTTCCCATGTGGAAAAGGAAGGTGTTTACTATCCCCTCCTCACCTTTGATGTCTTTCCCAAAGCCCATGGAGGAGTTGACGTTCTGCTCCTTCTCCTTCATCACCTCGTCGTCGCTGGAATCCTCGCCGGGAGAGTTCATCTTTTTCTTCTTCCTCTTCTTGTGGCGCGGCGGCAGCTTTTTGGGGAAAGCGAACATTGGGAAGATGACCAGGAGCATGGCGACGGAGCAGAGGAGGAATCCACTCCACCTGCACGAGGAAACAGACGGAGGTGTTAAAGGTCTCCCATCGTGAAATAAATGAACAACATACAACTTTAATTGACCTTTAAAGGCGCTGGATTTCAAAATATTCCTTCTTTTACTGATTTATCCTTTTCTTTGAGGAGAGCTACACTAAGATACCATGGTTTTGAGATTTTAGAGAGTAAAGTATTAATCAAACATTACAACCCTTTCCTGTAAATACACACTGACATTAAAGGTCTCCTATCATGCAAAATGCACTTTGTGACGTCTTTTCTACATCAACATGTGTCCCCGGTGTGTCCCCGGTGTGTCCCCGGTGTGTCAGGAGACTCACAAAGTGATGTCTTCTCTACATCACCATGTGTCCCCGGTGTGTCAGGAGACTCACAAAGTGATGTACTCTCTATCATCATCATCATCATCATGGGTCTATTGTACTCTGATAGGGTCATCATGGGTCTATTGTACTCTGATAGGGTCATCATGGGTCTATTGTACTCTGATAGGGTCATCATGGGTCTACTGTACTCTGATAGGGTCATCATGGGTCTACTGTACTCTGATAGGGTCATCATGGGTCTATTGTACTCTGATAGGGTCATCATGGGTCTATTGTACTCTGATAGGGTCATCATGGGTCTACTGTACTCTGATAGGGTCATCATGGGTCTATTGTACTCTGATAGGGTCATCATGGGTCTATTGTACTCTGATAGGGTCATCATGGGTCTATTGTACTCTGATAGGGTCATCATGGGTCTACTGTACTCTGATAGGGTCATCATGGGTCTACTGTACTCTGATAGTGTCATCATGGGTCTATTGTACTCTGATAGGGTCATCATGGGTCTATTGTGCTCTGATAGGGTCATCATGGGTCTATTGTACTCTGATAGGGTCATCATGGGTCTATTGTACTCTGATAGGGTCATCATGGGTCTATTGTACTCTGATAGGGTCATCATGGGTCTCAGTTTGAGTCGTTGCACTCTGTGGAGACATTGCTCTTCATGTTGTTTGACTCTTTTGCAAAAGATGAAAGAACCAGAAAGACATCTCTATGACTCGTTCATTTCAAGAATGTCCACCGCATGGCAAACATCCTCATGATATCTTATATTTACCAGTTTCCGATGAAGCGCGGGTCGCTCTGGTCGATGTTCACGTTAGTTTTCGGATCGACGTAGAATCCGATGAGGACGCCTCCCAAAAGATATCCAGCTGCAGGGCCCAGAGCGCCCATTACATACATGATGGCTGCAGGAGACACAGAGGAAGCACTTTAATACAAATGCTCTTTAGAGAAGAAGACTCTTTATTATTCCTCAAGAGAAAAGGCAGTTTTTGTGTGAATCCCCAAAACTTCTGGGGTTCAGAATCCATTCAAAACGGCTAAATCCATCTTTTTTTTTCTCCAAAAGCAGCTAATGGACAATAATCCTACCAAGTCAAATAGAAATCACACAAAATAGTAGTTTTGACATTGTATTCTAACGTTTTTTTGTAATGTTTGCTTGTGTTGAGTTTGCTTTTGTGTGTTAACATGTT
Source organism: Dissostichus eleginoides (assembly GCA_031216635.1). NCBI lineage: Eukaryota > Metazoa > Chordata > Actinopteri > Perciformes > Nototheniidae > Dissostichus > Dissostichus eleginoides. The sequence continues at coordinate 1,654,840 of CM062285.1, forward strand.
TGCAATCACTTGATATCACTTTTTAAAATATAAAAACGACCTGATCGTATACACACTTTTCTACTTTTATGCCATTGTGTGCCTTTTGTCTTTCTGACCCGAGGACTCGCCTGCAGCCCACACACACCTTCACACACACCTTCACACACACCTTCACACACACCTTCACACACACCGTCACACACACCGTCACACACACCTTCACCCGCACCGTCAAACGCACCGTCACACACACCGTCACACACACCGTCACACACACCTTCACACACACCGTCACACACACCTTCACCCGCACCGTCACACGCACCGTCACACACACCTTCACACACACCGTCACACACACCTTCACACACACCGTCACACACACCGTCACACACACCTTCACACACACCTTCACCCACACCTTCACACACACCTTCACACACACCGTAACACACACCGTCACACACCTGCACCCTCGCTGAGCCGCAGGAAGGGAAAAACTCATTAAAGTTAGATAACCTGAACTGGACAAGTGTGTGTGTGTGTGTGTGTGTGTGTATGTGTGTGTGTGTGTGTGTGTGTGTGTGTGTGTGTGTGTGTGTGTGTGTGAGAGACTGAAGGAAGGGATTAGCTCTTTATTGGTTGTGTGTGTGCATATGCATTAGAAAATGTTTAATGCTGTCCCCCCCCCCCGTCACAGTAGCTGTTTTAATTTGAAATGGTGAGATGGAGACAAACTATTTGCTTCTGATGCTCCTCTACTCTCACTCAGTCTCACACACACATTTTTATGAAACTTTGAATGCCTTTTGTCATATTTTAAAGCTTCAATCCCACCCAAATTGTTTAAATACAATATGTGTTGATTTGTGTTGACCTCACAATGCTCTGTAGTTATTGGAAAGGTTTGGATCAAACTAGTCTGAGCCCACCTCTGGAATCTAAATGTACTGTCACCTTTACCTGCTATTGTGCACAACATTTGCATTAAAACCATAACTTAGAGACATGCAAAAGCTGCACAGCATTCAAATGCAAACTTAGAAGTTGATCACACACACTTCTCCATTTACAACGTTTGTTTTTGTCAATGGGAGCTCATTAGCTTCACCAAATGTTTCCTGTCTCGCCAACATTTTGCATAAAATTTCCGTCCTCACATTTACATCCCAACACATTCGGAGTGTCTTTGGCCATCGTTTGGACATTAAATCATGGCTTCTCTCAATGAAAACACTATGGGGCAAAACAAGGGAGGAACATATTGCTCAAAGAACAAAAGGCCTTCCAATTAATCCTCTTATCAGCCTGCAACACACAGACACACACACACCCACCCCCACACCCCCACACACACACACACACACACACACACACACACACCCACCCCCCCACCCCCACACACACACACACACACACACACACACACACACACACACACACACACACACTCCTCTCCAACACCATCAGTCTTCTTTACTTCCTGCAGACATGAAGTACGTCTATAAATAACGAGACAGTGGCGGTTTCTTTCTAGAAGTCTGCAGACATGAATCCTCTCTGACGTCCGTCCCTCTTTCTCTTCCCCTCACATCTCGTCTTTTTAATTCCACACCGTGTTTAATTTCCTGCATCCTCACTGGAGAAATCACCTCCCTCAGACAACAAACAGTTAATTACATCTGGAAGGTATGGAGAGAGAGAAGTCGTATCTTATCATCTCCACCTCCAAATTAAAAACTGCTCACAGAAACCTGAGAGAGAGGATCAGGCTTTTGTGGAACACAGAAAGATAACATCCAGGGTCTGAGGATAGAGAGGAGGGTTTGATGATGTGTAAACAATATTATAGATTGCATATGTGCATACTAAGTCTTTAGAAAGATCCTTTATGAACTTAAGGCTGACTCTTTTTAAATAAATCAATGCAGAGGTGAGCAGGGTGAGCAGGAAATCACTTTTTCTTTAGGATCGGATCTTTTGGGGAATCTATGCCCTCAAAATGCAATTTTTAAATTACATTTCTTGTGCTTTTACTTATTTTTAAGACGTATTTCCGGAAATAATTTTAGCAAAAGTTATGCAAAAATGACCAATGGGAATCATTTCAATTGCACTATCAGTCGGAATAATCGGAATTAGATCTTTTTCCCTAATCCTGCAGCTTTATATCCTGAGGTTAGGATCTTTTTAACAATAGAAATTTGATAAGACACAGACACAGAGTGAACTCTTGTTTTGCAGGGGATGTGTACCTCGAGTATAAGATAAGGTGTTTGCAGTGTGATTAAAGAAACACTCATCAATGAATGGCTCTCGTCATTGTTCATGACTTTGACAAATATTGGGCCTTCTACGACTGGAATCTTGCATTAGCTGATACTAAAATATTGATAAAGTGTTGATGAATCGTGCAGTTGACCCTCTCTGTGCCCCTGAATCAGACTCTAACACTTAGCCTCTCTTCTGGTAAAGTCAGACTGTTTTTTGGTTTCCCTCCAATCTCCACCCTTCTCTCTCTCATATTTTATCGCCTGAACGCCTGAACGCCTCTGCATCCATCACGTTAACAGAGTTCTGCCTCACTGGAGGACGGAGGGTCATAAACTGTCCGACTCCTCACTATATTCAGGGTGAAGGGAGGGCGCACACTAACACACACTAACACACACTAACACACACACTCTGACGTCAGAGCGGCACACAGAGTGAATGTCAATGGGAAAGGTTTTTACTCAATTCCACAACAGACCTTTACCGGCCGCACATAACACACACTAACACACACTAACACACACAGCACAGACACTCACACACACTAACACACACTAACACACACTCTGACGTCAGCGTGGCACACGGGGTGCATGCCAATATGAAAGGTTTTCACTCAATTACACAACAGACCTTTACCATCCTACTAACACACACACACACACACACACACACACACACACTAACACACACACACACACACACACTAACACACACTCAAACGTCAGCGTGGCACACAGAGTGAATGCCAATGTGAAAGGTTTTTACTCAATTACACAACAGACCTTTACCGGCCGCACATAACACACACTAACACACACTAACACACACTGACACACACTAACACACACTAACACACACTCAGACATCAGAGCGGCAGACAAGAGTGCATGTCAATGTGAAAGGTTTTTACTCAATTACACAACAGACCTTTACCGGCCGCACGTGAAGGACAAAACTCTTCACATTCAGCCGGTAATGGATCAGCTGTTCTCCTTTCAGTTATTGGCGTTTCACTCTTGTGCTTTTTACAAAGTCAGCACATAAACATCCACCTTCAGCTTCAATGTGTGATTGTGCTGCTGACTTTGTTTTATGCATTAGACGTGCATGAGAAGAGAGAGATTGAGGAGGAAGTCACAGAGCGTGAAACATGTTGAGAAGAATCCAATATCAGCGAGGAGATATTCGTGTTTTCTGCACAGGCATCGGGAGAAACTATTACTGCAATTAACTACATTTCAATGAAGACGTTGGCTTGCGGTAATTAAGAAAAACTACTAAATACAGCTGTGAAATGTTCTTTCTAAATGTACGATGTATCCAAAGTCAGAGAGTAATCCTGATCTCAGTTTCCAAAATAATCGTTTTTATCACTTCTTCCTGCAGCTCTACACACAGGTGCTGAAAAATAAGGAGCATAAATTACACCTCAGTGACTTCATCAAGCAAGGTCAGACACTCCCTGCATATTAAACACACACACACACACACACACACCCACACCCACACCCACACCCACACCCACACACACACACACCACACACACACACACACACACACACACACACACACACACACACACACACACACGTGACATTAAGAGTGGAGGAGGATAGTGTTATCGCACATCGTTGACCCCAATTGAAGCCGCAGTGTTCGTGATGAGTGCATGTCACGAAAGAGGAAGATTTACTCGACCATAATCCAGCGAGAGGAAGGCAATATGTTGGGATGAAGAAGGAAATAAAAGCTGATAACAGAATAATATCTGAGGCTAAAGGAAAATATCTTTAATGCACATCCATTGTGTGTCTTCATGGGTTTATGTAACGTTTGTTGACATCTAGAGCTGCAATGAATGACCTTTCATACCCAATTAAATATTTCTTTAAGGGTGAGATTTCTAACCCTGAGTGAAGTCTTCTGATTGATTTGACATAGAAATGTGATAATATAGAAGTAACATTAACGATTCATACATAATCATATTTTGATAAATGTGTTTACTGTAGAAGTTATTAAAATGTTTGCAATATCTTTTTCCTTTTATTGAATAATGAACTGATATGTAATCATTATTTTAGTAATGCACAAACCAACGTGTGCTGCTTCTTGTCATTTGATCTGGTTTCTATTGATAGTCTTGGTATAATGTTTAATCTGCTTTGATTTGCATTCTTTTTTACAGTTTTTTGTAGAAATTAGGAGCTTTTATTCTGTCCCTCTTCCTCTTCCTAGAGAGCTCACAACTTCTGCAAAGAAAAGAAAGGAATTCCTGAAGCCCAGCTGCTCGAATACTGGCCTTCACTGTGAGAGGAATGTCAGAGAATAACAATAAAATGGCGTCTCTTCACCTCCTCCTCTTCCTCCCCCTGTTTTTTAAACCTCTCCTGACCTCCTGTCCTCTTCACCCATGGGAGGAAGAGGAGCTGCTGGTAATGAAGCAGAAAAACTCATTACCGCAGATTAACGATGTGATTTAAAATAATAAAAGCACGGGACATTCAGGACACGTGTTGTGAAAATAGTGAATGTATCTTCCAATCTGAGAGTAACATGATAACAAAGGCATCCCAACTGTAGCTGTGAACATGACAGGATGTATGATTACCTAGAAGAGCATCAGGACTGTTTGAGGCATATGATAGCTATGTGATTAACATGATGATTCAGCCTCTATGGAGATAGACATATGACAAGCATGATCATTTCTGACGTGGAGCTAATCTGAAGTAAACATTGAATACTGCTTTCTATTCCTCCATCTTGTGACTGTGTAACTCCCTCTCTTGGATATCAGCATGTGAAGGACACTGTTCAGGAACTAGTTGATGCTCTGTATGTGATGACTACTTCCATTCTGGAGAGGATCATAAATACATGGATCCTGAGATTGAAGCTCAAGCCGGGGACCAGTGAGAGTTTTCTAACAGCGGGGTTAAAAGGTTGAAGAATTGAAGGAGTTATGGGCGTCAGAAACTCCTCAAAAACTGGATTTAAAATGGAGCATGGTGTGTTTACATGCAGTCAGTCTCATTTCTGTTTACAGTCTACAATAAGTTGAATTATGTATCACTCAGGCTGGCAGCAACACAACGACCTTGGATCTGTTTCCAATGCGACCATTATCTAAAAGAAGCAATCAAATCTTCTTCTTCTTATCGTCGTTTCAGCTGATTTACGCCCCCCACATTCACTCTGACACGGGAGAATAATCGATTTTCACACCCGTCACGTTGTGAGGGAGGGAAATGTGAAGGGGCTTTATTTAATGACATCTCCTTTATGAGACACACACTCCTGAATGTCACACACACTCCTTAATGTGACACACTCCTGAATGAGACACACACTCCTGAATGTCACACACACTCCTTTATGTGACACACACTCCTGAATGAGACACACACTCCTGAATGTCACACACTCCTTTATGGGACACACACTCCTGAATGAGACACACACTCCTGAGTGTCACGCACTCCTTTATGAGACACACACTCCTGAATGGCAGAGTGTCCAAACCTTTAAGAGTGCGTTGAAGACCTACATTTTTAACAAAGCCTTCAGTAAAACTGGCATTTTACGGTATTCCTTTTAAATGGTAATTCATTTGAATGTTTTTTTCTTTTTCTTTTTCCATAACAATATATTTTAATTTTTGCATTTATTTGAATCCCAATTTGAATGTTTTATGTATTTCTTTTTGTCTTTTGTTGTATCTGATTTTATTTCTATTTGTATTCCACGCACTATCTTATCTTCTCATTTTGCTGTAACTCCATCATATACAATGTTTGCTTTTAATCTGTAAAACCCACTGAGACAACAGTGTTTTGTGATATTGGGCTATACAAATAAACTTTGATTTGATCATAGAAGTCATGTTTTGTTTAAAAATGTCTTTAAATTCTGTTTTTTGTCATTTTTCAGGGTTATTTTTACATTTTATACACCAGAGAATTAATTGATTGGTAGCCAATAGATGAAGTTATGACCCCCACCTCGCAGTAGGGGGTCAAAACGTCATCCTTTGATCATCCTAAAGGGTCTCCCTTAGACCCATTACACGACTAAAGGCCCGGACACACCAAGCCGATTTCGTCCGTCGATAGATGTCTGCCCGTCGATGAGCGTCCTGTCGCCCTGCTCAGATTGGTGCGTCCCGCCCCGTCGTGTCTTTTCGGCCGTGCTGACACCTTCCGCCGCCGATTCGACATGTTGAGTCAGTAGGCCGTCGGCCAAAGAAATCTCTCTGATTGGCTGTTCAGCTAGCGAATCAGTGCATGAGAAGCGAAGCGGAAGTTAGGGAACCAAACAAACTATTAAGAAGGCAAATCTGAGCTTGACTTTAACTCCAGCTCTCCACACAGGTTCAGGAAAGCCCCGTGAGCTTCTCGCTGTAGAGGGGAAATGGAACGCACGCTATTTGTTGTTTGTTTATATCACGCAGTCTGTTCTTCTTCTCTCGGTTATCACGCAGTCTGTCTTCCGGTTGTTGCCTCTTTTGAATGATGAATACACACTACCGCCGCCTGCTGGCAAGGAGAGTTATTGCCACTCACGCATGCGCAGTTCCTACGTGCTACTTGGCCGTCGGCTGAAGTCTTTGCGGTGTGTTCCAGTGCGATACATGGCCAAGACGCAGAGACGCGAGGCGACACAACAGTCGGGTCCGTCGGGACGTGTTCTTTGGTGTCAGATTGGTGTGTCCGGGCCTTTACAGACCAGAGAGAAGTCGTGTTTTTGTGCTAACATTTCAAGTTCTTTTTACATTTTTGTTTGCCCACTGAGTGTTTTCTGATATTGGGCTATACAAATAAAGTTTGATTTGATGATGCAGGCTGATGTGTGTGTGAAAGAGAGAGCAGAGTGTGTTACAGGGGGATAAATTCAGTCATGTGACCTTCCCCCAACGAAAGACAAGAGGAAGAAGAAAGACAATGAAAAAGGGAGATGATGGCATTGTGAGGGCAACTTGCTGACATGACAGTGTCTTCTTACAAGTCCTAACCTTACAGTTTCACCCAGAGGGCGGACACACACACACACACACACACACACACACACACACACACACACACACACACACACACACACACACACACACACACACACACACACACACACACACACACACACACACACACACACACACACACACACACACACACACACACACACACACACACACACACACACAGAAGCGTGTGTTGCTCCTCTCATGTTGCATCATGTCCACTAAAGAGCGTCTGCATGCTATTTTGGTTTATGAAGGTGCAGCAGCCCAGTAAAAAAGAGCAGGAAGACCAAGATCAAAAATAAATTAATGTAAGAATGAAAAGGACTCTTAAAGGGGCTGCTGATTTTCAGGGGATTTTAGCCTTAGCAGACCATTGACATGCACTAAAACCTGTAGAAAACACTACAGGAGAGGGAACAGCACAGAAAACAGAATAAGGCCTCTTTAAGGAGTTATGTTGTCTCACTAAATGGGTCTAAAAGTGAAGTAAAAGTTTAATTTTTGCAACTTTTTAGCACATTTTATGTTTAATTTTTTGCTGCAAATGTATACTGGTGAAACATATTGTCCTGCTTCCTTACAACTAATGTGTATCTGCCCTGAAAGAAAACAAAGTGGTTGTTCCCTAGATGTATTACTGAAAAACTAGATGGATAATGATTTAAAATATACTTTTATGGAGCACAAATCTGCTATTTTAGTCATATTTCTGTATTTCAGGTTGGAAATTGCCACAGCATCTTCTAATGAGATGAAATGAAACATGTGTGCATGACCTCCAGTGACTTCATGTCTCTGCTATAGAGAGTGATCAGTGGTGTGTGTGTGATAGGGATGCTCCGATCGCCAATTTTGGGGGCGATCGCCGGAATCAGTATCGGCCGATACCGATCGTCGATCCGATCGAGTGGGCGGGGCCTATGGGGATCTTCCATTTAAAGTGATGTTTAAAACTCAGTTAATGCTCAGAGAAAATGAGCGGAAGTTCTCTCTCTCTCTCTCTCTCTCCTCTCTCTCTCTCTCTCCCCCCCTCTCTCTCTCTCTCCCCCCCCCCCTCTCTCTCTCTCTCTCCCCCCCCCCTCTCTCTCTCTCTCTCCCCCCCCCCCCCTCTCTCTCGCTCTCTCCCCCTCCCCCTCTCTCTCTCTCCTGACAGCCTGTCAGTATCGTCTCATGCAGCTCACTGATCCGGTAATGAGTGACCCGACAGTGAAGAATAAATATATGTATAACTAGTGTATCTTGTTCCAGAGGTAGATCAAATAGCTAAGTGTGTTAGGTCTAACTCTTAGTGTGTGTGTTGCTCCGCTCACCGGTCCGTCACAGCGGGTGGAGCTGCAGGATTTCTGCTTCACACACGTTGCGTACCGCTATGTTATTGTCTTTTTCGGACACCTTAAAATACTGCCAGACCGGTGAAGCCATTTTGGCGAGCTTGTTTAGCCGCGCACAGAGAAAACTGTCATGTATTTTACGTCATGTGATCGGCTCTCACGATCGGCCTTCATAGAGAGCACCGATCGATCGGCAGAGAGTGAGTATCGGCCGATATCGATCATCCTAGTGTGGGATGATTTGCATGTGATTTAATGAAGGTAAACACTCTGCTGAATGGATTCATCAACATATCTGTCCACATATCTGCAGGGCTTTCATGAACTGAGAGGCTTTTCATACACAATAAAGCAGCCGTGTACAACAGACACTGAGAGAGTATTAATTCAGACATACACATGGATTTCTTTGCATGAGGAACCTTGGGAGAGGACTGGTCTTTGCATGATTGTGCATTAATCTTCAGGTGAGTAATGAAAAAGGTCTTAGTCTATATGGAGGGCTTATACAGGTGCGTACTATAGGAGAAGAAGAGCTAGAGAGATGGATATCAAGAGGGGGAAAAGGCCAACTGCTGCTTTTCTAGGTTTTAAATCATACTAGAGTGCATATCTTTGGGGTTTATGTCTTAGTTTGTGACAAAACAAGACATTTAATGACATAAACTTCTCAAAAATTAACAATGTTTAGTTGTTTGACAGAAAAATAAATCCAACGTTACTAATATTTAATGCAAAAAATGTTCTTAATGGCGTTTTTCGTACTCCCAAATATGGGTATCTCCTGCTTTTTAATGTATTAATTCAAATGAAAAGTGAATATCTTTGGGGTTTGTCAAAACAAGACATTTAAAGACATAAACGTGGACTTTGAGTAAGTAGGATTGACATGTTTCTCAGAACTATACTAATTATTCGTGATTTCTTTTTATCAATGCCATTTTCAGCGTCTCAAATAAGAACATCTCCTGCTTTTTAATGTTTTATATCTTACTAAAGTCGTGTTTTTTGGCAGAACAGGACATTTAAAGACACTGGGATGGACATTTCAGACTCCTAAGATGAGCTGGACATCAACATTTTTGGAGCATTTGAATAACAAAGTGGTGCAAAACTAGATTTAAAGTTTTAATGCAGGCTATACCGATGCACACACGTTCATATTACAGTCAATGAAAGCTCTCTTCAGGCAGAGCAGTGAGAGGTTAAAGTGTGTATGAAGTGTGGGCAGCATGAGAGGAATACTTTAATGGATGAAGCAGTTTGATCCTGAGAGTACAGACAGATTCAGAGGAAGGCTTTATCTCCACTTCTGAGAACAGGAACATCAAAGATTCACTGACGTTAAATCTGTGTTCAGGCGTTACTGTTATAATCCCTCTAAGAGAGACATGACGGGTCAGATCTGAATCTTAAGTCTGAGTTGATGCTCAATAAAGAGGATCCCATTCATACATCCTTCATGCTCCACAGGACTGATGGGGACTTTGACATGTCCTCTCTAAAGCACGAAGCAAATGGCCGAATCTTTACAAACACTGTAATCAAACTTTCATGCAACCTGCTCCACTTTCTTTCCCAGCAGGGGATCCACAAGCTCACTTCCCTGATCAAATATTTAGAAAATAATGAGAGAAGATTGGTGGGGGTTTCTTTATGTTTACCTAGCTGCAGGAGGGAGACTTCAGAGGCCTGTACTACGAAGCAGGAGTTTCTCTTAGCGGGCTAACTTCAGGGAAAACTTTGGGTTTCCGGTCCTACGACGCTGGTTTTCTTTTTAGCGGGCTAGATCTCCATGGTAACTTATGCTGAGCGGCTAGCCTGGTCCGGAGCAGGTTAGGTTGCAGGCTAAGAGATCAACTCAGTGAAAGCACCGCCTGCTGACCAATCAGAGTGTGCGGAGTTTAAAGCGATCAAGTCATATTACAGGAGAAAGGAAATACAGAAAAACTGCCGTTGCAGGAAAGACGGCCGGCAAAAATCACCGACTGTGTGAACGTGAAAATGAATAGAATATCACCTCCCATCTTCAGAGCAATCTGACTATTATAACATTAGCGTTAAGAAAGCTTACTTAAATATCTGCCACAACATAAGTAACCGGATCAAAGTAACATTACGTACAGTCCGCGGCACAGTACTCGATCTCAGTGCTGCATTTGATACTATCGACCATGATATCCTGTTGCGAAGACCAGAGCACTTAGTTGGCATAAAGGGAACTGCTTTAGGCTGGTTTAGGTCCTATCTATCTGAACGCTCTCAGTTTGTGTGTGTCAACGATAAATCTTCCATGCAAACCAAAGTTAGCCATGGAGTGCCACAGGGCTCAGTGCTTGGACCTATTTTGTTCACATTATATATGCTTCCGTTAGGCAATATTATAAGGAATCATTCTGTACAGTTTCATTGTTATGCGGATGATACTCAACTATATTTATCAATCAAGCCTGATGAAATTAATCATCTAAATAAAATTCAAGACTGCCTTAAGGACTTAAAAACGTGGATGACTTTAAACTTTTTGATGTTAAACACGGCCAAAACTGAAGTTATTGTACTCGGCCCAAAGAATCTACGAAACAAATTATCTAAAGATATACTAACTATGGATGGCATTAATTTGGCCTCCAGTGAGACTGTAAGGAATCTTGGTGTTATATTTGATCAGGATTTATCCTTTAACGCCCACATAAAATCTATTTCAAGGACCGCCTACTTCCATCTACGTAACATTGCAAAAATCAGGCATATCTTGCCTCAAAACGATGCAGAGAAACTAGTCCATGCATTTGTTACTTCAAGGCTAGATTATTGTAACTCTCTATTATCAGGGTGTACCAAGAAGTCAGTTAAGTCGCTTCAGCTGATTCAAAATGCTGCAGCACGTGTACTAACCAGAGTTAGGAAAAGGGACCACATTACTCCTGTTCTGGCTGCCTTACACTGGCTCCCTATAGAACATAGGATAGAATTTAAAATTCTTCTTCTCGCCTACAAAGCCCTTAATGGGCAGGCGCCATCTTACCTTAAAGAACTCATTATACCCTACTGTCCTACTAGGGCATTGCGTTCCAAGAATGCAGGGTTGTTGGTTGTTCCTAGAGTCTCTAAAAGTACAATGGGAGCCAGAGCCTTTTCTTATCAAGCTCCACATTTGTGGAATCAGCTTCCAGTTTGTGTTCGGGCGGCAGACACCCTATCCGTTTTTAAGAGTGCGCTTAAGACCTTCCTTTTTGATAAAGCTTATAGTTAGGGCTGATTAGATTCAGCCCCTAGTTTAGCTGCTATAGGCTTAGTTTGTCGGGGGACACTTTACTTTACTTCTTCCTTCTCTCTGTCTGTACCTGTGTACTCTCATGTTCCGAATAACCCAGCTTCCCCAAATTTCTTTTTGGTGTCTATCTACGCCGGGACCCTGAGTCGTGGCTGATCCTGTTGCTGTGGTCCTGAGTCCTGGATCGCGAGCCCTGGATCTTGAGTCGTGGCTGTGCCTGTTGCTGTGGTCCTGGATCATAAGTCCTGGATGGATATCCTCGGGATTCATCTTCTTATTATAGACACATGCATTTCCAAACATTTGGACTACCTATGTTGTAAATGTATTATCTTCTCAATTTACACACGGCATCTATTGCACGTCTGTCCGTCCTGGGAGAGGGATCCCTCCTCTGTTGCTCTCCCTGAGGTTTCTCCCATTTTTTTTCCCCTTTAAACTGTGGGGTTTTTCCTTTTTCTGGAAGTTTTTCCTTGTACGATGTGAGGGTCTAAGGACAGAGGGTGTCGTATTGTCTACTGATATTCTGTACAAACTGTGAAGTCCACTGAGACAAATGTAACATTTGTGATATTGGGCTATATAAATAAACATTGATTGATTGATTGATTGACTGTGAGTGCAGACGTCGATGTGTCCCATTATCATTCATATCACATCACATCACATCATAATGTATCATATATCTCCTTATCTGAGTCAGCTGAGCCGTATCTGGCCGTGCAACACTCACAGTGTCACATACTGTATGCAGAAGTATTATTTTAAGCAACACATTAAGTTGACGAAACACTCGAGTCAAATGTAATGAAAGTCAGATCGTGTCTTAGACGGGGCAGTGATATCATAAACCTGTTAATGTACGCATTCAAACACTTGTTCTGTTACCAGCTGTATTCACCTCGCAGGTGCAGCTATGTGGCTTTGATCCTGGATCAAGTGTTTAAGTCATAGATGTTTAAAGTTTAACGTCTTCATATTTGACTAATATTATAGTTCACTTTTCATTCAGGAAGTATGACGCTGCGCTGTCAGTACGCTTGTCCATGTTTGTTATTGGTCGAATGCTCCAAATACCACCCCTTTCATGTGAACGCGTACCTAACTAGATAGGACACGGCTGGCTTGAGCGATCCACTTGATAACCCGCGTCGTAGGACCGCTTAGCGAGAGCGCGTATGTTTTGGATTAGCCCAACCGGCTAACTCAAACATATCCAGGTTATGTTGAACCGGCTTCGTAGTACAGGCCTCTGGAAGTGGTGGACATGTTTTTACTCACTCATTGATAGAACAAGAAGACACAAAAACAACAACAACAAGGATATGAAGAAGCACAAAAAAGAAGCACAGAAACAACAATAAAAAGAAGGATTAGAAGAAACAGAAAAGGAAGAAGGACAACAACATCAACAACAACAAGTAGAAGAAGAAGGAGAAAATTAAGAAGAAGAAGAAGGAGAAACTTGTTGAGTCATCTGCATACATTACAATGTTGGTTTTTTCTAACACTAATGGTAGATCATTTGTAAAAATAGAAAATAAAAGTGGTCCCAAACAACTACCCTGAGGTACTCCACAAGTGACTGTCTTCACCTTTGACAGACTTCCATTAAAAAAAACAGTTTGACTTCGATTTCTCAGGTAACTTTCTAACCACCTCAGCGTATCAACATTAAAACCATATTGTTCCAGCTTGTGTAACAAAAGAATGGTCTGACATCAAAAGCAGAACTAAAATCAAGTAGTACTGCCCCCACTAACTTCCTATTATCTAGTTCGCCCGACCAGTCATCTGTCATTTGTGTTAAAGCGGTGCACAACAACAACAACAAGTAGAAGGAGCCACTTTATTAATGCCACTAAGGGAGAGTCAGTTTGAGTTTTTCTAAGATCTTAAGAGCTTCTATATCAGAAAAAGTGAATCTTTCTTCACAGCCAGATCTCCCCTGAGCTCCTTCACTCTGCATCACAGGGATCCTAACTCTGCTGATTCTGGTGATGCTGGTGCTAACGTCAGGCTTCTGGACCTGCCCTGACAGCAAAACACCCAGAGATCTGCTGCTGCTGAACCCCAACAGAATGTATTTAAGGTGCTGGAGGACGGCTGAGCAAAACACAGAAAGGCAAATCTGCAGAAACTTTAACGGAGAACAACGTGAGGGAGGGTCAGAAAACACTGAGACCGGGCCTCTACATCCGTCACTGTCAGAGCGACTAACGCTGCGTTCGGGACAAAACATTTAAATCTGAGTTCAGAGAATGCTTCAGGATTTAAATCTGATCAAGTGGGGTTTGTTCTGGAAAACTAGTGTGATTGACTTTGAAGGAAACTGTGTTTTTGTTCGTTTCTGGGTATTTTTCAGACTAAAACTGAGGCTTTTACTGCATTGGACTCCTTTTACTCCTTTGTATCTACTGTGATTCGTGTCTCCTTACTTATACTGTCTGTTGCATATGTTATCGAGGCTTTCTGACTGCAACCAAGGCCATTAATTCATCTCAGAAAAAGACCCTTTTAAGACTAACCTGATAAAGCCTTTAGTAAACAGCCCTGTATATAAAACTAAAGATCGTTGATGCGATCGAGCCGTGATTCACATTCATTTTCCTCTTCCCTCCTGCCAGAGAAAAGGTCTTTTTATGAATGCTTTGAGGAGAAGTTCTCACCATCACTGGCAGCGGTATAACGTGTTATTTTTCAGACATTTATTTCACTTTTTGTGACAGGCCAATCAAACCTACACGGATCTCTTTCAATGGCTTTCTGAAGGGAACTCAAAAAGGCAGAAATGTGCTATTTCCTCTCTTTCTAATATTCCTCAGATAGCTCTCTCACACTAAATCCTTTTGCACTGTACCTAATGAGTCTAATCCATCATTTCTTTTGGTGTTTTTACCCTAATACATCTCTCTTTGTGACCTATCCCTTTCACAACACTACGGAAATACACAGTTGCTCACTAACATGTAATGTAATTGCTCTAATTAGTTATTTTAAAAAGTGCAGTTTCGAGCCTTTTCCCCTCAATGAAAGCTCCTCTTTAGGTCAGTATGTACAGTGCTAACATCTAGAACACGATGCACAGAGAGTCCGCTGTTCACCTTGTTATGTACACCTACTTTCTGGCCAAGCTGCTAAAAGAAACAACATGATCTTCTAGGTTAGGATTAGTCATCAGATTTCTGAGATTAAGGGTGAATTCAAGGTTTCTAAAGGCATTTTTAGGGGGAAAATGAGCGATTTGAGTCGTTAGGAGGAAGAGGACAGAAGCTTATGCAGTTATTTTGGAGATACTTGCTTCATTAATAACTTTGGATCCAAACTGTGTCTTTTTGAAACACACACTCACACACACACACACACACACACACACACACACACACTGAGTGGAGGAGCGTCACACACACCACCCTGTTTGTCTGTGCATGCATAATGTTCCAGATTTCTAAGTTACGGGTAAATTCAAGGTTTTTTAAAGGCATTTAAAGGTGAAAGGTTAGCAGATTGAGTCAGAACAGAAGCGTTATTTTGCCGATACTTTGGATCCAAACTGTGTCTTTTTGAAACACACACACACACACACACATCACCACCCTGTTTGTCTGTGAATGCATAATGTTCGAGCACTGAGAGGCTGGCAGATAATCTTACAGATGGTAAAAGGGGGCCATGAATAGGGCATCTGGGCTGGGGGTGTATCACCACATAATACTGTGTCGGAGTGTGTGTGTGTGTGTGTGTGTGTGTGTGTGTGTGTGTGTGTGTGTGTGTGTGTGTGAATGGATTTAAAGTGTGTGTAGGGCTTAGGTAGTTTGCCACCAGCTTGCACCTGCAGCTTTTCAGCCCATTGACAGGCATTTTTAAAACACAGGCAGCAATATTGAGACAATATTGCTGCCTGTGTTTTAAAAATCTGTCCTTTCATACTGAGCTCAGTTTCCCTGTGAGAAAATTGGATTTCCTGCTATCTTAAAGGATAAAAGGCTTAATTTAATATATAAAAAACTGAGCTTATGTGATCTTAAACATGAATCTAGAATACTCTGATGAATAACTGTGGAAGAACACGCAGCAGATGGAGCGACTTCCATATCAATTAATCTGCCAATTAATGTCTAGATTAAGGGTTTGGAGTATATCATGTCAGGAAAAAGGGAAGAATGTCGATCCCAGTTCCTCAAAATCCACAGTATTGTCAGTAAATGTTAAGTTTTCAGTCCAAAACCGAGATATTCACTTTACTATGAAACAAAAACAGAGGAAAGTAGAAAACCTGCTCTATATATATATATATATATATATATATATATAAATATGACTGCTGCACAGATGCATGCTTGCAGGAAAAACCAACACATAACGCTGCCTCCTGCAAACACTTGTGCTCACTCAACCCCCAGCTGCACACACACACTAACACACACACACACACTGCCAGCTATAAACAGCTGCTCTCACCATTTAACCGTCTACCAACAACCAGGCGCCCCAAAATGTAAAACCCACAGCCGGAGGAACAAAAGCCTGACGAGGAATTAGCATTAAGAGCAGCAGGCTGTGGAAGAGCATATAAAAGTACCCTTTTTCCAGCTTTAAAATGAGCCTACTGTGCGTTTAAATTACCTTTCTTTCCAACAACATGATACTTATCCAAACTCTCTCTTCCCAATGAGCTGTATCGCTGCTACATGTTAGCCTATTAGAGTTATGTAATGCACAACCAGCTTAACGCTACAGATTCAACCCGCTCGGTGTGTGTGTGTGGTGTGTGTGTGTGTGTGTGTGTGTGTGTGTGTGGTTGTGTGTGTGTGTGTGTGTGTGTGTGTGTGTGTGTGTGTGTGTGTGTGTGTGTGTGCAGCAGGGAGAGGTCAGAAAGCGTTTAGTGCCATCCATCTCGTGTGCAGCAGCCGGCATGAAAACAGACGAAGGTCGGAGGGGGACGAACAGGGACAGAAAGGACAGCAAGTGTGCATGGAAACAGACGAAGGTCGGAGGGGGACGAACAGGGACAGAAAGGACAGCAAGTGTGCATGGAAATATCAATAAACTACCCATTTAATCAAATAAATGATTCCATTTTCTCACAGGTGTTGCTTACTACTTTTAAATCCAGGCTGAAGACTTTTCTTTTTGCCGCTGCTTTGAAATTGTGAAATTGCTTTCTTAATGCTCTTAATGTCTTTCATTTTTCTAAAGCACCATATAAATAAACTTGCCTAGGGAGAGTTTGTACATCCATTATCCACATATTTGTAAAGAAAAAGCACATGTTTTACTGCAAATACACCCAGCCTTCTCCACTTATGTAAATGCCATTAACACGTCAAGGAGAACAATAGCCAGAGCCTCCTGTTCTGAGGGAATAACACCAGCATGGAGGGAGAGCTTTCATGTAATCTGTGTAGCAAAACAAACTGGTAACAACATGTACAGACTGTCTCTGCTCAGTGTATGAAACCATTTGTTCTCATCCCAACTCGTCAGTTTCCCCCTGATGTGTTTGTGCAGAAGTTATGCACATCTTTCACGTTGCAACACGAGACAAACAAACATAGAAGCTGTAGATTCAATGTCAAGTGACGACGTAGCGATACATGACGTACCAGAGAATAACTCAAGATGTCTCCATGCTTTGATGTTCAAAAAGCTCTTTATTTGTTCTGATACTACCTCTTTTCACCCTCTGTCTGAAACCAGAGCTGCTCTGATTGGTTAGCTCGCCGGTTCTGTTGTGATTGGTCAACCAGCTTAGATATGTCCCGCCCCTTAGCCTAATGATTTTAGCCTTTGCAGACCATTTACATGCACAAAAACAAAAGCTGTAAGTAGTAATGTACTATATTTCCTTAACATTTAACAAACTATGAATGTGTCATACCCACTTAACGGGAAGAAACTCAGCTTTCAGACAATATTAACCATTTTTACTGAAACAAAACACAAGACTAACGCCGAGCCTCTGAATTAGCACTAAGCGAAAGAGTGCTAACGCACTTAGCACATAACTCACGGTAGAAATATTGTATACTTCATCGGATCTGCACAAACAAGATATCATATGAAAGCTGAGATTCCACAGATACCAATGGTATGAGTATCATCACGCGACCAAAACTCGACAACGCACAACTTAGCTTTACTGGGACAAAACGGCATATACGTCTTACCTTTGCTGTTTTCTGATCAAAGGTCAATCCAATGTCTCTGTGTCACTTTGAAATGATTACTGATAATCCATCATCAGATTTATGGCAATAAGCCTAGTTTTCAGTTTTCAGAGCGTAACGTAGCAAGCTGCGTGCGCATCACTCTCACTCCTCAATGGTAACGTTTAGGTGGATTTAGGAACTCCCCTCTCGATTCTATTGGCTCTAACGGTTCATAAGAGGTGTCAATCACCAAAATCGACCGATGGGTTCCAGAGATATGGCAAATCCACCCAAATGACCCCAGAGGGTTTTCTTTTCTAAACCTCTCTAAAAAGGTTGAATGCCACTTGTTTTGCATCAATCTTGATACAGGGTACTTATTATATGTTGTACTTTGGATTCCTAAAGCTTTTAGTCTCCTATCCCATCATTCAAGGGTGGTTTTCACTATAAGTCATGTTTTCTTTTTGGACGGACACAATAATTTACGTTTTTTTACTATGTTCAATCTGAATTTATTTTAAAATAAAAACATCTATATTGATTCTGACTCTTCTACATCCAACTCACAGGTTTATCATTGCTTTGAGAAAAAAGATTATTAATGTACCCCTTTTAGAAGTGAAGTTATGGTCATTTGTTCTGGGCATGTCATTTTGGAGCCTGAGACCTGGAAAACAGGTGTGTGTGTGTTATACAACATACTGTACAAGATATACATGTAAGATATACAACATGCAAGAAACACACACACACAACTGCTCCATTAGAGGCTTGTGTGTGTGTGTGTGTGTGTGTGTGTGTGTGTGTGTGTGTGTGTGTGTGTGTGTGTGTGTGTGTGTGTGTGTGTGTGCACTAATACACTCCTCCCCCTCCAGATGCCCTTGGTGTTTTCCTTTAACAGAACATTATTAATGCACAGGCAGCAATAACACACACCGGCGTGTAAGCACTTTTTCAGATGAGCTCACTTAACATGTGACTCACTGTAATATCTATCGCATGTCTCTTTATGTAAAGTATGTTTCATGGAGGAAGCCTTTAGATCTCAGAAACTACGCTGCAGCGATCGTGCAAATGAGAAGACAATCTTGAATTTGCATGGCTCTTTTGGAAGTCAAAAGGTGGTCAAATAAAGATGGTGACGGTGGGAAAGTCTGTTATATTTCCACCTAGAGTGTGTTCCTACACTTCGTCTTGAAAGTTGACGTTGAAATGCAGAAAATAATCTAATCAGCTGACCTCCCTCATCAATAACAGCTTGCTAGCATCATTAGCTTGTAAATCACAGAGGTGGAGAGAAAGAGGAAGAGGAGGAGGAGGAAGAGGCCGGAGGTCACAGCCAAAGCTTTTACTGGATCAACAATTCAATGAGGACAATCTGAATTATTGATCGGTGAGATCTGCGGGTCAGACGGAGAGGATGACAGACTGTGGAAACAGCCGGAAACATTCCTACCGACTGCAATCAGTCTATATAACTTAAACTCCCACCGTACATTTACATTTATATCCAATCTAATATTCATTCATCTATTCCTCACACACTTAATGTATATATAATATCCTGCTTGATATTGTGTTACTGTACATTTTATTTCTATTTGAGACGTTTACATTTTGGATTGTTTATTTCCAGTCTTTTAAGTACTTCTGATCTGATCAGATCTGATCAGATCAGATCTGATCTGATCTGATCTGATCAGATCTGATCTGATCTGATCTGATCAGATCTGATCTGATCTGATCTGATCAGATCTGATCTGATCTGATCTGATCAGATCTGATCTGATCTGATCTGATCTGATCAGACGCTACAAAACAGTCAGAGAATACGTTTACTGCTAATTTAAACCTCCTCTAACCTCTTCTTGAAGGAAGAGAGAAAGACAAACGCTCTCCATAGAGACGCCAGGAATGTAGGAGGAGGTTTTCAGATCCTTAAAAACACTGTAAAAGTTACATTCATAACGAAACGTCATATTTTATTAACTCTACTACATTGTATGCAGAATCTTAATTATTAAAAGGCCCTAGGGGTTTTATTCTTCTCATACTTTCTCACACTACCTGCACCTCTTTTCACCCTCTGCTCTGATTGGTTAGCTGGTCGCCTCTGTTGTGATTGGTTAACAGCTTACAGATGTCCCGCCCCTTAGCCTATCACGTACGATTTTAGCTGTTTTTTCCGACCATTTACATGCACAAAAATACACACTATAGGGCGTCTTTAAACTAATAAAAACTGTAAGCAATAATGTACAATATTTCCCTTTTGAATCCTAGTGGAGTGGTAGTATATAGTGGCAACAACAAACACTTTAAGCACCTTAAATATGCACTTAAGTACAATACTTGAGTAAGTGTACTTAGTGACAGTCTGGTTGTAAATGTGTCGGAGCAGAAATACACACTAAAGGGCCTCTTTACACTAATACAAGCTGTAAGTACTAATGTACAATATTCCCTTTTGAATCCTATGGAGTAGTATATAGTGGCAAAAAAGACACTTAAGTAAATGTACTTAGTTACAGTGTGGTTGTAAATGTGTCGGAGCAGAAAGAATAAGAGGAGGGGTCTTTACTCTCTTTCTAAAGGAGTACTACCAATAAAAAGAGATTCACATGTCCGTTACATTTCCATAGTGACGCTGGGAATGAGGGTGAGGGGGGAATACCCTCACACACACACACACACACACACACACTCACAAAACAAATACAACACACACACTTGAGAGCAGCATACGTGCCCTCAGTGTAAAGCGGAGACCCTCCCCTCTGAGCCGGAGTAAATTGAGAAGGGGTTTACATTCTCCTGGAGATATGGGTCGCCTACATCTGCAGAACATGCAGCTGGGGAAATATGAACATGGCTGGGAGGATTTCTGGGGGAACAGATTTGCTCCAAAGGGGGGGATGGTAGAGGTCAGGAGACTAGTTCAATGTTACGGCTGATAACTGGAGCAAAACAACACTTCTACTTCCGGATGTGAGGTGAACGAGGAGCTAAAGCGACACCATGAAAGATTCTGCACGACTACACGGACTGAAAGGCTCAATATGTGAGAATAAAGAGGGTATATCACAGGATATATAGACTATATAGAGAAACTGCCCAAATGAATACAATTTCTATTAAATGGAATGATTTTGTGGATCGGAAACAGACCGACTATTAGGCGTTCTCTTTTAGAGTGAATCTAACATTGCTGCCAAAATCATCATTCATCTGAAGGTTGATTTAACTCAAACTAAAATGACAAGCATGCAGCACATTGTGCACGATTCATGCAGCATAGATGTACTAAATAAATCCAAAAATAGCTGAAAAAGTGATGAGATTAAACTCATTTTGACTCCATGTGCTTACGTTCCTTAAACTAAAACTACTCCGGATAAAAACGACTGAAATGTGGCTGAAAATACGAAGCGTTTCGTCCACATTTACACTAATGTTGCAGATTACATTTACAGTTATACCTTGGAGAAGCTGAGATGGAAATGTTTCACTAATTCTTGACATTTCTCGTTAGTGACAACCATCTGAGTGTTCCTTCATCCAACAGTACGCATGCCAGGGATGCAACTAATGATTATCTTCATCATTGAGTCATCGATTAGTCCATAAAATGGTGATAAATGTCCGTCCTAGTTTCTCAAAGTCTGTAAATGTCTTATAAATCATTCATCCAAACATTATAGAACATATTTTATGCAAACACACATTACAGTGGACTTTGAGGAACTACGCTGGATACTTCTCACTATTTTCAGATTTCTTGTATCCATTAGATGCAGAACATAATGGTAGTGGCTCCTCTGAAATAACCATGAAGGTCACCAAGGCTTTGAAGGTTATCTGTAGGAGTCAGAGATGTGTGTTTTTGTTCAGAATACCTGCAGAGGTGAGGTGTTTTCTCCTTGTTTCCCTGCCTGGATCAATATCTCTGCTGCATTGAGTTCCTGTGACGCAGGGGGGATCAATACACGTCTCAGAGGGGAACAAGCTCCACAGGCGGTGTGTTGTGTGTTGTTGTGTTGTTGTGATCTGCAGCTCTGTGAGACTGCTGTGCAATCACCTCAGGGTTGTTTTAGACAACATGGTGCGTACAAAGGATGCAACCAGCTATTCCTTTCATTGTGGAGCAATCGATTAGTGCAGAAATGTCAGGAAATAGTGGAAAATGTCAATCTTAGCTTCACAATTTGAAGAAAATGCAGTTCTCAGACTCTCAAACGTAGAGATTGGCTGCCTTTCTCTCTTTATATTGTATTAAAGGGAATATCTCTGGGACTAAACAAGACATTTACAGATATACCTTGGAATTGAGAAGCTGAGATGGACATTTTTCATTATTTCTTGACGTTATTGTTAGTGCAACCATCTGAGTGTTCCTTCATCCAACAGTACGCATGCCAGGGATGCAACTAATGATTATCCTAATCATTTAGTCATCGATTAGTCCATAAAATGTCAAGAAATAGTGGAAAATGTCAATCTTAGCTTCACAATTTGAAAATGCAGTTCTCAGACTCTCAAACGTAGAGATTGGCTGCCTTTCTCTCTTTATATTGTATTAAAGGGAATATCTCTGGGACTAAACAAGACATTTATGGATATACCTTGGAATTTGAGAAGCTAAGATGGACTTTTTTCACTATTTCTTGACATTTAATGTTAGTTGCAACCATCTGAGTGTCATCGATTAGTCCAGAAAAATGTTCATCCTAGTTTCTCAAAGTCTGTAAATGTCTTATAAATCATTCATGCAAACATGATAGAACATGTTTTATGCAAACATGAGCCTCTCACATGTAGAGATGTGCTGCTATTCTCTGTTTCATATGACATGTAAAGACATTACAGTGGACTTTGAGGAACTGGGATGAAAACGTTCTACTATTTTCAGACTTTTTATCCATTAAATAAAGAACAGAATGGTTGGTTGCAGCCTACACCCAGGTCAGTGAGCATCTGTGTAAACAATACACCGTATAATCACTGCTACTTTCAGTCGTGCATATATATTTAGTAGTTCTTGTGTCCCTTTATACATGTTTGGATGTGTGTTTTAACCCCATATCAAGCCAAATGGTCTTCTTTTAACTCACATTTAACTTATCACATATTTAAATTAACACAGTCATTCAAATGAGAAAGCATCATATCACAGACAAAAACATTACCAACGTTTGCAAAGACAATCTGCTCACACTGAAACACAACGCGGTGTGTTCTGGCTAAACATGAGCATGTGCACACACACACACCCTCTCTCTCTCTCACACACACACACACGCACACACTGTACAGTGCAGGACCATTAATCATAAGCAACCCAGTTCTGTTTCCTTCTCATGTGCTCCTGCAGACTGTATTACCTCGATGGTGCAGAGGTTGCATGCCACAGAGATGAAATCAAAAAGGACATACTGATGTGCATTTTTGAACTCTGAGGGTTAACAAACATGCACATCAGCAGGAGCAAACCAGTTCAAACCAGTCGAATAAATCCATCAAACATCCAGTGCAATCAGATAGGATGACACTGAGTGGTTCTGCTAACAAAGCCATGTTTTAGTTTGTTTGTCTGACTGCCAGCAGGATTACAGAACAACTACTCGTATGATTTAAATGAAACTCAGTGGAGGGGTGAAGTACGGGACAACGAAGAATCACTGACATTTTGGAGCAATTCTGAATCACGAGGCTTAAACGGGAAGTACTTTTCTATGGACACGGCCTTGGCGGATTTCTACACTCTGGAAGCGCATTTGTGGTTCGTACTGTGGAGCAACACTCGTAACGTGACTCAAGTATTTTGGGTTTACTCCAATTAATACACTCTGAAATAGGTTTCTATTGCACGTGTATTAATCCTTCACTTTTGCAAAGGTCATTCATGGGGCAGTCCCTTTTTTGCATGTCTATCGTTGTGTTTAAACCTTGTTTTCTGCACAGTTGCAGATAGAGACTCAGCTCAGTTTGGACGATATATTCAGCTGTTTTGCCCTCAAGGGTTTTCCTAGTTTCTTCTGGCAATGCGCTGGATTTTGTTTCAGAAAGAGAGTGTTTTATTGGGTTGTTCTTGTTTTTCCAAAGGTCATTCATAGGGTAGCCTTTTTTGCATTTCTATCGTCGTGTTCAAACGTGATTTTCTATAGAAGGTTCAGAAAACGACATTCAGTTCAGTAAAAAGCATGGAAACAGTGAGTCTGGACTCACCCAGGTAGAGAGAAGCGTTCTCTTTCTTCACGTTGTCTAATCGTTGTGTTTAAACCTTGTTTTCTGCACAGTTGCAGATAGAGACTAAGCTCAGTTTGGACGATATATTCAGCTGTTTTGCCCTCAATAGACGCTTCAGACGTTGAGTGAACAGCATGGAAACAGAAAGTCTGGACTCACCCAGGTAGAGAGAAGCGTTCTCCTTCTTCACGTTGTCGTCCAGGTACGTGGGTCCCAGGGTGTAGATGGGCGTTGACCCCATGCCCACCAGGATCTGAGCCACGATGAACAGAGTGACGTACAGATTGTGCTCGTTTCCCTCTTGATCTCTGGGGCACGACCCCGCGTCCATTTCTCTCCCGGTGCCGTTAATCCCACTCTGACACAGGCCGCCCCTCCCCATGGAAGAGTTCATCTCCTGGATCTGATAGGGCGGAGAGATGAAGTGCGGCAGGGAGAATAACGCCGCCCCCACCGCGATGATAACGCCTCCCACAGCGAGCCAGCGGGGTCTCTGACCTCGACCCCAAATAAGAGATGAAGACCACCACCAGGAGGCTGCCGATGTCGAAGCAGCTGACCAGAAGACCGGATTCAGAGCTCCTGAGGTTGTACCTGTTGAGTTGAGTAATTAAAACGAAGTTAAAGATCTCCTATCATGCAAAATCCACTTCTTCATGTCTCTATAAAAACCTGTCTGAAAATGAGCTGATCAGATTTTGGCCACTTTATGATGTCATAACGATGTTTTGTCTTGTGTAACCATTAGCCAATCAGCAACCAAGGTAACCCCCCCCCCACCTTATCACCTGAATCTCCTCCTAGAGCACCATTGAGTTCTTTGTAACCAAATCTCTCTCAGAGGGGCGTGGGGAGGGGCTCCTTATTTTCATCTAAAGTAACAGACAGAGAATCAGCACTTTGGAAACAGGGCTGAAACAGAGGGGATTATGGGATGCTGCAATGATCTGTTTGGTGTTTCAGCCAATCAGAGACAGGCTCTGGATATATCTGAGACCTGTGATATATTGATGAAGAAGAGGATAATAGGGGACCTTTAACAGAGCTCAGGTGTTTAGTTCAGCCTATTTTATGCAATATATACTACTCCAACACATACCTTTTCTCGATGGTGGTGATGACGCTGCTCAGGTATCCGGACACCATCAGTGATTGGATGAAGGTCAGGTAGCACATGCAGAACAGGAAGCAGCGTGAATCCCTCAGAATGACCCGAACATATTTTCTAACCGGGGTGCAGATAAGGCGACTGAGGGAGAATCCCAGGTTCTTTTTTTTACCCGGTGCAGAGCTACTTAACCCCAACATGCTGGAGGCAGACGGGGAGAAATCCGTCCTTGAAGAGGGGGTCTCCGGGGTCCTTAAATGGAAAATCTGCACTTTCCTCCAGGGCCACACAGGTGTCGTTCAGGATGGGAAGGCTCCAGGACTTTTTGAAGCTAGTTTCCGGCTCCAAATACTGATCCTGAAGCTCTCGGATCTCCAGAGACTCGGACAGATCGCTGTCATCGTTATCCGAAGAAGTCATGGTGCAAGTTTAGGGCTCAAAAACTAGGGTCACATGGGGAGAAAAGACCCTGTGAATGAGAGCCTCTAATTATCAGCATGCTCTTTCCCACATTACAGCTCCAGTAATGATGCTATGAAGTTAATTCTCTCAAATAACTAGCCTATAGGGTGAAAAAAACATCTGTTTGTACACTGTGCCCTCCCATTGGTGGCTCTTGTTAGAAAGCTTAAAACTATTGTTTAAACATCTGAATTTCCCCATGGGGATTAATAAAAGTCCATCTTATCTTATCTTAACTTAACAGCTTGCTCTTTCCACATTACAGCTCAACTAGTGCAGCCAGTAATGATGCTATGATGTGAATTCTCTAACATAACCAGCCTATAGGATGTAGAAAATCTGTTTGTACACTGCCCCTCTCCCATGTAGATTTTATGGCTCTTTGTTAGAAAGCTTCATTCACATCCAGGGGCTTTGTGTCCCTTAGATGGGCAGCATCCTAGAAAAAGGACAAACACAGGAATTAAAATCTGTCAAAACCCCCTATATATACCCTAACCTCATATTAATAATGTAAGTCCTGCACATGCTTTTGAACAAGTTGCACATTTCTATCCAAAGAATCCCTCTTTTTGAACCTGCACAGCTCGCCACGTTGAATATAGGATTTGTCATGTTACATTTTAATATGCTCTTTACTGTAAAAGTACTATTTTTGCTGCTTTCTTTAAAAAAAAATCCTCATATGTGTCAAATTAAACCGATTCTGACTCATGCTATCTAGACATACATGCACTCTGGGTTAAACGGGGGCACTCTATATCGCTAAATTGCTATAAACTAATTAATAAGCCACTAAATACGATTTGTAAATGAGCCACAGGAGGAGGGTTAGTGTTAAATAACAGAAGCTTTCCTTTGTCAAACACACAGCTGAGAACAAAAGGAGCACGCTGTGCACAAACCCCTCGTGCAGGACTTTGGGAATAAAAACAAGAGCCGGATTAAAACCCGATCTTTTACCCTTAATAAAGCCACAGTAATGACGTCACTCAGGTAAAGAGGTGACAGGTATTTTTGGGTGATAATTGAGAGAAAGGGTTACTCACTGAGGACAGGAGGTAGCTGTTGTTCAGCAGGAGCGAAGCTCTGAATGACTGCCGCTATGATGGTGCGTTCAGGGGCTGTAGGAAATATTACAAATCATGGAAAAATGTGCTGAATGTGCATAATTTTTATTCACTTTAAACTGTTTGTATGAGTAAAACTTGCACATAGGAGACATTTGTCATTATTGCATATATATTTAGTTGTTTTTGTGTAATTTTAGACATGTTTGGATGCGTATTTGAATCCCATATTTAGCCAAATGGTCGTCTTTTTACTAAGAATTATCACATATTTCAATTATATAGTTATTAAAACGAGAAAGCATCATATCCATGTGTGTAGGAGAAAACAGAAAGCCTACATTTATGAGTATATAACATATTTTTTTACGTTTATTCCATGATTAAATAAACATTTTCAACATCTATGAAAAACAAGAAAACATGAAAGCTATAGAATAAATCAACTTTGACGATTTCATTACCATTATTATAATAGTTATCATCAATAATATCACATTTGCAGACTAACCATATTCTTTCCACGTTTAACGCTGTAAATCCCTAACTAATAGAAGGCACCTGAACGCATCATATTTCGGGGTGAATGTTTTCACACGAGCGTTGATGGGATTTGTAGTTTCTATCTTGAGTCTCACTCTCGTTCAGCTTCTTAATATAACTTTATTTAAACTGTCCTGAGTAACACAGAGTCTCTAAGCCACGAGACACACGGAATACCTGTTGAAATATTAATGTGTTCATATTTTCATTCAGTCCATTTGGATTACAATATCTTAAATATTACATGTACCAGCATGCTTTGCGGTCCATATGGTGCTTGTTGAGTGACGTCACCCGGACAGCTGGCTCTGCGGCTGTCACTCAATGATCATAAAACATGATTTATTGAAAAACTATAACTCAGTCATGGAACAGGAATAACTCTAACTACATTAAAGGAATATAAACATTGTTAAATTCAAGATAATCTTTATGAAATGTTAACACATGAAGACTAAACTATAGATTAATAATCAGGATTTCTTTCTGATAGCCACTGCAACACAACTGACTACATTTATAAGATAAAAAGTATATATGATATGGTTTAAGAAGATTAATTATACACACATCACTTAATCCATTGCACAACACATAATGACTGATCCAACACTCACATTATGACACACTTTCCTGTGCATGTTTTAGCACCTCCTCCTGCACCATGTGTGTATGTAATCATGCATGCACTTATCAAACATGGACGTATACATCTGTAGAAGTTAAATGTGTAACTGTTGATTTTATTTTGTATTTCTGTCTTGTTTTCACACGTTTATGTATCACTTTTGACCTTTGCTTTCTGACTCTGGAGCAGCTTCACCAAGGCTTTCTCCCCTGTGGCATCCTGTATAAATAAAGCAAATCATTATGAATGTGTCTGATTACATATTTACGTATACATGGATTATATTTGAATGTTTAGAAGGTTGAATATAACTGGAAGGAGATCCTGTGCTGACAGAAGATGAAGACGTACCATTTTTTATCCTGCAGTCTGTCAGAGGGATGGATGACTTTCTCCAAGGTCATTCATTATTCTCCTCTTCCTCCTCCTCCTCCTCCTCCTCCTCCTCCTCCTCCTCCTCCTCCTTTGTGTGACACATATGCATATAAAGTTGAATTTTTAATGAGGTAATTGGACAATCTTTATTGTCATTATCAGAGGGTTAGAAGAAGAGCATGCAACATAGTGTTTGTATTCAATTTAAATTTAAATTTCAATCTGAATGTAAACACTATGTTGCATGTATTCTATGTATTCATTGTGCACAGCAGATTGTTGCCATTCATTCAGAACAGTGAGTTAGGAAGAGGTTCCATTTGCAGCAGAACAAATGGAGTAAGTGAATAAGGTACATGCTTGCATTTTAAAAAGGAGATTAGATCCAAAGCTTTCATTTCTAAATGTCTCCCACAGTCTTTGCTGCGATGCTTATCTCATAAACCCAGCAGTAACACTAACACACACACACACACACACACACACACACACACACACACACACACACACACACACACACACACACACACACACACACACACACACACACACACACACACACACACACACACACACACACACACACACACACACACACACACACACACACACACACACACACACACACACACACACACACACACACACACTCTTATTGGATCTGAACTGTGTATCACTTATACACCGTCACACTGAAATATCACTGTGACGGGAAATATTCAGACGGATGGAAATAAATCTGCAGAGGAAGATAAATGTTAAATAGAGAGACTCAATATAACTCTCTGCTTTATTTACTGTATTCACTTTCGGTAAATTAGATCAAAGTGTAAACAAAAGTAAACAAGACTCACAAATATCTTGATGGCCTCCCTGTGAGTTTTGTTAATTATAAAGTGACAGAGAGGTGCACTGATTTTAAGACTGAGCTAGGAAAGAGTGATGCAGCGGCTCCCTCTAGTGTAGAAGCTGTGTGTGTGTGTGTGTGTGCGTGTGTGTGTGTGTCCAGCAGGTGGCGCTGAGTCCCCACAAACAGACACTGATATGCAGAGGTTTGATGGTTCAACGGAGAACACATGTTTACAATAATATAGCACAATAGGCTTTACATTGATTACAAGTATAGATATTTCTTTTTGAATGAAGGTTAATTCTCTTATTTTAGTTATTGATTTGACTTTATACATATTAGTTTGATGGTCATCATCAGCGCTCATTAGATTGATGAATGTAACTCTAAACATCAATCAGCTTTACTTACATTGCATCATGAGGTAAACCTTTTTAAAGCATATTGTTATTTACATGTGTTGTTGTTATAGCGCTGTACAATGCACCTTTTACATACTTAGTTATTATATGTTGGGCCTTTTAAATGTATTTTGTAGACACCTTCATCACTAACTGGGGAAAGGGATGCAATGATGTGAGTTTCTCTAACAACACCTTGAGTTGCATTCATTTTAAACATCTTACAAGTTACTTCATTTTGTGAAAGTGCAATATATACCAGTGTAGTACCGCCTTTAATCACAGAGCTTTCCAAGGTTATCCCCAATTTAAAGAACATATAAAGCTGAACACAATGTACACAATATCTTGTTTTTATTACTGCACATATTTTATTCCAATTTTATTAATTTAATTAATATTTTTAACAATTTCTTTGCTATTATAGTTTTCTTAAAATAGTTTTCTATCTGTTTTTTTATATATTTTTTTTACTTTATATGCACCACAACATCAAGTCAAATTCCTCGTACATGTCAACCTACCTGGTAATAAACCTGATTCTGATTCTGATTCTATATTGGCAACAAAATCATTTGTGTCCCCCCCTTTAAAACATGTAATGGTATATTCCTTCAATTTCTGTTTCATTTCTCTTCCCTTTCACTGTCTGCTCTGTAACAAAGACATCTTTCCTCCTGTCCGTGCATGCATAATGATACCTCCTCTTCCTCCTCTTCTTCCTCCTCTTCCTCACCCCCCATAGCCTTGCCTCCCCCCCCCCCTTGCTCCCACACTCTTCCTGTTAACCATCGCAACTTTATTGACATTACAGGAATCACTAATGAAACACCGTCTGATTCTCTCTCTCTCTGTGCGGCTATTAAAGGGAATCACACAGAAAACATCTGCAGACAGAAATAAACTGCCAACACACACACACACATACACACACACACACACACATACACACACACACACACACACACCTCTTCCTGTACGTAACCTTGGCCAACATATGCAACATGTAACATACGGGAAAGCGCAGTAATGTCAGAAGTGTGTGTGTGTGTGTGTGTGTGTGTGTGTGTGTGTGTGTGTGTGTGTGTGTGTGTGTGTGTGTGTGTGACTGGAAGTGCCGTGATGAGTTCAGGCTCTCACCACCGCCAGGAATTCACCACCTTTTATGAGGACGTCCAATCAGTGTTTATGGTAAATAAAGTCAATAACAACAATAAGTGCATACCATATTTACTGAGAGAGCTGTGAATCTGCTCTTCATGTAGTTTTATGTGACAGTCTTGATTCGATGTCCCAAATATCTGTAAAACACACCAAAAAAACAGTTTTTCACTACATAAAACATATAACACTTGTTTTCTAACATCGTTCTGCCAGACTTATGATCACATAAACCGATATAAAACATGAAGAAATGGACCATGCATCTGATTTTAACACTGATTTCTCCATACATGTGTCAGTAAAGCTAAGTGTTGGGGCTCTTTCTGAGCACTAGTCAGCTGTCATGCAGAAGAGAAAGTATGTTATATATATGTATTTACAGCCATGCATGGTAGAAACTCAGATATATAGATCATAAAGACGACCAGATAGCAATATAGAGAAGTCATTTAGCCAGCAGCCTGCAACTCACAATGAGAAATAAGTTCATTTTGCTTTAAAAGGTGTCAGACAATCAATAAATATGTTTGCAGTTACTGTATTTACAAGTGTTCTACTACAGTTATGGATAAGTGGGGGACAAAACTCAAGTACGAGCTGTTCGCAGAGTCAGAAGACGTGCTTCTAGGTGTGAATGTCTAACATCCTACAGAAATCGCTGTGGTAAACATGAGCCTAAGGGTCCGGGTTGGAGGGTTTGATGATATGGTTTCTCTATTAAAAAGTTTACTACAGAAGGAAGAGCTGGAGACTCAAGATTTCAACGCCAAATCTACGGTAGCTTTTGAGCACTTGAATAAAAATAAACATTTGCATCCTTTGAATCGTGCAGAACTTCCTTTGTCTTTCATTCTAAACAAACAAAGGCTCCATGTCCAGATAGAAGGTGTCCCCCTAAAGAAGCAGAATGAAAGCTACATAAGCAGGGACAGTTTGAGGTGAGACTGCAGCTTCATCAGCTAATGGCTTTACAGCAGCACTCAGAGGAATAGGACTCTATGTGAACTGTTTTACCGCTTTCTGTTAACGCAGAGGCTTCCTCTTAAATCAGGTTTCCTTTGTGTTCCTCTGTGAGGTCACACTCGGACCCCTGCTCTGCCGAGGGGCCACTCCCTGAATTAGGTCACCCATTGAGGGGCCCAAAACTCTGCTGCATATGAATGCTTCGAGCCCATCGGGACGGTAGTAATTGTGTTAAAAAGTGAAATAAAGACCCCCAGTATAAGCCTGCAGAAGCCCCTCGCTGTGCAAAGCAATCCCAGCAGATTGGCTCCATGCTTATGCAAAAATACCCCCCAAATCCTCCCTTTTTTTTACCCCATCACCATCATGGGTAGTTCAGGGACCTCCCATGACAAAGGGTCCCTGAATGCCCCTTTCCTAATAAATCATGAGGACATTAACAAATATGTTGCTATAGCTAAGAAAAGCACAACAGCTTCTTCCCGCTGATAACACACCGGAGAGACGAGCTAACACCAGGAGAAGAATTAGCATCAGAAGCTATGCTAATTCTCTATAACATCATTAAAGTCTGCATTAAACTAACTGGGGATACTTTGGGATAAGATAGTAGGTGATATGCTAAATGACAGTTTCTTGTGTAAATAAATAAGAATATGATCTGCCAGTTAAACGCTTTTGCCATTTAATATTAAATCAACACATATCATTAATTAAATGTATCTAAAAAATGTCAGATGGCAATATTAAGTGGTCCATTTTTGCACTAAAAGCATAAATACAGCATTAACCAACAATCAAAGCAACTCAGTTATTATTACATTTCCTTCTTCTGAACGAAAACACACTATTTTGATAATAAATGCATGAAAATCAGACTGTCAATCATGCCCAAACATGTGATCTGATTGGTCTAAAGTCTTAAAATATGGTAGGAAATACTTAGGGCAAATGTCTAACAGTTGAATTTTAAAACATGCAAAAACTCAACTATGAAAGTCGGGATTTCGGGGGAAATGACAGCAAATCTAAGTCGTGCTTTTGGGGAAATTCAGCAGCAGCTCTGTGTCTCTTCTCTTTGCATGTGCGCATATCTTTTCTGTATTCATACTATAGTGTCTTTCCTATCATATATAATGAAAAAACTGTTCTTTGCATGCACCCAAAGACTTCTTATAGTATGAGAATAAAACACACTTTGACTTGTTTGAAAACTTACATCCCAAGCCCAAAGGATTCTGACTAAAAGGGAAATGTCAGATGTCAGAATCCCATGAGCTAATGTGAGTAAACACACACTTTGCTGAGGAGTAAATGAGTGACACAAAGTCCTTTAAACAGACCACCGAGGGGTGAAGGGTCTGCAGAGTTTACAGTAAACACACAGCTCCTCTTCCTCACACACATATGGAAATGGGTGGTGGGTTCAGGGCTTTGTCTTGCTCAAGAGCATCCACACAATGTCAGAGGAGGCAGCGCCACACGCTTCATATTCATGGCACACGATGACCTCCATATGAAAGGAATAATTGGCCCATAGAGGCTTAAGCTACCAACTCAAGTATGTTGGCGTTTTTCAGGCCCTGGGGCTAAAGAGAGGAGACCCAGTGTGTGATACAGGTCTATATGCACATATATCTGAGGAGAAATGCTAAACCTCTGGGTGTTGTGAAGAGGATGCATGATTGCCAAAGATAGCAGAGAGAGAACAGCTTTCTGACGTCAAGAAAAATGGCTTTAAAAGAATGCACCGTTTTTATTTATCATGCTTTTTGCAATATAAATAGACTGTTGTTGAATGAAATACTTCAGATATCACTTAAAGCAGATCAGGACAGCTGCAGGTGAACTATAGGTTGTTAGATATTCTAATTGTTTGATTACCATTGATATCTAACATTAAATCCTCTCAGTTAAAGGCGATCATTTACTTCGATTTTTCGGTGTTTTGCTGCTTGTTTTGTGCAAATAAATGACATTTCAAAAGGAGAAGTGTCTGAAACCATTCAAGAGCTGCTGGATCATGTACTTGATATTAATGTATGCAGATTATTATGAAAATGCCATGATAGCAATACACCCAGTTATCACCACTACAGTCTATATTTGTTTCCACGTTGCACGACATTTGATTTTCAGAATAAATATATGTTGTGTGGGGGAAACGTCTGAAGCAATGGAGAGTCAGGACTCAGAGAGGCACGAGGAGAGCTGGAGCTTTGATGGAGTCAGGACTCAGAGAGGCACGAGGAGAGCTGGAGCTTTGATGGAGTCAGGACTCAGAGAGGCACGAGGAGAGCTGGAGCTCTGATGGAGTCAGGACTCAGAGAGACACGAGGAGAGCTGGAGCTTTGATGGAGTCAGGACTCAGAGAGACACGAGGAGAGCTGGAGCTCTGATGGAGTCAGGACTCAGAGAGACACGAGGAGAGCTGGAGCTCTGATGGAGTCAGGACTCAGAGAGACACGAGGAGAGCTGGAGCTCTGATGGAGTCAGGACTCAGAGAGACACGAGGAGAGCTGGAGCTTTGATGGAGTCAGGACTCAGAGAGACACGAGGAGAGCTGGAGCTTTGATGGAGTCAGGACTCAGAGAGACACGAGGAGAGCTGGAGCTTTGATGGAGTCAGGACTCAGAGAGACACGAGGAGAGCTGGAGCTTTGATGGAGTCAGGACTCAGAGAGGCACGAGGAGAGCTGGAGCTTTGATGGAGTCAGGACTCAGAGAGGCACGAGGAGAGCTGGAGCTTTGATGGAGTCAGGACTCAGAGAGACACGAGGAGAGCTGGAGCTTTGATGGAGTCAGGACTCAGAGAGACAAGGAGAGCTGGAGCTCTGATGGAGTCAGGACTCAGAGAGACACGAGGAGAGCTGGAGCTTTGAGGGCAAACACTGACGGTTTATTTGGAGTTACGGCCGGAG
The DNA here is from genome assembly GCA_031216635.1 of Dissostichus eleginoides. NCBI lineage: Eukaryota > Metazoa > Chordata > Actinopteri > Perciformes > Nototheniidae > Dissostichus > Dissostichus eleginoides. The sequence goes on from CM062285.1 coordinate 1,689,615, forward strand.
AGTTGACGAGACAGGTGGTGTGCCACGAGTTGACAAACCAATTCTGAAGAACTCTTTCTGCAGCTCGAGGTTTTAACTAGTTCAGAGTGTAATAATCAACATTCTTCATCAGCGAGACTAAACAATTATGGACCCTGAATCTAACTAGAGCTGTCGTCCATAGGAAAGAATGTGCGCCAGGGAACCTCCGTCCCTGAACAGTTAACTACCTCATGGCGGCTTGTGCTCTGTCATAGACTGGCAACAACAATGCGCCCAAGCTGCTCCTCCTTAAGAGAGATAGCAGCAGAACCCAAGGCCGTAGACCTATGCCGTGGGAAAGGAGACAGTGAGAGGAAAAAATGATGAACTGGGTCGAAGGTTGAATACCTAAGCAAATGATTCCCTAACATGTTTTGATGTTTTATATTTCTTTTTAGAATGTCTTTTTGCAGAGACATTAAAGAAAACTAAATCGCGTTATCTGTTGAAAGAAATCCAGATAACTTAAAATGCTCTTCGTTGGATTTACAATATTTGTTGTGCGTTTTGTCTGCTTTTTTTAAAGAGGGATTCTGTAACTACTGAGGAGTTGCTTGACTATTTAAACATTATTCTAATATACTTATTACTACATAGAGACATTTTGAAAAACTATATCTATAGAAAAAGAAGTCGAAAATAAAAATGCTAATAGCTGAAATGAGCTTTGACCTTTTGTTTGGTCTCTTTCTTCAGGGAGGAGGGAGATGGATTCTCTAACTACTTGCTGGACTGTTTACACAACATTATAATATTCTTATTACTACATATTCTGCTCCAGCTGTTGCTGATTGAACCCGATCTGTAACTACTTGCTGGACTATTTACAGAGACATTTAACAAAACTAAATCGTGTTATCTGTAGAAAGAAATCCCCAAAATGTGTTTGAGTGATTGTGGAGAGGGATTCTGTAACTACTGAGGAGTTTCTGGACTATTTACACACTATTATGAAATACTTTCCTTACATGTTTTGCTCCAGCTGTTGCTGATTTGAACCCGATTGTCCCCCTGCAGCTGTGTTGGGATCATCCTGCAGGAAACCCCCTCCTCATGGTGGTCTTTCCCCCCTTTAGAGGTGCTTCATCCTCCTCCTGAAGAGGATCCTCCTGCAGGCTCATCCCACTAATCACCTCCAGATAATCAGCCCTATGGAGGGGAGGGATGATCGGAAAAGGGGCGGGTATCATCATCATCATCATCATCATCATCATCATCATCATCTATTAATATCAGGAACACAATCCAGCCTCTTTTCAAATGGTAACAGACTCTTCCTCCCCATCAAGACAGCTTTAAAGCTCACTTATAATGTAAAATAAGAGCAGGTAACTGAGATTGAACAGGAGTTGAGAGTGTGTGTCGAAGGGGGTTTCTGAAAGATAACAGTTTATTTTGAGACAAACGTCACCAAATCTGCAGCTGATAGTCAACGATAGAAATGCTTTTTATTCCTGTTTGAGTAAAGTTACAACACCCAGGAAATTAATTAGCTTTTTCACAATAAAACTGTCTATTTGTGATGTATTTTACTGCGAATCACAGTCAGTCCTCCTCGTTTTAAAACCACACTAATAATGTTAAGTGGAAGCAGGATATAGAGTTTTAAGGAGTGGAGAAGGTGTGTCCATGGGTTCATTTTCTTTATCGATAACCAGGTTAATTGGTTAATGCAAAATGTAGTGTTTATGGGAGAAGATGGGAGCTTTTTCGACTCCTTTGCTAAATTAATGAAACTTTTATAGGAAACAGTTACAGACTGTAGTGTGTTTTGGAGGGAAAAGGATACACCTCTTTAGATCCACACACTGACAGTTTTAAGCTGAATAATTTACAAAGGAAAAGACAAGACGCACAATAAGGAACATTTAAGGTAAATTTGACAAATAGCGATCATTATTTTACAACGATATCTCTAATTTTACTTAAAAAATACGAGTTTTTAGAGTGAAAATAAACAAAATCTGCGGGTCTGTCTTTCCTCCCCTTCTCTCTTTTAGGCCACACACACACACACACACACACACACACACACATCCTCTTCTTACAGTAGCTCTTGAGACACAGCTGTTAATAGAGCAATGCCTTCTGCCCCCTGATCAGCACACACACACACACACACACACACACACACACACACACACACACACACACACACACACACACACACCACACACACACACACACCACACACACACACACACAAACACACACACACACACACACACACACAACCACACACAACACACACAACACACACAACACACACACACACACAACACACACACTGCAGTATGTTTGCACTGTAATTACTGCATCACTGTCTTTGTGTGACTATAATCCGGGGGAATCCATTGTGGGTCATACGTGCTCCTTCATTATTACCCAACTCGCCCGCCCCCT
>CM062285.1:1697038-1713861 GCA_031216635.1 Dissostichus eleginoides
TTTTATACGTGTTGAGGTGCATCAACATCAAATACAACTGGAATGAAAAGGTTGATTTAGCTTCACAGGCTACATAAAAACAGAAATGTTTAAGGAAAGATGGACATTACTTTTACACAATTTAGAATATCAATTATATTCTTGTGTTAGTGTTGAGTTGATTAAATTAATCCACATTAAACGGCAATTTGTTTCCTGGAGCTTTAAGCCGATCATTAAGCACAAGCCCAGCTATTTTAGTTAATATCCCCCACAGAGAAATCCCTCATTGACACTCAGGACCCCTGCTGACAGCCTGCAGGAGGAACAAGGGAAACAGCGAGCCCTTATCCCCAGAGGAGGCCTTTCAGCGGGGCCTTTTCAGACCAGAGGCTCATCATGGAGCTAATGTGACCTCCAATGGAGCCAGTCAGCGTGCCAGATATTCTCTGAAGGTGACATCTTAATTGATAAACCTGTGAACAGGAGATTAAGAGTGAGGAAGGTGCCATGTGTCTGTCTGCAGAACGCCTCACATTCCCATATTGATCATTTTTTGTGCCGCTGATTCAATCTTTCATGGTGAGAGGTTTTAGTATTGATGTAGTGTGGTCAGTGATACACACACACACGAGAGCCGACAGATTCATTTTTCATGTTGAGATGCTTCCTGTTGCAGATCATACGATATTCCCCCAACACACACACACACACACACACACACACACACACACACACACACACACACACACCACACACACACACACACACACACACACACACACACACACACACACACACACACACACACACACACACACACACACACACACACACACACACACACACACACACACACACACACACACACACACACACACGTGTCTGAGAACTATTTTGTCTGGTTCCTTAATGAACAGGACTTTGTAATGTAAGCCTGTAACTGTTCGCATGGCGGCTAGGCTAAACAAGGCGCAGGATGTCGACCTTTGTTTCCCCTCTGCCGAGTGAGTGTGTGTGTGTGTGTGTGTGTGTGTGTGTGTGTGTGTGTGTGTGTGTGTGTGTGTGGGCAGCAAGGTCTTCTGGGAAGAGCCCTTAAAGATGATGCGCACCATTAATGTGACTGCAGGTCGGCTCCATTTCAGAGCATTGATCTGCTGAGGCTGGGAGGATGAAGGGAAGCTGGGGCTGAAGTCCTGTAATGAGGGGTGCTAATCAGGGTTCACAGACTAATACACACTGAGAAAATACTATAATGTTATTTAAGTAAATGCATATAAGTATAAGCAGGAAGGTCATCTAAATACAAGTGCTAAATGCAGACAAATGCCTGCTATATATTTTATCATGCATGAATGTAAAAGCAGGATTTTTTTGTATTATTGTCGACTAACTGTATTATTTATTTATTTATTTTTATTTCGCTGATTATTTTCCCTATTAATCCATTAATATAAACCACTGTACATATTGTTATATTTATTTTACTGTAGTACAATGTGCACACTTTTTTTTTGATTGGACATTTTACATTCTTATTTGTTATGAATATCTTTAGTTTATTTCAATTTTATTTAGTTGTTTTTTTTCCACATTATTAGATTTGCGTCTAGTGTTTATTTTGTATATTTTGTATTATTTATCTTTTAGTTTATTTCATTTTAAAATGCAGCAATTTTCAAGAAAAACCCAATTGTCCCCGGGAATTCTGATTCTGTTTGATTTGTAAATACTTTTTAAAAATAGTGAGAAAATGCTAAATTTGACAACTTTACTAACAGCTAGAAATCCAACAGGAGAAACAACATGAGAGATATTAAGTAATATAACTCACCGGTCCGTAGAGGCCTCTGAAGCCGGATCTGCTCCAGTTCTGTCACCTGCAAAACAAACAAAGCTAACTTAGCTAACAGCTAACTAGCTTATGGTGGCTACTATTAGCGTAAGTTAGCTGTTAGCTGCCATAACTCTATACAATAAGTAAAGCTTTCTGTCTAACTGTAAAACAAAAAGAGTCAAGGGGAGGAAGAAAACTCTCTGGGAAACATGTTCTCCTTAAAATATTATTTAGTTTGCAGGTAAAGACTGGTTATTAGTATTAGCAGCCGTTAGCCGTTAGCATTACTTTAGCAATACGGTTAGCAACAAGTGCAAGGGCAGTATTTTGATAAGCAGAGGGACTGACAGCGACACACTTCTCCGTTATACAAGTCAAGTATCATTAAAATGACTTATCTTTGAGTCAAACAGTGACATTATGTTTCTTTAAGTACAGTGCTTGAGTATATGTAGCCTACTTACATTACACCCATGTATAGATACAGTTTGCAGCAGCATAGGCCCTACAGCTGAATCAGTTGCAGACAGAAAGGTAAACACATGTCAAGCTACAACAACAGGTGAGTCCCATTGGATAAGTGGTTCAACAGGACTTCTAATCTATTGGTTAATGGATCCACAACCCCACTTATAAAGAGGCTGTAGTCTTAAATATGTGTATCAAAGCGTTTGACTATCTGTCTTTTCCTGATGTTTGTATTATTACAAAAGCTGTGGTGGATATAAAAAAATCACAGTCATTTTACATGGAAACCTTTTATATTTAAGGACTTTTTTCATGTATAATGCTCTGAATGTCAACATTATTTTAACCTATGACACCTTCATATCTATAATTATTTATTACTGAGGGAAATATCTTGATATAATAATTTTTCTGTTTTGATAAATGAATTTAGAAAGTGATCAGATAGTAGTGTCTTTTGTTGTCTATTTAGAGACAACAATGATAAGCATTATATAAATCACTGTTTCACATGTGCATTGTCTGCATACTTGTGCCTGGATGTATGCTTTGACATGTTGTTTGTTTTGTATGTAAAGATTGAAGAGAAGGTTGACATGTAGAGGAATCTCTTTTACAAAACCCATTAAAAAAGAAAGCCAGGAACACGTTTTATCCTCAAAGACACTTAGCAGGATCCTCTAAATCCTGAAGTGAGGAGAATATGTGCAGAGCTCGGCAGTTTTCCTCTGATTAATGCACATTATCAGAAATATGGAGCGACTCTTACCGTATGTTGAGCCATATTAGTCAGTCAATACAACACCGTCAATAAAGCAGTCTGGGACCTAAACAAGAGGGTAAACAATTAACCAACAGATATCACCATGAAACTAACCCATTACATTACTGACAGTAACACAATTATGTTTTATATTACAAGTTTTCTGACATGTTATGTTTAAATATGCAAATGAGGCATTATGTGATGCTTACTCTTGGTTAATTTAGGAGAAATCTGCAGACAAAAACAGACAGAGTTAGTAAATGTGTTTTATTATCAATAGTCTCAAAGAAGACATGTTATGGGATGGAAATAGCCTTGTGTTTTTGCAGTTTTCAATATTTCATTTAGTTTAGGTTAGATTAGATTCACTTCTTAAAGTAATTCTGATTCTGATGTATCTATATCTGTATAGAGTATATGGATTAATAAACCAGCCGCAGTATTTATGTGGTTGCATTATTGCATTATTGAAGTGTCCCTGTGTAAGTGATAATGCTGGACAGTGATTGACTGTGTGAAGCAGCAGCAGTGATTGCCAGCTCTAATTAATTGTCCCGGTGTTACCAGATGAATCAATGACCATCAGAGATTGTCTGTGGCCGAGATGAATCTCATGTGTTGGGAGATTGTTAAAAAAGCATAAACAGATCAATGCTGCTCCACTTTATAGGCCGTGATTCGGCTTATGTTCGGCCAGTGCTTGATGTTGGGAGTGTGTGTGGGGCAGCTCGGAAACCAGAGCCGTAACACAAGAGCATTTAGCATATGGCATTTTTTACCACGGAGAGGTAAACACAGTGGGGAGGCCGAGGAGAGACAGATCTCCCTGCAGACACACACACAGGGTAGCCACACACACACCGATAAAGGGTGGACACACACAGAGGACACAGTCTCCAGACCCAATGACAAGCGGAGGTCAATCTGCTCGATACAGGAACACACTCGGTGTCAGGGACTCACTTTTGCACTCTGTTTTAAAGTAGTTTCTGCAAAATCTAAATATTGTTTCTCTTACGTGTTGTGCTATTTATACATCTAGTTTTAGTTGCATAGTGTTGGAGCTATCGGATGTAGATATTTCTGCCTTTTTCTATAATATAAGCACCAAAATATACCTATTTTAGTGACTTTTATTCACCTTTTATTGTTGTATTTTGCAAAAAGCTATGTATTATTTTCCTTTTTTTGTCCGTGCTATATTAATCTAGCTCTGTGAAGCACTACATGATTAAATGAAAGGTGCTATATTAATAAGGTGAGTTTTAATAAGGACCTATCTTTTTACTTTCTTGTAGGACTTTTTCTAGGGAGAGACACAGGTGTTTTTGTATTTTGCAGACCCATTTAGTTCCATTTGATCCGAAAGTTGGCAGACATTTCGACAGCGTATATCTCGAACACTGAACGACTCACAGATAGATGAAAAGCCCTACATGTAAGAGGAGAAATATCTTTGATTGCCTCTGTCCACAGACCTTTCTGTCCTTTATTTCCCTCCGTCACAACTGCGTCACAACACCAAAGGATGTTGATATCAACTGTCAGACCTTTAACCCTAATGGGGCTTCTTTAAAGTGACAATCTTAACAGATCAATGCATCCCCGAGGAGTCCAATTACAAAGACTGTCAATGACCACCACGAAGGAGAGGAGGAGGAGGATGAGGAAGATGAAGAACATGACACTGGGAGTCAGGGAGACACATCCACATACCTGCAGCGGGATGGAGGTCTTGCTTATTATCCTGCAGAGGTGGGAAGTAGTGGAGTACAAATACTTCGTTACTGTACTTAAGTACATTTTTCTGGTATCAGTACTTTACTCCACTACCTGTTTTTTCTGACGACTTTACTTTTACTTGAGTAAAGAAGTTTAGTCAGTACTTCTACTTCTACCAGAGTATTTTTAAACACGAGTATCTGTACTTCTACTTGAGAAAAGGATGTGTGTACCTTTGCCATCTCTGTTATCCTGCAGGGCGAAACTTCTCCATCAGACTGCTGAAAGGGCTTAAAAGAGGACGGTGCAGGGTGTTAAGAAGTTAGATGCCGGGAAGCAGCACTAAGGTGGTGCTAGGCTAGAGGGAAGCCATAAAGGCCTGTTAGGGTACATTAGGTGGAGGAGAGGGTCATAAGGCTTCATGAATGTTTCAACAGGACGGGGGGGCTTTTGTCTTCCAGCTCGACTGTCAGAAAGCCATCATGACTCAGGGTCGGGGGGAGAATGAGAAACCAACAGATAACATAAACTCTTAGCTGTGGTAGTGCACTCAGCGGCGCCTCGTCCTCCATCACTGTCAGCACTCTGCTGAATCACTGCCTCCATGCTGAACAGCATCAGGTGCTTAAACAGTCAGTCAGTCAGTCCTCCAGCTAGCTGCTAAACATCCTCACCCAGCTCCCCTTTGACCTCTGCAGGCCTCAGGGAGCGGCCCCCGGGTCACGGTCAATTGTCCCGTGAACAATAGGAGAGTAGCAGCACAGTCTTAATAACCTGGTGTGGGTTTGAAAGGCTGAAAGAGGAGGATATTGACCCTGACATCAACGTGTTAGCATCAAACTAGCCTGTTGCTGTAGCTGCATGCATGATAAGGGTGTTATCCTGTCTAGAAATCTATGTTAGGACTTGATTTCAGCCACTGATTAAAGGGAAACTTCTTTATTTAAACATGTTTTTGTGTCAAAGTGACTCAAATGTAATGTCACATAGGGCAACAATTGCTAACCAAGCCTTGAGAGGATGGCCGGTGTTTCCAGAGTATGTTTGTAGGAGTTCAGGAAATGTGACTTATCTAAAATATTATACATGTCATGGCTAAATACTTAGCTTATATCGAGGCCGGATCTTCTTGCAAGATTTCATACCGAGACACAATAACGACTGTGTCATAATTGCCCAATTTAAAGCCAGCTACGTCAACTTTAAAGATATCTAAACACCTTTGGATTAAGACTTCTGTATCTGACAATATGTTAAGAGTCATAGGAGGTCATTTAAAGTGACAAACTAGACCACAAATTCAGACTTAAAGGCATTTTCTGGGCTTAATCCTTTGCTGCATCACAAGCAAACTTCTTTAGCTTCTCAAATCAACCCAATGAGGTGATGAGGAGGAGGGAACTAATGCTGATAAAGCACTTTTCTTTTCTTGTCTCTGCGCTGTTAACTTTCTTAGATGTGACTGACAGCTACAGATGGATATGTGTGTCCATTTATTGGAGTTTGTGTGCATTTAAGGCTTGGTTTTCTGGGTTCTGGTGCACTGTGTGGTTCACTTATGATGTTTTACAGGGAGATCAATCACCAGCTGTCCAGTGTGGCCGTTCCTGCAGGAAGAAGAGAAGAAGAAGTGAGGAAAAGACACGAGTGCTTGTTAGCTAATCCACTTCAAGAGGCTGGAAATCTTCAGATAAGTAAAACCTACACATCGTCCTCCCCTCCGACAGTAACGAGAGCAAACAGTCGATGTCGGCCATACGTCAGTCCCTGTGAGTGTGGGTCTCAATGGACGGCTTAGTCAGGATTAGTTGAACCAACAGAAACATCTTTAGAGGCAGAGAGGTCACCTCGCTGTGCATGGATGTGCATGTGGCAGGAGTACAGTGTCCATATGTTGTAAATCCTTCCCTCAGGGACAACACATGCTGCCCTGCTTTCACCGGGAGAGAGGACTCAATCTCAGGCTTTCTCAAATACAACATTTAAAACCCAACTCCGATCTCTGACTGTAGAGTTCTGCAGGAGCTAGGCCTAAAACCTGGATATGAATAGGCTTTTTTTGCACTTCTTATTCCCTTTTCTCTACAACATTTTGTTCTACGACATAAAATACGTCAGTAAATACCCCACTGGTGAATTTAAAAATGACGGTTTCTTACAAGTGTCTAAATGAGACAACTAGAAGTCATCAAGACCAACATTAGCCACCTTTATCTTAGCGGTGGTGATGTGAAGTCATGTGACCTCCGGCTGAACAAAATGTGTAAGTATCATAAAACGTTTGAGATTCTTTTCTGCACTAATCCAAAATCACACGGAGAAATCCATTGAATCAGAGAGATGCTGCCTTCAGGGACCAACACAGACATACTACATCCCTGCATCCGTTACTCATCTCAAAGTGGATTAGCAATTCCTACATTTAAAGATTTCTTGGGGTTACTTTCCCACCACGCACCATGCTCAGTGTGTGTCGCGTCAGCATGTGGTCCCACCGTGCTACAGTATCAGTTAAAGGCCTGTCGAGACCCCACTGAGAGATATTGCTTGAGAATAGAGCCCGGCACCACAGGGGGCGACACAACCACAAGGTGCCTGTCACACACCGTCACGCTCTATCAGAACAGATACAGAATATGCATGGGGTTATTTGTAAGAAAAGGCTGCAATTTCTGGCATTTTTACTCTAAAGTGGCATCATGCAAACACACAGATGCAGAGTGTGTGTGTGTGTGTGTGTGTGTGTGTGTGTGTGTGTGTGTGTGTGTGGTGTGTGTGGTGTGTGTGTGTGTGTGTGTGTGTGTGTGTGTGGTGTGTGTGTGTGTGTGTGTGTGTGTGTGTGTGTGTGGGTGTGTGTGTGGTGCTGTAACAGTAGCTGCTCCATCACTCACACAGTTGGGTGTATAAAGACACACAGATAGCACACGGGAACTTTTGTAAAGCGCAGCGCCATGAAGAGAAGAAGCCTGAAACACTTTCTAACATCACGCATGACAAAAACACACGACAACATACAAGATTTACTCTCTCTGCAGGGGGGTGGATGAATAAAAGAGAAGGAAGATGGATAGATGGATAGATAGATAGATAGACAGATAGATATATAGATAGATAGTGTGTGTGTGTGTGTGTGTGTGTGTGTGTGTGTGTGTGTGTGTATGTGTGTGTATGTGTGTGTGTCGGGGGCCGGTGGGGTTAGGGCCAAAATATGTTGCCCCACGGGACTACAGTGGAACCTACACCAGCCCCCACAGAGCAGGATAAGGCCATCTGCCTCTCACTCATCAATCCCACCTAGAAAACACACACACACACACACACACACACACACACACACACACACACACACACTGGGTGCAGACAGTGTTTGATGTGTGTCTCCTGCTCCCCGTGGAAATCACCGTGGATAACAACAGCTCCGTCCTGAAGCCCATCATCTCAGGCTCACTGCAGCCTTTCAGAGGATTTAACTCACATTATTCTGGAGAGATGACTCTGATCACACAGCATGAGAGGAGGCATGGCTCCAAACACTGGAGAAAAAACAGATAAAAGGAATTAAGATGAGGTTATTGCTTGTGTAACATTTTTCAAACTAAAGCAATTCATTAGAACATTTACATGCACGATAAAAAGTTAAAATGAATGTAAATGAGACATATTTTTGGAACAGTTTGGTCTGAGTAAGAAAACGTATCCTCACCTTTAGACCTCAGTTATCTTCTTCCACACATTTGCAGAATAAATTAATAGCACGGTACCATTTTAGAAATCGTTAAATATACAGGTTGATGGTACAAATTGGTGTCCTTCAAGTTATTTAAATCAACAATTTGTGTTCGAAGCTTTCACTACACATTTTGATCCCAATGACTCCATTATGTGTAGGATTATACATTTCAATTGGAATATTCCTGGTTAAATAAATTGCAAGAATCAGCTGAGTCTGAATGCCCCCAAAACACATGAAATAAAGTATGTTTTTAAATGGTATATGTGCAGATATATTAGGGTTTAACACACGCTGTAAAATGAGGCAGGAAAAAAGTTTAAAGCTTCGTACTTCGTCTTCGCTGAGTTTCTCGTGTGGTTTGAAGCAGACTGAGGCACAGATGGAGCAGAGCTGTGGTGAGTTTATGAGTCCATCAGCTGAGAGTCTGACACACACACACACACACACACACACACACACACACACACACACACACTCGCACTGACAGCTATTAGGAAATCAATAGGGGCTAATACATCAGAGCATTTGACCACTCAGCTGCACTAGCTTAGCAGACAGAGAGATCTCTCCATCAGGAAGAAATGCATTTCTCCATTCTGCAGCTCACAGGTGGTGCAGCAGTAATTCTTTATATCAATACCACATTATTATTCTGCAGAGAGTAATGCCTCAGTGAAACCATCACGCTGCTATCATTAATATCACATTAATACAGAGATTAATGTGGCGGACGGCCCTCTGGAGGCTTAATGCCAGGAGGTTAAGTGTGAAATCAATCCGCATTAACGGCACGGATAAAAATTCCTGCATCCTGGAGCCCTGAGTCTTAAATCAGCCAATCACGAGGCGCTAGTAAAACCGTCTTTTAGCACGGCTCGCTAACAATGTGAGTATTTCAGCTCTGGCAGATCTCTCCTTCTGTCTTTCTTTTTGTTTCCTTGGAGAGGTACGTTATTTATAAAGCACATTTTCAGACACAGAGGCAATTCAAAGTGTAGAAGACAACAGAAAGGAACACAATAAATAAACACAATGGAATAACAGATGCATAAAAGAGATAGTTTAAACACAACATTGTAATTACAGAAGGTGCTAAAACAAGTTAAAAGACTTCTGGGTCAGCAGATGAAAAAAGTAATGTTTTTAGCTGCTCCAAAAACAAGTAAATGTATAATAAAAACAAGGTGTTTTCTCTTTTAATAAGTGAACTAATCTGCCAATGGAACAAGTACAAAATGGCTGGTGAGATTTCTCAAAGTAAAGATGGGATGATTAGATAAATGAGATCTTGTATTTAGCTGAGAACTTATTTTGAACTATATTTGACCAGAATCAGGGAATTTGTAACAAAAAAAGCCAGAAATGCTCGGACGTGTTCAGCTTTCTGATGTCAGTTAGTGGAGATTTTCCTCTAAAATAAGATGCTTTTAAGAGACTTTGACTTAAAAAGATGCTTAAGATTCCTTGTCTAAAAACAGGACTTAACTTATTAAGTCTTATATCAAGTGTAACGACATATTCTTGACTTGAAATTAGACAGATATACTTGGCAAGATTTTATATTTTTGCAGTGTAAGAGAACTCAGCGTTGGTGAAGACGTTAAAACACAAGTAGAGTTTGAGGACCTCAGGTTTTCTGGAAGTTTGTTTTATTTGTGGGGAGCTAAAAAACTAAAAGCAGCTCAATCAGCAGCCAATCACAGAGGAGCTAGTAAAACCAGTCTTTTAGCACGGCTCGCTAACAATGTCAGTATTTCAGCTCTGGCAGATCATTCTCCTTGTCTCTCCTTCTGTCTTTCTTTTGGTGTCCTTCCCTCTCCTCCTCCCCTCCACAAAGGGGAGGGTCCTCTCTTTTCACAGAGGGGCCCTGATGGGACCTCGGGGGTTGTAAACATGGGAGGCGCAGGGTGATCTACACTTGTTCAAGCATCCATATTTCGGCTATTTGAAGGAGAGAGGGGCTGTTAGACATTCAATGAGGAGGAGACCTCTGACCCTGAAGCCTGCCGTCCATCCGGTGCACACAATAAACACACAGCGCAAAAATACGTCTGATTTAAACATATTACGGCAAAAACAGGAAGATTTCAGATCAAGTATCTCAAAAACATCTGATTTATCTTCTAGTTTCCTTCTTCTTCCCTGTGCTTTTTGCTTCATCCTCTCTCACTGTCTCTGTGTCTCGGTGTGAAGTCTGATTTAAACATATTATGGCAAAAACAGGGAGATTTCACATCAAGTATCTCAAAAACATCCGAGTTCTAGTTTCCTTCCCTTTCTGCTTGATCTCTCCTCTCAAACAGATGAATGTGTGTCAGCTCTCACTTAGCATCATGTCTCGGTGTGAATTGACCCCGAGGTTAAAGGTGACATTTCAGAGCAGAGACACAAAAGATGGACACTGTTTCATCCGTCAGACCTCGCGCTGCTGACAGCTGGAACAAGAGAGGCTTTCCTCAATTAACCCCAACACACACACACACACACACACACACACACACACACACACACACACACACACACACACACACACACACACACAGATCGATCCATCTGTACTGTATATCCATGAAGCTGTACTCTAGTTGAGTGCCACACCTTTCTGCTATGGTTTAGACTCGATCTAAGAGGTCAATGTTTTTACACCAACTTTACAGAATATAAAGTCAAGTGATGTAAACATAATGCATCAATGTTGTTTTAATTTGTTTTCCTTTTAACACTTTTAATCCTGCACAATGTGTCTCTTTCACCTTTCTCTTGCCCAGTAGGTCTTAAGTATGTTTACGATGATCACTGTTGGAAGAGCCTGGGACTTCTCATATGACAATAAAACCTTTGAATCTTGAATCTTGAAGTATATATTGACGCTAATGATTTTCTTGCAGGACTTTTGCATTTCAGAGTACCACGCACTGTGTTAATGCTACTTTTACTTGAGTTTACGTCAGGAAATACTACTTTCACTTGAGTACCAGTAGGGAAATACTACTTTTACATCATGAAATACTATTTGCACTTCTTCCTCCTTTCTCTTGCCCAGTTTTACTTCTAGTCTTAAATGTGTTTACTGTTGGAGGAGCCTGGGACTTCTCGTATGACAATAACTGACTTTTACTTGAGTAAAGTCTCCGCTCACGTCTTCCTCCCCTGTCTGAGATGATGTGTGGACACATGTGGGCAGTTGGTGAGGGGCAGATGTCCGTCACGCTGAGCTCTTTGTCTCCAGCAGACCACCTCACTGCTGCACTCTATTCTCATTCATTAGCTCCGGAGGGGTTTGTTCATTTTACTGCCAGCGTGCACACTCCAATCCATCACAACAAGCTGCATTTAAACACACACACACACACTGTCTGCACGGAGACACACACACATTCAAGTGCAGATAAGTTAACCAACACAGAGAGCATTATCTGAATTATTTAACGCGACTGATGGACACTGAGAGTTTGTTTGCGAGGATGGCGTAACAGAATAAAATGTAATTTCTTTAATTTGCTGGGAATGAATAAAGTCTGTATTTTGAAATGATCCTGTTATTTGAGACATTTCTGGTTCAAATCATTCAGTCTTTAAGCCATAAATACATATGCATGAACTACAATGTGTAATAATATACATTTAAAGGGACATTTTCTGTTTGTACCCATTTATTCTCATTTTCTCATAAACCAAAAGCAACGATTTGTTTTCCATGCGCTGATTTTTTATTTGTTGATCATGAAAAAGCTCAGATAAACAAAAGCTTCTGCAGCTGGACATACAAAACATTATTATACAGAATAAATTAAGACAACAATTCATTTTATACACAAATAGGCTCAGACCTACAATGATAAAAATAGCTTTTCAAGCGTTTGTCGATGCACGAAAACATAATTAAATAATAGTTGTTATTATTATTGTGGTTCACAAAACAGAGTTTAAGAAACTAAGAACAACATATATTAAATAGATTTAGACATTTTTGCCAACAAATTAAATTATGATAAGCCTATTTAAATAGACTTTTAATTATAGAGCTTTTTTTCAATATTAAGCAGCATTTACATTCAGAAAAACCTCTGATTTACTTCTCTCTCTCCTGGTAGTGCCTGTTTTCTGTGATCCACACACCTCAGGGTTCACAGTTCATCTAATTCCAGGGCCGATATTCCTGATTTAAAACCGTGATCCCGCTGTGAGGAAACGTCTTCTGTGATTTGGGAATTTCCTTCTCCGGAAGTCCAGCGTCCGGAGAAATGGGAAGAACGGTGCTGTCCGGGATTCGTCTGTCTGCAGAGCGAGAAACACGCTTAATAAAGTGACCACATTTCATGCTGCATCTTTCGTTTTGCAGCCTTAAATATAGGACACAATAATATACTGTAGATTGTAACCAACTGCATTAACAAGCATTCATTTGCATGCACATTCTGTCATAAAAAGACATTAAAAGTCCCATATTCAGTGCATTAATGCATGGATTTAACCCTGAAATGTATTTAAATGTAATTATTTAAATTACTTGCATATACAAAACATTCATTTATCAACACGTGGCACTAAAAAGATATTTAGATTCCCATATTCTAGTCAATAACTCCTTATTAAGGGATAATGTAAAATATTCTTCTCATTACATACATTTTTTCACTTGTTTCTTATATCAACTCAAATGTGGAAATCCAAATTATAACCGTAAAATTAAATAAAAACGACAAAGAAACGCTTTTCAAAATTATATAATAATAATAAAATAGGCTACTAATAAAATAACACTAATACAAATAATAATACAAATTAAAATATATATACAAATATATTAATACAAATAATAAATCGCTTGTTAGGCCTTAAAAATGCATTTGAATATGAAATAATGTCTCACCTAGGTGGTTCTTCATGTGGAGTTTGCGCTCCTTGTCCTCCTTGAAGTTGGCCCCGCACAGATCGCAGGGGGGGGGTGGGTCCTTCGCGTGAGTCCGCCGCACGTGACTGTCATGAGCCGCGTGCGAGGCGAAGGCCTTCCCGCAGTGCGCGCACTTGAAGGGCCGCTCCCCGGAGTGCTGCCGGATGTGCGTGCGCAGGATGGAGGAGGCGGTGAAGGCCTGAGGAGAGAGGAACGTTTAATAATAATAATAATAATAATAATAATACATTTCATTTAGAAAGCACATTTTTAAAAACAACGTCATCTCAAGGTGCTTCACACTGCTTTGAGGAGAAAAAATACAAAGTTATCTAAGGAGCATATTGAATAAATTATGATATAAAAAAAGATTAAAGGTGGGGTAGGTAAGAATGGAGAAACCAGCTCTAGAATTTGAAAGTACGCAGCCGAAAAAAATCTGCCCCTTCCTTCAGACTTCCTCACAGAGCCCCTCCTCCAACACACACGAACGCGCACATGACCAATGAGGGCACGAGATAAGTTTGTGCACGAGATGGAAGGCTGACAGGCAGGTAGGCCATCCAGTTATCTGCCGCGGGCCGAGGCAGATGATTGGTCGTGCTTTTTTTCACAGATGAATGTAGCCTATTTATTGTCAAAGCATTTAATGTATTCATTTCTATCGGGATGTTAAGAGCATTATATGGAATATAACAAAAAGTGTTTCTGAAGTGAATTACCCACCCTACCTTTAAGAGCACAACAGGTTAGAATACAAAATAAATAAAGTAAAGGACGGTCAGTGAAATGCGGGGCGGAACAGGTGGGTCTGACTCTTGAGGCTTTTCTTAAACACTGAGAGTGATGCAGAGGTCCGTGAGTTCTCTGAGTTTATATTGATTTATTCCATAATGTAACGCATTTTAACCTGTTTCTTATTAATAGCCAAGAAAACGAGTCCATTTGTGTTTCCGTTTTCCTATCCACAGCTGAAAGCCATGCGATCGTCCCTTCTCACTAAAGAAACCCTCTTTAACTCTTATTTAAAACTCTCCTCCCGCTGTGTTAAATCACATTTTGACAGCAGGAAATGATCGCAGGATAAACATATTTTATTCAGTGTTTTTACAAAGTACCAGCTGTTTTTCTATTACCTTACATTACCCGATTAAACAGTGAATATAGAAACAAAACCCCCAAGAATTCACTTGCTTTAAGCCACTGTTAATGCTTTGCGTTAGTTTCAAATGAGCTTTAAATGTCTTAAATACTACATTTTGAGTTCGGTTTAATGGCCAGGGTGCAGTGGCAACAGGTTTCTTTATCTATAGCTTTTGCATTTTACCGTTTTACGTTATGAAACATTTATTTATCACAAATAAATCGGGTCTAACATTTTGGTTTCAGTTTCCTTATGCACGTTTTTACGCAAGACTCCTCTTAAAGGTGGGGTATGTAATTCACTTCAGAAACACTTGTTGTTATATTCCATGGAATGCTCTTAACATCCCGATAGCAATGAATACATTAAAATAATTAATCTGTGGAAGCCGTGGCGCTGTAAAAAGCGACCAATCATCTGAGCCGGCCCGGCTAAAATAACTGGATGGCCTACCTGCCTGTCAGCCTTCCATCTGTGCACACATTTATCTCGTGCCCTCATTGGTCGTGTGCGCGTGCGTGTGTGTTGGAGGAGGTCTGAAGGAAGGGGCAGATTTTGTTCGGTTGTGTACTTTCAAATTCTAGCGCACTCGAGCTGGTTCCCATTTGTATGTAAATTCGTTCAGATTACTTGGCTAAAATGTCATCTCATTGCATCTATTTTGACCGTTTACTGACTTAATGTAACGATTATTGAAAAGGAGTGCTGGGCGAAAAATATACAACAAATCAAAATAGGTAAGAACATAAATAAATGCAAACAAAACTAAATAAAACACCTCTGTGCGTTACCCTTATTATGGTTTGGCTTATTCATATTATTCGTAGATAATGTTAATCTTTACGGAGCACTTCGTTAGTGTCTTTGAATAAAGGGGAAATACAATCTAGTAAAACAAGTCAAACTTTTTAATTTCCGTTTCTTTATCCACAGTTTTTAAATGCACCCCTCCTCTCTTATTAAGAGATGACGATGAAGAGGATTATTGAACCCCTCGCGGTGATAAACGTAGGAGGAGGACACGAGGAAGAAGAGACACAAAGACTTCTCCCTCCTGCATAAACTCAGAAATAATCTGCAGACAAAGAGGGGGGGGCACATCTGGCGATAATTAGCATGTAAGTGTCTGCGCGGCGCGTGCAAGCCCCCCGAAAACAATGTGAGGGGCGCGAGGCAAATGCACCGTGACACGAGGAGGAGTAAATGGATCCAAATGAGGAGGAAGAGGAGGAAGAGGAGGCATACTGTTCAGAATCAGCAATGCACTTTTTAAAGAAATTAAATTAAAATGTGAGTGAATTTTGAAACACATTTTTTGATAATTGATAATTTTAAATATATTATATATAATTATTTAAGTTGTTTTTAAATTGACTAACACTGTAAGGTAAATAATTAAGTTGTAATGTATATATGATAAATACAAAGTGGTTATTTAAGTTGTATAAAAGCGCGTATACCTTACTTTAAAATATGAAATGTATCTTATTTCATTGATAATTTGCTGTTTATTTGATTGGTTATTCTTGTTTTGTATAATTCTTGAGAAAGGCCCTTTAAATTAAATCAATGCAAAGTGGATTTGACTTTTTCTTTAAAATGATTCTCTTTAATTTCCTTATTTGACACGTGCTAATCCAATATATCTATTTCTTTATCTACATTTCCGTTTAAAGGTTTAGAGTGTAGTAAATCTGATAATTGCGGCCTATTCGTCCCTGTTTTAAATAAAGTTCAGATGAAGTGTCCTCCTCTCACCTTGTTGCAGTACACACACTTGTAGGGTCTCTCTCCGGAGTGAACCCTCATGTGTTTGTTGAGACTGGAGGACTGAGAGAAGCTCTTTCCACACACCGAGCACTGCAGGACACACACACACACACACACACACACACACACACACACACACAGACACACACACACACACACACGTTAATAAAATACAATATATGACATACATGAACGACTCAAACTTATTTAATTTGTCAGATCTCTTTCTGGAAGATATCTTAAACTAATATATGTTTTTTGTTGCAGAAATGAATCCACTATAATAAGAGTAGTATGCATAGTAGATGTGGATTTATATGCATCTAATGTGTTGATTTAGTCTGTGCATAAATATATGTTGTATTATATTGCCTTGATGTCCATTTTAACGAAACTAAAGAGGCCTAATAAATGTGGCTCTGCTGTTCTTTCAGCACCACATGACGTTAACATTAAGATGCA
This sequence comes from Dissostichus eleginoides, assembly GCA_031216635.1. Taxonomy (NCBI): domain Eukaryota; kingdom Metazoa; phylum Chordata; class Actinopteri; order Perciformes; family Nototheniidae; genus Dissostichus; species Dissostichus eleginoides. Next base: position 1,713,814 of record CM062285.1, read on the forward strand.
ATAATGCACATTTCTGCAGCGTTGTCAGATAAGATAAGTTAAGATAAG
>CM062285.1:1714861-1717361 GCA_031216635.1 Dissostichus eleginoides
CAGGTACACTCAGGTACTCTCAGGTACTCTCAGGAACTTTAAGGTACATCAGGTACTCTCAGGTACACTCAGGTACTCTCAGGTAGACTCAGGGTTAAATACACTCTACAGGTACACTCACGTACTCTCAGGTACACTCAGGTACTTTCAGGTACTTTCAGGTACTCTCAAGTACTCTCAGGTACTCTCAGGTAAACTCAGGTACACTCAGGTACTCTCAGGTAAACTCAGGTACTCTCAGGTACTCTCAGGTACTCTCAGGTACACTCAGGTACTCTCAGGTACTCTCAGGTACTCTCAGGTACTCTCAGGTAAACTCAGGTACACTCAGGTACACTCAGCTACTCTCAGGTACTCTCAGGTACTCTCAGGTACACTCAGGTACTCTCAGGTACTCTCAGGTACTCTCAGGTACTCTCAGGTACTCTCAGGTACACTCAGGTAAACTCAGGTATCTGTATATATATGAAAGTACTCACTGAGGTACTTGTACAGGGGGATGCAGCGTTCAGGGTCCTCAGTAGGAGACAGCAGTATATATATTATATATCAAAGGACTCACTGAGGTACTTGTATATATATGAAAGTACTCACTGAGGTACTTGTACAGGGGGATGCAGCGTTCAGGGTCCTCAGTAGGAGACAGCAGGTCACAGATCCTCTCTGGAGTTTGACCTTCGTAGAAACGCTTCCTGTCTCCACACTGAGTCAGGATCTCCACACAGTCTGCCCTGAACACACAGAAACACACCAGAAAACACAGATGAGGTACTAGTTCATGTGTTTTTGCAGTATAGTACACATACGTGCAGATGAGGCTTGTTACTCCTGTATATTACTTGTTTTACAGTAGTATAGTACACGTACTTGCAGATGAGGCTCCCCCTGGCCTTGCTCAGGCAGGGTTTGATCTGCAGAGAGCAGGCCACGGCCTTCCACATGTCGGGGAGACACTTCCTGATGTCCAGCACCGGGATGTTCATGAAGGGCATCTTGATCGTGCCGTTGGACCACAGCTTCATGTCGTTCATGGCGCCCTGATCCGATTGGACGTTGCAGCTGCGGAACAGCTCTGTGGGCCTGAGACAGAAACACAAGAAAACATGAGTAAACACAGAAAAAAAGGGTTTAAAAAACACTCTCCAATGGTACCTGAATGCATCAGGTGAGAGGAGGGCTTACAGAAGGAAAAATAAGCTTAAACAAATAGATATTTCATGACAATTAGGTGATTTGTATGTGTTTTATAAGCAGTATTTGATTCCGCTGTGCAGCTTTAATTAACATTCTGTAGCTCATCTTACTTTATTTGACACGTATTTAGTTCACTTTTTCTGCATTTTCTTGTATGTCTTACGGGAGAACTATCACTGTTATTCTGCACCAAAGACCTTTCTGAGTTCTCCCTTACCTTCTGAACTGCTAGGAGTTCAGCGTTAGAAAGGTACAAAAATATATATAAAACATTTAGAGTACTGAGCATTAATGTGTGTGTGTGCCTCAGTAAACGGTGTGTGTGTTCAGAGTGTGTGTTCTGAGGATAATGTGAGGGTGGTTCCTCTCCACAGCAGGAAGTGTGTGTGATCTCTGATTGATGGTTTGGTCTCCGATGACTCAGCTAATTGGAGGTTCAGAGGAGACGTTAGGGAGCGGCTCCTTCATTACTGTGTGTGTGTGTGTGTGTGTGTGTGTGTGTGTGTGTGTGTGTGTGTGTGTGTGTGTGAACCCCTCGGTTGCGGCTGAGACTATCAACACACACAGTTTGTTTATCTGGACTCCAAATCCCACAATGCAACAGCAGGAGCTCCAAGCCATCCTGATCTGAGATAAGTGATTTAGAGAGGAGGAACTGAAAGTGTGTGTGTCTAACAGACAGACAGGTGCACAGAGAGACAGACAGGTGTACAGAGAGACAGACAGGTAGAGAGACAGACAGGTAGAGAGACAGACAGGTGAACAGAGAGACAGACAGGTGAACAGAGAGACAGACAGACAGAGAGACAGACAGGTACCTGTTGTTAAAGTTGTTGCAGTAGCTCAGGTGTTTGCAACCCAGCTGGCAAACAGACAGGTGCACAGAGAGACAGACAGGTAGAGAGAAAGACAGACAGAGAGACAGACAGGTGAACAGAAAGACAGACAGACAGACAGACAGACAGACAGACAGACAGACAGAGAGAGAGACAGGTGAACAGAGAGACAGACAGACAGAGAGACAGACAGACAGAGAGACAGACAGACAGACAGACAGACAGAGAGACAGACAGGTACCTGTTGTTGAAGTTGCTGCAGTAGCTCAGGTGTTTGCAGCCCAGCTGGCAGGGCTCCCTCACGTCAGACAGACAGGTGATCAGAGGCTTCTCCACAGGGTTATATTCACACAGCTGATCGAAGTCCTGCCAGGTCTGACTGCCCCAGTTCGTGCTGATCCGCTCACACATGTCCCTGAGAGGAGAGATAACATACATGAAACATTCATATAACATACATATAACATACA
>CM062285.1:1722361-1724861 GCA_031216635.1 Dissostichus eleginoides
ATTAGTTACCTGGGAGAGTGGAGTTGATGCACGCCCACAGCTCGTTCTACAAGAGAAGAAGGGGTTCAACGTGTGGATTAATACGTCCTAATCAAACACAGAGAAGAGGCTAAACATGTGGATTAATACGTCCTAATCAAACAAGACCATGCATAAACATAGGGGTTGATTTAAGGTCTGATAACATGCTGGTGTGAGTTCACAGAAGAGACCCTGCCTCAGATTGAAGCTGTGAACCTGAGCGTCTGTGTGAGAGTTCTTCAACAACACAGGGACAGAGAGGAGAAATAAAGAAGCTTTTTAAATGTTATCCTCCAGAGTTCTGGCGGAGGAACAGAGGCGTCTGTCTGCAGAGTTTATGAGGCTCAGCAGGAGATAAACAGGACTCCTGATGGAAGATCCTCCTCCACAGACACAGCTTTAATGTGCCTCTGATCAGATAAATTATTCCTACGTGCTTCTTAGATTATCTCACTGTTTTCCGCAGGCCTGAGTTACAGAAACACAGCAGAGCAAGGTACCATAAATATGCATTACCTTTATCTAACCTTGCAGTCCATAACTCATCATTATGTTAAAGACAAAACTGAGGTAACTGTCTTTAAATGTTCTCTTTAAGCTCAGTTTAATTGATCTTTTTAATCCTTAATGATGCTTTAATTGTGAGTGTTTCATTGGGTTAGCGTTCACAATCTGTGTGTAAATACAGAGTTTGACAACAACAAAACTACAAGAATCCTGCTCATAAAACATTTCAAACAGCTCTCAACAACATGTGACTGAATAAGGTCTGTTTGCAGAATAAATATAGTTTACTAACTATTGTAAAACTGAAAGTATATTACCTTTATTTGTATTTAAATAAGTTGCCAGGGTGAATAAAACAGATCAAAATAGACTAATAGAGTTTCTTAGTAAAAGAGGAGCTAGAGACAGGCAGAAAAGAGGATCATTCTCATATTTAAATCACATCGGTTTCATCTCTGCAATTTAAATTGATGTTTTCTTACACTGTGAAGGAAGCTGTCTGTGCAAAACTAACTAACTAACTGACTGACTGACTGACTAACTGACTGACTGACTGACTGACTGACTCACTAACTGACTGACTGACTGACTCACTAACTGACTGACTGACTGACTGACTGACTGACTGACTCACTAACTGACTGACTCACTAACTGACTGACTAACTGACTGACTGACTGACTGACTGACTGACTGACTAAGTGACTGAGTGACTCACTAACTGACTGACTGACTCACTGACTGACTGACTCACTAACTGACTGACTGACTGACTGACTGACTGACTGACTCACTAACTGACTGACTCACTAACTGACTGACTAACTGACTGACTGACTGACTGACTGACTGACTGACTGACTGAGTGACTGACTGACTCACTGACTGACTGACTGACTGACTGACTCACTAACTGACTGACTAACTGACTGACTGACTCACTAACTGACTGACTGACTCACTAACTGACTGACTGACTCACTAACTGACTGACAGACTGACTGACTCACTAACTGACTGACTGACTGACTGACTGACTCACTCACTGACTGACTGACTGACTCACTAACTGACTGACTGACTGACTGACTCACTGACTGACTGACTGACTGACTCACTAACTGACTGACTGACTGACTGACTCACTGACTGACTGACTGACTGACTGACTCACTAACTGACTGACTAACTGACTGACTGACTCACTCACTGACTGACTGACTCACTGACTGACTAACTGACTGACTGACTCACTCACTGACTGACTGACTGACTGACTGACTGACTGACTCACTAACTGACTGACTAACTGACTGACTAACTGACTCACTCACTGACTGACTGACTGACTGACTGACTGACTGACTGACTGACTGACTGACTAACTAACTGACTGACTCACTAACTGACTGACTAACTGACTGACTAACTGACTCACTAACTGACTGACTGACTGACTGACTGACTGACTAACTGACTGACTGACTCACTAACTGACTGACTGACTGACTGACCAACCAACCAACTAACTAACTAACTAACTAACTAACTAACTAACTGACTGACTAACCAACCAACCAACTAACCAACTAACTAACTAACTAACTGACTAACCAACCAACCAACCAACTAACTAACTAACTAACTAACTAACTAACTAACTAACTAACTAACTAACTAACTGACTGACTGACTGACTAACCAACCAACCAACTAACCAACTAACTAACTAACTAACTAACTAACTAACTGACTGACTGACTGACTAACCAACCAACCAACTAACCAACCAACCAACTAACTAACTAACTGACTGACTGACTGACTGACTAACCAACCAACTAACCAACTAACTAACCAACTAACCAACTAACTAACTAACTAACTAACTAACTAACTGACTAACCAACCAACTAACCAACCAACTAACCAACCAACTAACCAACTAACCAACTAACCAACTAACTAACTA
>CM062285.1:1729861-1772361 GCA_031216635.1 Dissostichus eleginoides
ACATACACACACAATGGCAGGTGACATAATAATGTGAGGGTACAGTGAGGCCCCGGCTGCTAATGAGCACTGGCCTCATTCCTCAGTATAAACTCCTCCTCTCACTCACACACACACATGCACACACACTCACACACACACACACACACACACACACACACACACACACACACACACTGAATGTGTTGTTTTAAGCGTCAGACTCAGTCTAAGGCGCTGTTTACACGAGGACGAAACGGGTTGTATCCGCTACTTTCCTCTCGCGTATAGCCCGTTCGTTCACACGAGGCCGTAACGGATCCGCGGAAACAACCCGCAAACGATAACGGGTCCCAAGGTGGATAGATCTGCAAACGGAACGCTCTGGGGGGCCAAACAGCTCCGTGTGTACATCCTATACGATCATTTTCCTGATAACGATGAAGCCATAGCCCCGCCTCTCCCCACCTCTGCTGCTCCCTGCTGTAGCATGGTCAGCAGCTACTGCTACTGATGTTAGTGCAAATCTACAGCTCCTCGACCACAGCCATCAGCAACAAGTGGACATGGAGAACTACATGAACTACATGTTGCTAAATCCACCGCGGAGAATAACCAGAAGGGGAACCAGGCAACCATGGCAACCATGCTTCGCTGCTTTTGGTGTATTTTGTGGCGGAAGTACAGCGCCACTTACAGGCCCGGCATATGTACTACAGCGTCTCCAGTTTGTTTGCGTTCCAGTGTAAATGGGGTCTAATGGTGCATTTCCACTACAGCGCGGCACGTTTTGGTTGCGTTTCCACTTAGCGTAGTACCGGCTAGCGGGTACTATTTCACTGTTTTTCTGGCCCCATAAAATCGAGGTTCTTCCCGGGCCAACAACCGGGCTGAGTCGGGCTGAGTACGCTAAACTAGAGAGAGAATCGCTGGCAAGGGGGCTACAACTACTGTAGTGGGATCTCAAAACGTGCCGAACACAAGGGCTGGCTGGTCTGTGATGAACCCCACATCGACCTACATATGCAGTGCCCACTTTCTGGCCGAGAATTTCGAGGAAAGGCCTTTGTTGATGGCTGAAACTGGGATTGATTTTTCGCGAAGACGGATTCTGAAGCCGTCAGCAGTGCCTACTCTCTTTCCCACGCCTTCCCAAATCCGTAAAGCCCCCAAAGACTTCGCCAACCCCCCAGCTAAACGCCCCCGAAGTGCCTACTTCGAGCAACAAGAGAAAACTCAGGTAAGAACAACAACCTTTAAACGTGATGTGTTTTTTAGGATACTCTGTGTGTGTTTGTGTGTGTGTGTGTGTGTGTGTGTGTGTGTGTGTGTGTGGTGTGTGTGTGTGTGTGTGTGTGTGCGCGAGGGAGGGAAAGAGTCGGGGGGGTTGTCGTCTCCACTGTCCGACTCGGAGTTCATTTCATCCGATTCAGAGGCATATGGTTGGAATCTGTAGGGCATATAGTCAATATGGTCTACGAGGCTATCACTATCAGATGCTTCATCCTCATATGAGCTCTCTGTGTGCGCCATCGTTTGTTGGCATACAGATACTGGACTCCGGAAGCGTTCGTGTTCCCTCTGTGACGCGGCACACCTTTTCGCGGGAGTTTAAGAATCCCAGAGCAGACCCAGAGAAGATCCAGAATATGGTCACATTGAAGGGCAGATTAACGGTTATCAAAGTACACATTTTCAAAAATCACTTCAGTAACGGTTTCAAGGGGACATTATTTACTGAAATGAATGGTTTGGATGATGGGGGAAAACCGTGTCACAACCACTTTAAATAAACACCGGAAGGTGCCAGGAAACAGATCTTATTTACGATTTAAAACCAGCAATCATTTCATCAAAAGATATTCACCATGGCAACATAAATCCTTTTCCATCATTAATTCATTTATCAAATTATGAATCTAAATAATAACTTTGACTTCATTGTGGCTCTAACAACTACAACAAGATGAACATATGTGACCGTGATTTAATTGTAATACACGTTTCTAAATGATGCCGAAGTAACAACATACTGATACCGGTTAGTAAACACCATGAATTAATGCTTTGACAAGTCTGCAGACAGACGGCAGGAGAAACACCTTTAAAATGCGTGTTTTCTGAATGGAGATCGGCTAAGCTAACGCAGTATATGCTCCGACCGTCCACACTCACAACAACGGCCTGCAGACAGAAATAAAGCAGCGCCTGTGTTCTCCATGACACAGACAGGCTGTGGTTTGGACTTGTTTAACTTCTGTCTAGTTTCTGAACAGATATGAGGAGCTGTGAGCTCTGAGTGCTAACAGCTAACGGCTGATGTTGGTTTTCTGTGGTTCTCATTGAAGATGACGTCACGGCTCCGCCTACACTGCGTTACTATAGTTACTGCCCCAGCTACTAAACTGTAATGGAGACGCAGCATAAAGTGAGCCAGGCCTAACAAGGCCTAACGAGGCCTAGCCATACCGTACTAAGCCGAGCGAGGCCCTGCAGTGGAAAAGCGCCATAAGGTGTTGTTGTTGCTCTGTGATTTCAGGTGGGCTATGAACACACACTCTTTTTACCCCCCGGTGTTCAGAGACACCCCCCACAGAGAGACAGACCCCCTGCTGACTCCCTTATCTCTGGGGGAGCTGTGTGTGTGTGTGTGTGTGTGTGTGTGTGTGTGTGTGTGTGTGTGTGTGTGTGTGTGTAGCTGTCTGACACAAGAACATCTGGACTCCATCACTTTGGCAGTGACCCTTATCTTCGACACTCGAAAGTAGAGTAGAGCAGGCTGTGAGTGTGTGTGTGTGTGTGTGTGTGTGTATGTGTGTGTGTGTGTGTACTAGGCATCTTCTAACAGAACAGCAGTCAGAGTGTGTGAGAGCTGCTCATTTCACACAGATCTGAATGTGTGTGTGGTGTGAAGCTACAGCTGGAGATCATCTACCAGCCATGTCGTGTGTGTGTGTGTGTGTGTGTGTGTGTGTGTGTGTGTGTGTGTGTGTGTGTGTGTGTGTGTGTGTGTGTGTGTGTGTGTGTGTGTGTGTGGAGAAGACTGGAAAACACTTATGGATAACATTTGATCAGAGTCTGGCTATTTTGATGTCCAATCACTGTCTCATATTCATCTCAAGGCTAAAATAATGAGGAAATGGGATTAATGGGAATGTTTTTGCACATTCCCATTAATCCCATTATTCCCAGTATCATCAGTGTGTTGCTGCAGCTCCGTCACTTCATGAACAAAAATAAAATGCTGCTGTCACCATGTGTGATTCACAGCCGACCACAGAGTCATTCATTCAGTAAACAGAGCGATCACAATTATCTTTCCACAAAAACATCCAGAGCCTTTTATTCCCACTGCAGGAAACCAACACACACCAGAATGAAGTGGGAAATAGATGATAATTCACTTTATCTGGGAACATGTGCCTGTTTTCTGCTGTTAGCATGCTTCTTGTATCATATTTGAGTTGTCTTTGTGCCAAACATCAGATATGAAGTCAGATCTGAACGGTGTGTAAACAGCAGCTCAGACTGAAGCAGCTGCATAATCAGAGGAATTCACTGCACCCCCCCTCACTCTTTACTGAAACATTACTCTGTTTCCTGCAGCCAGCTTCCTGTCAGAGATTGTGTGAGTGTGAGAGTGTGTGAGGAGAGGAAGTGTTGGTACACCAGGTTGCTGCAGAAAGCAAGAAATTATTCCGTTTTTTCTTCATGAAAATGTCTATTAATTAATCATTAAATGCCCTGTCAGATAATAACACACACACACACACACACACTCACTGTCTGTCACACACACTGACCATCACACACACACACACACACACACACACACACACACACCCCTCCCTCCTGCATTCCTCAGTGGGGGGGTTAATGGATGGAGGTCAAAGGTCACTTCCTGTGCATTGAATCAGATTTGCCATAAAGGAGCCGAGCGTTATCAACAGAGCCTTCATTCACCTCCTTCATCTCATCTCAGATAACACTCTTTATAACAAACTATAAACGTGGAAAATATCCGTGTGTTTGTGAAGCTGTTAGTGTTTCTGTGTTCAGAGAAGCATCAGGATCTGTTCATATAGAAAGTGTTTCTGTGTTCAGAGAAGCATCAGGATCTGTTCATATAGAAAGTGTTTCTGTGTTCAGAGAAGCATCAGGATCTGTTCATATAGAAAGTGTTTCTGTGTTCAGAGAAGCATCAGGATCTGTTCATATAGAAAGTGTTTCTGTGTTCAGAGAAGCATCAGGATCTGTTCATATAGAAAGTGTTTCTGTGTTCAGAGAAGCATCTATCAAAGGATCTGTTCATATAGAAAGTGTTTCTGTGTTCAGAGAAGCATCTATCAAAGGATCTGTTCATATATCAAATATTATTATATATAATAAACCTAAAGTATTCCTGCCAGATCGTTATGTAACACACCTCCTGCTGTATATGGTCCTATGTAGAGCTTCACATGTTAGCCAGATGTACACACACACACACACACACACACACACACACACACACACACACACACACACACTAGAGTATGTCCTGCCCCTCATTTCATATTCAATTATCAGAATCAAAGGAGGACGCAGACCTGAGCGTATCCTGTGTGTGTGTGTGTGTGTGTGTGTGTGTGTGTGCCATAATGAGGGACACATGTTGGAGGCAGAGAGAGGGGGGGGAGTCAGTCAGGTGTTTGATGTCAAAGAGCATCTCTATCATGGTGAAGGTGATTCAGGTTCTGGTACTGACTAATTCCTGGAGTCTCCATTTAGACATGTTGTATGTATTTGAAGTTATAACGCCTGTTTGGAAATGTTTTCAGGGATAGAACGGAGCTGCTGACCAAAATCTAAAAGGATCAGCAAGATCTACAACATCCTTCACTTCTTTATACGTCATTGGACAAGTTACGGTCTGCTATCATCAGTACCTGTAGTAAATAGCAGACTGCAGAGTGTTCGAATAGACCAATCAACAATAATAAGCCATGTTATAATATAATAATAGGCTGAAGTCACCTTTTATTTCCTTGAAAAGTAGTTCCGTTTAGTCAAATTTGAAGACTAGATTTGGTAAAAAAAAGGGCCCTGAACTCAAGCTCTAACAAACAAAACACTTCTGACGATGAAGACAGTGTCCCAGGAAATAGACGGCTCCATTTCCAACATACTGTAGCTTCCCTAATGTGGGGGGGGAAGTTCTGAAGCAATAGGAGTCAGGACTCAGAGAGACACGAGGAGAGCTGGAGCTTTGATGGCAAACATTGACGGTTTATTTGGAGCTTCGGCCGGAGACATGTCACGGGCACGGTCTGACCACACGGTAGAGATGCCACCATCAATTCTGAAGACCCCTCCTCTCATATGAGGTTTTAACTAGTTTCGCTCAGGGTAATCAACATTCTTCATTAGACTAAACAGCTGAGGAAACTGAATCAACATTAGTTGTCTTATGGCTCGGGGTCATCTACGCCCCGAGAAGGATGTGTTCCAGGTGTCCCACAACAATGACTATCTCTGACCGAGAGCTGCCCGCTCACAAACTGGTAACATCAACAACTTGCTAGGGCAGCCCCTCCTTGAGGGAGATAGCGGCTGCTCGAGGCTGGAGCATCTGTGTCAGAGGGTGAAAGAGGACACTAGGGCAAATTATTCCCTAACACCTAATACAACAACAACAACAACAACAACAACATATCAGAGGCCTGTACGACGAAGCCGGATTCTTAGCGGGCTAACTTCAGGGAAAACTGGGGGTTTGTGGTCCTACGGCGCTGGTTCTCTTTTTAGCGGGCGAACTAGATAGGACACGGCTGGCTTGAGCGATCCACTTGATAACCCGCGTCGTAGGACCGCTTAGCGAGAGCGCGTATGTTTTGGATTAGGCCAACCGGCTAACTCAAACATACCCAGGTTATGTTGAACCGGCTTCGTCGTACAGGCCTCTGAAGAGTTGGTAAATGATCCCTTCATCACATGATTCTCTCACAGTGATTAGAGCTGTTCTGCAGGATGTTTTAAAAGCTACTCAGAAAAGGATGCTTTCATAATTATGACGATGAAAGCCTTTGAATTGTTTTAATAATGAAAACTCATTAATCATGGTGTGCGTGAAAGCAACTGCAATCCTTCATTAACACTGACTGATGTCTCATATACACAGAAGAGAAACCTTAATCTAGTTAGCTTTAGGCTTCTGTCAGTCCCTTCCCAGCTAAGCTAACTGCAGTCTGTTGTAATTAAAGTCAGAAACAGAGAACACCATGACCTCAGGAAAGGAGCAGGAAATGAAATCATCTTAAAATAACTCTTCACTATTATCTTATAGAGAACATTAAACATCCTGTATGGGGGTTACGGTTCAGTGACATCACTACGTAATAGGGATGGGAACGATTAATCGAATATTCGAATATTAGAAATTATTCAGGTATTCGAATATGAGAATATGAGAATATGAGAATATGAGAATATAAGAATATGAGAATATGAGAATATAAGAATATGAGAATATGAGAATATGAGAATATGAGAATATGAGAATATAAGAATATGAGAATATGAGAATATAGGAATATGAGAATATGAGAATATGAGAATATAAGAATATGAGAATATGAGAATATGAGAATATGAGAATATGAGAATATAAGAATATGAGAATATAAGAATATGAGAATATAAGAATATGAGAATATGAGAATATGAGAATATGAGAATATGAGAATATGAGAATATAGGAATATGAGAATATGAGAATATAGGAATATGAGTTATGAATATTTATTTTTTGGGAGGGGTGCCTAAGTTGATTACATGTGATCAAAGGAATAATTCAATGTATAGGACAGCGCCATAGCTAAGTGTGTTAGGTGTAAAGGTGTGTTTTGCTCCGCTCACCGGCCCCTCACAGCGGGCGGAGCTGCAGCTGCTGATCTCTCTCTCTCTCTCGTCCGGTTATACTTCACTCGCGTTTATGTCCAAATCCATCAGAAAACCAAGTTATGTTTTAAGCATGAGAGCTGTAGGCCTATAGCTGTCAACTGTGATCACCAGTTCAATACAGTTGACACATTCGACTTGGTTTCTATAATTATTTCAACATGTATTTGTTTATTTTTCAAAATTAAATGTAACATTTTTCCCCGCATGTTTTTGGACGTGTGCTTTTCGGTTCATCGGTTAACCGTTTTTTTGGGGGTCGAATATTCGAATATACTTTTGCTTTCAAATTCCCATCCCTACTACGTAACACTCCTATTGGCTACATTGTACGTGCTAAGGCTAAGGGGCGGGACATCTGTCAGCTGGTTGACCAATCAGAGCAGCTATTGTGAACAAAATGTACTTTTCTTTTCATTACTGCACATATTTTATTCAAATTTAATTTCTAAGATTTCACCCATATTGAATGACCTTTATTATCACTTTAAAGGACTCTTAAAGCGTAAAGACAGAACGTGCTATAGGTAACAACACGATAAATAACCTCTTCTCCACGTCTCATAACTTAGTAAACAACAACACTTCCTCACAGCCAACATCTGGAACAGCTGTGTGATCAAATCCACTTCACTAGAAAGGAGGACAGAGTACGGCTGCCTCAGACGAGATGCTCTGCATGTTTAAAGAGAATATACATTTCATTACCGCCGGCAGATTACATCATGTTCAGGAGAATCTGCGTTTAAATATCTCTGTCTGAGTTTCAAGAGTTCAAGGTAACACAGAGAGGGTATAACTGATGTACAAATGGATCATTTTAGGGAGAAATGTTCATTTAATAATGACTTTAATGAGAGAGAGAACTGACCCCTCCTCTTTCATTCTCTGCTTTATATTTAGCCTCGAGAAACATTTCATCTTGAGTTAAAAAAAACCTTTAACTGAAAACGAGGGATAGCCCTGAAACTGAACTGCACTTTAATCTGAAACTATAATTAGGTTCTTCCTCCTCCTCCTCCTCCTCCTCCTCCTCCTCCTCCTCCTCCTCCTCCTCCTCAAATCACTTCCAGATGCCCTCTCTCACGGCGAGCCTCCATAACTGAATCACAACATGAAAGAGACGCAGAAGGAACGTTTGGAAAACTCTGAGAACTCAGGAATGTTTGGCATCTGAACGCACAATAAGAGCGGGAGGACGAAGGAGCCTTCCTCCTCCTCCTCCTCCTCCTCCTCCTCCTCCTCCTCCTCCTCCTCCTCCTCCTCCTCTTCCACACATGGGGATATTTACTAACCCTTTCTGGACCTTCATTACAACCAGTGATGGCAAAAGTACACACATCCTTCACTCAAGTAGAAGTACAGATACTCGTGTTTAAAATACTCTGGTGAAAGTAGAAGTACTGACTAAACTTCTTAAGTAAAAGTAAAGAGGCTTTGAAATGTACTTCAGTAAAAAGTACCCATAACTAGCAGCTGTTTTAAAGAGTACCTGACCTCCCTTTATATTAATAGATCAATAATGTCATTGTTAGCTAATGAATGTTTCCATGCTGAACAACGGCAACATGACAACGTTTTCATTGGTCCCTCTTCTTTAGAGAAGACCAGGAAATGATGGATACACGGATCGTGTTCAAATCAATAGGCACGCAATGACTCTAAATAATAATGATCACGCCACCAAACACACATTCAGACTAAAGGAACCAGCCTGTTTGGAACATGGAAGAAGTAGAAAGTTCAGGTATTTGGGTTCAACATGGAAGAAGTAGAAAGTACAGGTATTTGTGTTCAACATGTAAGAAGTAGAAAGTACAGGTATTTGGGTTCAACATGTGAGAAGTAGAAAGTACCGGTATTTGGGTTCAACATGGAAGAAGTAGAAAGTACAGGTATTTGGGTTCAACATGTAAGAAGTAGAAAGTACAGGTATTTGGGTTCAACATGTAAGAAGTAGAAAGTACAGGTATTTGGGTTCAACATGGAAGAAGTAGAAAGTACAGGTATTTGGGTTCAACATGGAAGAAGTAGAAAGTACAGGTATTTGGGTTCAAAATGTAAGAAGTAGAAAAGTACGGTATTTGGGTTCAACATGTAAGAAGTAGAAAGTACAGGTATTTGGTTCAACATGGAAGAAGTAGAAAGTACAGGTATTTGGTTCAACATGTAAGAAGTAGAAAGTACAGGTATTTGGGTTCAACATGTAAGAAGTAGAAAGTACAGGTATTTGGGTTCAACATGTAAGAAGTAGAAAGTACAGGTATTAGTGTTCAACATGTTAGAAGTCAAAGTAAAAAGTCTGGAGTAAAGTACTGGTACCAGAAAAATGTACTTAAAGTATTTGTACTCCTCTACTTCCCACCTTCATTACTACGTCTCTTTGAGACAATGTGCTGAACAAATGTGCTCAGAGAGCCTTTCATGTTCTGGCAGATGTTTCTGAGAAAAAGGAGGAACAAAAAGTCATATTTAGCCCGAGCAAAATCCACATCCTGCGTCCATGTGCCATCAAAGAGTCTGACACCCACGAACCCTCCATGCTTCAAACTGGGAGACAGCTGAAGAAAAAACTCCAAATGTTCGTCAAAATGTTGCAGCAAAGTGCAAAGTGTTGACCCGTCCATTAACAAGAGAGAGATACCTGAAGCTCACACACACACACACACACACCACACACACACACACCACACACACACACACACACCTCTGTGTTTACAGATCCTACAGGATTCATTAACACCCTGAAAACACAAGTCACACACACACACACACACACACACACTCCTCTGTGTTTACAGATCCTACAGGATTCATTAACACCCTGAAAACACAAGTCACACACACACACACACACACCTCTGTGTTTACAGATCCTACAGGATTCATTAACACCCTGAAAACACGTCACACACACACAAACACACAACACACACACACACACACAACACCACACTCTGCTTACAGCTGCCAGACTACATTAAGAAAACAGGCATTTTAGTTTTAGTCATTTCCCCCATAAAATATAAGTATGTATAACTAAGTCCTTATCCAAGCACATGTGGAATATAGGAAAATGTACCTTTAAATACCTGGTTTCATCTAAAAAAGATTGCCAGTGCTTATTCAAGTGTATTTTAGAGAGAGATAATATGAGAATAAAGCTTCAATATTACATGTTACTTGTTAAACATTAGGTTTTTAAAGGAATTAAAAGCATTTTAAGGCTATGGGATGCATGCCGAATTAAAGAAAAGGTCTTACTGAATCGAAATATATCTTATTATTTGTGTTTAAAAGCTGTGTGTTTTTGATAATAACGAAAAGCTTAAAAGTGGTTAATTCTTAACGGAGTTTGGCATCTGGTTTCTGGTGCCTTTGATCTTTTTCCGATCCGTTATGTCAGCTCGTTTCCTTTAAATCACAGCTTTTTTCCCACACAAAAACCAAACAAACACTACTTTCAAAAACTACTATCAACAGGTAAATAAAACATGTAATAAAAACGACAGGATAATGTTATATAAACTATTAAAAAGTGATTTAAAACTTGAAGAAAACACTCAACAGGAGGCTAACCGTTTCGTTCTCAGAGAGCTAACACTTATTCCATAATCAATTAACTCAACATATAGTCATTTAGATTTTAGGTTAATTACAAAGCACAAAAACACCATTGAATATACTTTTAAGATAATTAAATATCAAGCCTTTAAATCGGCGTACAATATATACACTAAATAGGATTAAATATAAACTTTTAGAGTTGTTTCCCTGTATTTCCCACTGTTAACTCACACCTAGACGCTCCTCTGTGGGCGATATTTCTGCTGTGAACTACATTAAACACACAGGTTTTATTAATATAAAAAGAGCTTGTATCTAGATATAATGTCAGCCGAAGTAACCAGAGGACTTCTATGAATCAGAAAACATCTTTATAATAAATCAGCGAGGTTGAAATAATAAGAAATAAGCAAAAGAGTGTACAATTATGAGATTTGTGAATGAGTTTGGTGTGATGTTCGTAAAAAAGCGACTTTAACAGGATGCCAGCTGTCAGTGAAGCAACAAGTGAGTCCAAAACATCAGAGATCAAACAACACATGCATTTCAAGTTAAATCCCCCTCAGTTTGATGACTTTTCTGCAGTTTCTCAGGCTTTAAAGGTGTTTTAAAGCAGTTAGAGACTCACCCTGGGCTTTGAGCTGAGAGGCGCTCAGCAGCAGCAAACAGAGGATCTGGAAACACATCTTACTGAGATCCTAAAGTGCATCGTGGAGAAAAAGAAACCTCTGCAGCGGGGAAAAGCTCCATGAAGACCCGTTAAATCTCTCCTTTCTCCCCCTTTACTCTCTCTCTCCCCCTTTACTCCCTTTACTCTCTCCTCCCCTGTCTCTACGGCGTTTGCGCATGCGCAGAACGGGACATCCATCACATCCACTCAGTACATTTCAATAAATATATTACAATAGTTCATATAAATCAGTCTAATCCACATAATCGGTTATTTAAAAAGAGACTACTTTCATTTTTTCAGGGGATTTTATTTCTACATTTATTTATTTTAATGTTATTATTTATCAGAATCAGAACCAGGTTTATCACCAGGTACACGTACGAGGAATTTGACTTGGTGTCGTGGTGCATACATGAAGGTAAAACAAACATTAAAAACACAGATAGAAAACTAGGGGGGGGGGGGGGGGGTCAGGGTCAGCAGGGGAGGAGGCCAAAGTGAGGTCTGAGGCCCTGATGGGGACAGTGATGGATCTCCATGGGGCCCAAAGTGAGGTCTGAGGCCCTGATGGGGACAGTGATGGATCTCCATGGGGCCCAAAGTGAGGTCTGAGGCCCTGATGGGGACAGAGATGGAGCTCCATCATGGGGCCCAAAGTGAGGTCTGAGGCCCTGATGGGGACAGTTATGGATCTCCATGGGGCCCAAAGTGAGGTCTGAGGCCCTGATGGGGACAGTGATGGATCTCCATGGGGCCCAAAGTGAGGTCTGAGGCCCTGATGGGGACAGAGATGGAGCTCCATCATGGGGCCCAAAGTGAGGTCTGAGGCCCTGATGGGGACAGTGATGGATCTCCATCATGGGGCCCAAAGTGAGGTCTGAGGCCCTGATGGGGACAGTGATGGATCTCCATGGGGCCCAAAGTGAGGTCTGAGGCCCTGATGGGGACAGTGATGGATCTCCATGGGGCCCAAGGTGAGGTCTGAGGCCCTGATGGGGACAGTTATGGATCTCCATGGGGCCCAAAGTGAGGTCTGAGGCCCTGATGGGGACAGAGATGGAGCTCCATCATGGGGCCCAAAGTGAGGTCTGAGGCCCTGATGGGGACAGTGATGGAGCTCCATGGGTCCTCATACAGATATCAGCGTGAAACCCCCTCCCCTCATTACTGACTTTAATACAGTTATATTTTATATTACAGGTTTTCTGACGGGTAATGTTTGCATCTGCTAATGAGGCGTTGTTGTTGTTAAATGTGTTTTTAATTGTGTTATGCAGCACATTTTTTGTAATTTCTTTCTGAATTAATGGCCATGAACAAAAAATAAATAAATAAAATAATATATTGAATTAAAAAGTGCCATTTAAATGCCATAAAAAAAGCATTTTCTGCATGTTTTTACCAGGCTTTTAGTAATAAAGTGTGTTTAAAATGTGTGTATTCATTGCCATGAGCGGAATAAAATAAATCCATAACCTAAACAACAACAACAACAACAACAATATATATACACTCCATAAATCAGAAAATACTGAGAACAGACATTACAAAAATCATTTTCTGTGTGTTTTTGATAATAAAGTGTCTCTAAATGTGTGTGTGTGAGGCCTGATGGTGCAGACTGTGGTGTATGTGTGTGTGTGTGTGTGTGTGTGTGTGTGTGTGTGTGTGTGTGTGTGTGTGTAGTTAGAGTTTGAGAGGAGGAGTAAACAATCTTATTTATCCGGCAGCATCTTCCCGTTGTTCCACCACAACATTTTTAGGGTTTGGCGACAGATTTACATTTCTCTGAGCAGGAATTCCCCCTCTGTCCACACCGTGCCACCAACCAGTCTGTGTGTGTGTGTGTGTGTGTGTGTGTGTGTGTGTGTGTGTGTGTGTGTGTGTGTGTGTGTGTGTGTGTGTGTGTGCAGAGCCCTGAGGCGTCCGTCCATCAGAGAGATCTTTGTCAGGCATCGAGATGAATTCAGAGCTGCTGTTCTCACCAGATGTTCAGTGTGTGTGTGTGTGTGTGTGTGTGTGTGTGTGTGTGTGTGTTGTGTGTGTGTGGAGCTGATATCAGTCTTTTATTAAAGTGTATGGGATGTTCATAAAGGGAAGATATATGAACATCTTGCCAAGGTTCACCACGACAAGTCATAAATAATTCAGGCTGACAGAAGGTTAGCATGATGCTAATGGCTATATTGAATCAGATGCATTGGGATCCTAGATACACTACCTCTGTGTTTGCTGTGTGATATGTTGTTGTAAAGTCAAACAAATGTAATGAATTATTATTATTATTAAAGTCACTAGTTCTTCTACTCTCTGCAATGTAACAACTTGATGCATAAATAAGTCTCTAAAGGATGTGTTTTAGGCGTGTTGTTCCTGTGGTGCCCACAGCTTGTATTGCACAGTTTTTCCATATGAATTAGCACATTGGAAAACCTGCTAAATGAGGCTTGGTGCAGTGTTTTGTATTCCTAGTTCATCTGTGATGTCTCATGCTCGCTGTAGCTCTGATTTTGATCAACGTATTCTCACTTGACGCTCATTTGAAGACAGTTTTGCACCAAAGATGTGTTGATATCTAAGTGTCAAAAAGTTGTTTTAAATGTGTGTTTTGTAAAGCCTACTTTAGAACTTCTTACCGTGTTTCTGTTTCCTACATTTACACCAAAGCAGGAAGGTGTGTGTTCATCAGCTGCAAACACACATCCTGACTGTCACACCTGGGCACAAACCAAAGTGTGTGTGTGTGTGTGTTATGTATGAAGCTCTGCATGGCCTCTCACCACCTGTCAACATGTGGCAACACACACACACACACACACACACACACACACACACACACACACACACACTCACAGTGTCCTGAGTGATGGATGGGAGCAGGAACATATGGTTTGCTATTGTTCAGTAAATCCTGAAGCTCTGAATGAAGGGAATAACACCAGCCACCTGTGACTGTGTGTGTGTGTGTGTGTGTGTGTGTGTGTCTGTGTGTGTGTGTGTCTGTGTGTGTGTGTGTGTGAGGAATAGCAAATGGGCCCAAAAAAGGACAAACACTGGAGTGAAAGCTGCAAACTGAATGTTTTTCAATCAATATTGTCATGTTTACATCTGAAGAGTCTCTCATATCTCTTAGCGTTGTGTGTATGATCTAATGTTGTTTTTAATTACGCCATCTTCCCTGATATTGCTAATTTCTCACATTATCTTCATCGCTGCGAGGCTTTCTCACAACAATCGTCCCACGACCTTCGATCTGAAGCTCAGGTTCTCATGACCCGGCCTTTTGCATTTCATAGAGAGTGGAAGCAGCTCCTATGGATTATATACATAGGAACATACACTATTCTATCCTGTAAAGAGCTAGTAGAGGAAGGTGTTTAGTACCTGATTTTCTGGGAGGTCTCCTGGAAGATAAACAGGAGCAAACCCAACGTGCCAAATCTCTTCCATTTGGAGAAACACTCTGCAGCTTCAGAAAGGATGCAGATATAGAAACCCAAATGTTCCTGTTCACACTCAGAAACATCTTCACAACAACACCAGTACTCTGTGAGATCATCCAGGACTCATGTAAATACCATGTGATATTAAACATTGGGAATAAAGTGTTTTTGGGGTTAAAAAGCCTTCAAAAAGTCATATTTCTGATTCCCAGCTTTGTTATTAAGCCGGTCAAAAACATCTTATTTTCTCTGTGTGTTCGACTGAAATACCACGGCCTCACGAATAAAACTGAAACCACATTTCACTTTAAGTGAGAACAGAGACACAGCGGCCTATATGTGTGTGTGTGTGTGTGTGTTTGTGTGTGTGTGTGTGTGTGCATGTGTTTCTGTGAGTCCACATGATCCAACACACACACACACACACACACACACACACAAAGGGACAGAGTGTGTGTGACGGGTTTAAAGAGACTTTCATGGGTGCCACGGACAAACATGAAGATGTTAAAATAATAAAAGTGTGTGTGTGTGTGTGTGTGTGTGTGAAGCTGCAGCAGGATGAACCCAGATACCAAAAGACATTAATTCAACATTGGATTTTGGTTAAATTGGTTATTTTTGGTTGAGGTTGTAAAATCAATGTTGATTCCATGTGTTATTACCTTTATATATATACAGTCTATGGTTATTACAGATACCATTTCAACGTTTGAAAAAATGTTGTTGAATCAATCAACGTTGACATTTCCTACAATGAATTTACATTGTTCCAACGTGAGACCAACTGCTCCCCTCCCCCACCCCTATAGGCTACTTGTATTTAACAAGGATTTTTGAGTTAAGACCGTTAAGACCGTTGCAGTCACATTTTCCTCCATGGAAACCCAGACGACTCCGCGCATGCGCATTGCTGTCGTCTACGGGGTTTCCGGGGGGGGGGGGGGTCCGACTCACGGACTGGCGGACAACTTCTCACTTCAAAACATATACTTTACTTGGGCGGGCCGCCCACGTATAGCCTATTAACGGCCGCCAAAGTATATTTTTGTATCCATCCGCGAGCACGACCAGTGGACAATGATCCCTCGCTCTACGCCTCCTGTACCTGTTCGCTCTGCTATCGCGTGAAGGGTTTGCTAACAAGCGGCCAACAGAAGACAGAGGAGTCACATGTTGTTGCACATCAGTCATACGCAAATGCGGCGCACTTCTGCGCTGTAACCCCGCTGCGAGGGTCCGGCGAACTAATGCCCCTTTGACACCAACGCGGTTCCAGGGCCGGTTCGGAGCTAGAGCCTGATAAGCACCGGTGACGTCATGACGCAGCAGCGTCATGACGGGGGCGGGGTTACTAGGTTTATCTGCGAAATAATCACCAGGATAATGATTGACTGTATTGCCAGACCTAATGTCAATAATCTGCATTGTAAACATTACACAAGGTGGCGCCATATCCATGTCATTCATGTCAGTGAATGTACTACTTTGAATTTACCCTCTGTATGTGTTAAGTAAATAAAGTTGCCTTGCCTTGAATGAAATTCACGCAACTCTTAATATTAGATACTGTGTTTTTAAGTGGCGATGGAGATTATTTGTTGACCCTGCTTTAAAGGATATTTTGCCTTTACAAATGGTGCACTTTATCACTGCCTGGGTTTTGGTTGAAGTGCATCCAAAGGCTGCTGCGTTTTCGCGTTTGGCTCATTTCCATCGAAAAAACACGTCGTCTACCTGTCCTGTACCACTTGTTATGACTTCTCTCTCTCGCGTATTCCGTTAAGACCCACCCCACCTCACTCCCCGTGCTGAAACCTACCAATCAGAGTAGGGGCGGGTCTTCACAGAATACGTTTGGGGAACAAAATCAAGCTTTTTAAAAGGCGAGTGGATTTTGGCAGGCAGTGAGTGCGGACCAACGATTGAACGATAACAAGAACGGCTCTCACCAAGTACGACTCGGTTCCCCGTTCGTACCAAAGAGCCGTTCAAAAGAATCGGCTCGTTCGCGACCGACACATCACTATAAAGCAGTTAGTAAAGCAGACGTAAAGCAGTAGAGACACTTTCGCGAGCAAAGAAGAAGAAAAACTGAAGCCCTTAAAGTCAAAAGTGTATAATATCTACCTGTAAATAATAATAAAAACCCTTGATTATAACTTAACATCTGTCTCCTCTTGATCTGAGTATATTATAAAGAACAAAGAATAGCCAGTTAATTGAAGCATTATAGCACAGGCCTTTGTCAGATGGTATATTACGCTGTTTTTTTTCTGCTTCGAATAGTTCTCTCTTTTTTCACCATACCTGTGTTTGCATCACTGAATATAGCTTGATAGATTTAAACTCCGCACACTGAGCTCTGATTGGTCAGCAGGCGGTGCTTTCACTGAGTAGATCTCTTATCTATAGACGCCGGAGGCGGGCAGCGTCAGGTAAAAAAATTTTAGCCTTCCCAAACCTGAGCCTCACGCGCCGCCTATGCCCTACAGCCTGTTCATGGCGGAAATGTATGTGTTATAAATGTTCGCTGTGAGCCGTGTTCCTACGTTTTATACAGAACTTGTGTTTATGTGTGACGATACACGGAATGTGGGGGGGGGGCTTCCCGGGGGAGTATTGTTGTTCCGCTGTTAAGCGGTTAGTAACTTCTGTTTATTGGGGTAAGCCGGACGCCGGTGACTGACATTAGGCGCTTTCACACCGCAGTACTTTTCCCACTTTAGTTCCGTATAGTTCCGAAATGTTGCGTTCACACCAAAAAAATCCGGAACTAAAATTAGTTCATGAGAACCTTTTCACCCCTTTTCCGTCCCTGCTAGAGAGCAGGGACTTTCGTGGGAGAAAAAGGTTCCTATTTCTGATTGGCTTGGCGCATTGCAAACCACGCTCCGTAAAACACGCCATTTTATTATCCTCGCATTAGCATTATTAGCATTAGCCCAGCGCACAAACGCAGAGAGACTAACGGCCCGTCCACACAGCGGCGTGCGTTGAAGCAACGCTTCTTCCCATTCACTTTGAATGGGGTGATGTCACGCTTCGCCGAACTGCATTGTGGGAGCGTTGCTCGCGTTGCTCGCTGCAAAATTTGAGCAATGTTCAACTTTTGAAGCTTCGGCGGAAGCGTCAGCCAATCGAATCATATGCCAGTACAAGCTCTAGCCAATCAAACTGCGTGCTTGTGTGTCCGGGGCGGGAGATTCATGTGATTGGTTGTTGGTCGAGTTTCAGACACGCCCGCCGGCAAGCTTCAACGCACGCCGCCGTGTGGACGGGCCGTAACTTATGGCAACACAAAAGAAAACATGGGAGCGGTGGAGATGAGGAGGTGTCGGCGTTCTGGCGATTTACTCGGAAGGCTTCAGTAGAAGCTGCTGGGAGTCCCAGCAGCTTCTACTGAAGCCTTCCCCAACTCCGGGGACTTCCGGCCGGGGACTTCGGGTGGCAGTACCAAGCCGTGAAGTGGTTTGTGGCCTGCCCGTAAACCCGAAGAAGAAGTGACGTCAGCGGCTCATTTGCCTAATCTTCCCCCAGGGGACTCATTCCGGTGTGAACGCGATCTGAACTGAGTTCATGAGAACTAAAGAGTTCCGATGAACTAGTTCTGATGAACTTTGTGGGAAAAGTACTGCGGTGTGAAAGCGCCTATTGTTGTGTTACAGGTCTTGTTGTTTGGTTGAGGGTAAAAAAGAATCTCAAACTTCGTGACTTTTCCTAAAACGGGTATATTAATCATCGAGTGAATTTTGGGGCATGGGGAATTAAGAGAGAGGAAAAATATATACTTTGCCGCCACACCCCGTTGCCAAGCAACGCCTATTGTTTAGGGCGCGCAGCTCCGTGATCACCTGAAGCTCAGCCGCGGTAACGGACCGGTGAGCGGAGCAAAACACACGTTTCAAGTTAGACCAAACACACTTAGCTATTTGATCTCCTCAGGACAAACAAAGAGTTGGTTTGTGTGTCTCTGGGTTATTCCAGGGCTTCGGTTGAAACGGGATTTTTCCTGAGGTTTGGATCATGCCGGTTTTATATTTAAATGACAGTTTCTGTGAGGGCATCTCTTTGAGAATATGGGCACAGAGGTTCACTTTAATTACTGAGGGTTTCAGGGGAGCTAAAATGAAGATGCCCACAAAGCAGCCAGACTGCAGCAAACGGAGCGGCACAAATCTAAAGTTTTATATGAATAGTGTTTTTAAAAAGGCTGATGAGTGAAACTCTGCAGCTCTCAGAGGTTTAGCCTCTTTCAGCTCAGAGTTTTGGTTCAAAAACTACACCTTTCCTCTTTATTTTAATTAAATCACTCTCATTAACGACCTGTTTTTGAACGCACTCTGATAACTCACCTGCAGGAGCACACCGAACACACACACACACACACACACACACACACACATATTACAGCTTAAACATTTCATATTAATAACGTAAATTACATGTTTTCATCCACAATGTGTACATCGAACATGTTTTGCAGTGGGACGTGTGCAGCTGTATTTATGCAGCAGTGGTTATAGCAGCCACACACACACACACACACACACACACAGTAATTGTGGTCTTTAAGGGTCTTTTTATAGAAGTTTTTCAAACACACTGCAGCCACATGTATTATTTGTTACTCTGAATACGTTTAACAGACACACATTTCAGTTTCCAGGAAACATCCTCTGTGTGTGCATGTATATCCTCTGTGTGTGTGCATGTATATCCTCTGTGTTTGTGCATGTATATCCTCTGTGTGTGTGCATGTATATCCTCTGTGTGCATGTATATCCTCTGTGTGTGTGCATGTATATCCTCTGTGTTTGTACATGTATATCCTCTGTGTGTGTGCATGTATATCCTCTGTGTTTGTACATGTATATCCCCTGTGTGTGCATGTATATCCTCTGTGTGTGTGCATGTATATCCCCTGTGTGTGCATGTATATCCCCTGTGTGTGTGCATGTATATCCCCTGTGTGTGCATGTATATCCCCTGTGTGTGCATGTCTATCCTCTGTGTGTGTGCATGTATATCCTCTGTGTGTGCATGTATATCCTCTGTGTGTGTGCATGTATATCCCCTGTGTGTGCATGTATATCCCCTGTGTGTGTGCATGTATATCCCCTGTGTGTGCATGTATATCCCCTGTGTGTGCATGTATATCCTCTGTGTGTGTGCATGTCTATCCTCTGTGTGTGTGCATGTATATACTCTGTGTGTGTGCATGTCTATCCTCTGTGTGTGCATGTATACCCTCCCCTGTGTGTGTAATGTGTGTAAACACAACAGAGTGGGGAAAGAAATTCCCCTGTAAGGGATTAATAAAGTGTATCTTCTTCTATCTTCTTCTTCTTCTTCAAATAAACGGATGAAAGAATACATCTTTTGTTTCCCTTGTCATTGCAGCTCGACTGGAAAAGAACCCTACCAGCATCGACCAGTGGAAGCTTTTCGGGTACGTCGCTGCCTACCTGGCCTCGCTCTACGGTCACCGCCTTGGAGTGTTTCTGAACCGACGTGCAGGTCAGCCAGGCAGTGCACTGCACGGAGAAGGATGACTACCTGATCAAAGTAAACACTTGATTTCTCCTATTTCTTCAAAGTATATTCAAGGCACATTCCTTGTGTAAACTTAATTGTGATTCTGATTCGGAATAGGTGGAGGACCACAAGACTAACGAAAGCTTTGGGACGGCCAAGATGCTTCTCACAGACGAGGAATACGGCTGGCTCATGGACATCATCCATATAAAAACCAAGTTGGCGAAAGGAGGAAACATTTTGAAGTATGTCTTCTTTAATACAACCTTCAGCCCGACCAGGGACCTGACCAAGCACCTCCAGATCGCCTGGTCGGAGATGCACTGAAGGGGGACAGCTAGCTTCACGAGCTTGCGGAGCACCGTGGCAACCTTTGTAAGTGAAAATACACTAATGTAATACTGTAACTGATCTACTGTGCTCACTTTTACCTCACCTAAACTGCATTCTGCTCTTGTGTCTTTTCTGCCTTTGTCTGCTTCAGGCCAGAGACAGACATGGGGAGGACTCCCAGGAGCGCCGTCTCATGGCACGCCTAATGTGCCATGACACGGCTACTTCAGACAAGTTTTACGCCATGGACCTGACCGTGGATCAGGCCCGCAAAGGTCGTCTCCTTTTTGAACAGGCACAGGAGGAGACGACCAGGTCAAGGACTCGGAGGACTCGGCCTCAGTCTGAGGTAATTAAAAGACAAGAGTCATGTATAGTTACTCATTTGTAGTCCAGTGTATAGATAGATAACTGTTTCCTCTTTTATGATCCAACAGGAGGGAGACGAGGGGGAGAGAAGGGAGATGAAGAGGAGGAGGATGAGAGTGGGACCAAGAGGAAGAAGGGGAGCACCCAAAGGGGGACCAGGAGCCGGGCTGTATTGACCAAGGTAGTCAAAATGTCACAATTCAAAAAACTATAGTAAAATATAGCATTAAAGATTTAGATTTTCTTTGAGATTAAAAACTGTTCAAATAGCACAATATGACAATGTATGAATCCCAACGTGACAAGTTCATTAAAAAGTGCTTTATATTTTGTGTGCCAACAGAGAAGGTGCAGGGTCCTGTTATCCCCCATGAAGGAAGCCCCCACAAACTCTCCAACCTCTGCAGAGTCAGGCGCAGTCGGGAGGGGATACCTAGAAGAATGATGCCAACGATTTGATTCAATGTTCTCCGTTTGTATTCAATGTTCTCCGTTTGTATTCAATGTTCTCCGTTTGTATATGTGTTTATATGTTCCTAAATTCTTCTTGTTCTTAAATGTTCCAAATAGTTTTTGTTTAAATAAATGTTTTAAATTCTTCGAAGTAGTATTCTGGTCATTTCTTTATAGTTCTGCTAAGTCATGAGTCAAGAGGTCTTCCATCTTCTGTCCAAAAGCTCCCTTCCTAGCCCGGTACAGTTTCAGCAGGCAAGGCCATGTTTGTGAAAGGCTGCCCCGAACGTCCCCAGGAGGTCTTTGCTGGGGATCCCATGAAGTTCTTCATTTAAAAACACAATAACAAAACAATGTCATTTGATTGTAACCACAATGTCATGTTTTTTCTGTGCAGCAAATTCCTGGGTAGCTGTCTTGTTCAAAGTCTGCGCCATCTTAAGGGGATAGTTTGGATGTTTTGAATTGAAGAAAAAAACTGGTATTACAATTTTGGGGACTGATTGGAAAGTGGGGCGTAGTGTGTTGGAGGGGCCTGGAGTGGAGGGGTAGGGCAGGGTATAGTATAGTTTGCAGTGTGAATACAGGGCCAGTTCACACCTTTTCCGTGACGAAGGCGACAATGTTTTAGAAGAGTCTCTTGATTGGAGCTTGCACATTGGCAAAATCTGCACTGCATGTGATCCAAACATAGGACATTCAGTTCAGTCAGCACGCGCAGAGATATCATTTTTGAAACCTTTAATTCGTTAGTTTTCATCAACTACTTCATTAGATTTGGAAAGGGTCTTTTATTAATGTTTTCATCCAGGGGAAAACAATATTATATAGTGTTACATCTGATTGCACTTCTTAGCTTTTCTAGGCTCTGACAACTCCAAAAAAAGGATAATTTTCGATGATTACACACTTTTAATTTGAAGAAGTTGCCCCATCTTGGTGAATTGAACCATATAAAGGATGCAGGAGAAAGGTGGTGTTGTTTTGAATGATGTGAGTTTGTGCCATCATGTTTCCTGGAACAAACAGGTCTAAAAAGGTCATAAAACTGGCAGAAATGACATGAAAAGTGTAAAAATAAGACAGTTTCTGCGCCCTCTGGTGGACAGACACTGCACTGCAGGACACTGTTTTGTAACTACAGTATGACATGAATTTAATGGTGTTTCAATAGAAAAGACCTTGCAAAACATATGTATATTCACTTGTATAGAGCAAGGAGAGTCTAGATGTTCCCACATGTGGAATAAGATCTGTTTTACTCACGTTTGACGACCTGTTGGCCTCCGGTGGTGTAGATAATGTCAGCGCCGTATAGATAGGGCTCCGGATAATGTGTTAAAATAATACACTTTTGACACATGAATCAAAGAAAACAGGCCTTTTCAACAGTCAAAACCAATCAAACAAAAGAGGGAAAACTCAAATAAAACTGTAATGAACTTAAATAGTCTTTATTTCTTTCTATGTATAGGTTTTTGTAACTTTAAAATACATTTAACGGTCATTTAGCGGTTAAAAACGGTTCCTCGAGGCTCCGTAGGTTGTGTCTCTTTACAGGAGGCACCCTGGGAATTGTAGTCCTTTATATAATGTACTTGACTACAGTCGTCACAAATACTGGCTCTAACTCTCTATACTGTCTGTAAGGCTTTCCAGAAACTAGAGCAGAGCCTACCGTGTTTCACTCTTAAAATAAACCTGAATTATAGCGAAAAATTCGTGTGTTTTTGAGGGCTTTCTTGTGTTTTCCTGCCAAAGCACTGGTTCCAGTCCACTAGGTGGCGCTAATGCACTTACTGGTCGGTTGCCATAGAAGAAGAAGCGATGATGATGATGACGTATGAGGCTTACGCAAGGAGTACGTAACGCACGTTGTGCAACCGTCGTCCTGCACGTTGACATTGTGACAGTCCTCTCTGCACTCTCTCAGGTAAGCCGCGTATTACTCTGTGTTTATTCACATTATAACTCTTAATTATAGATAATAACCTTCACGTGAAGCTAGCGGAGACTTCCGGTCGAGTTGTGTTGTGTTTAAAGTACGTTAGAGGAGAGAAACAGGCTAATGTTAGCTTAGCTGCTAGGAGACCTGCTAACCTTTATTACTGTTTCTAACCTTACTTCCATTAGCTTTGATGCTAACACTCAGTCAGGTTTTAAAGGGTGTATTGGTCATGTACTCAGCTACAGTGTAGAAGAACAGGTTCCTCAGACAAGGCCATATAAGACATAAAAGAAATACACCTAAAAACTACAATAAAAACATCTAAAAACGACTTGAAAACACCTACAAACAACAACAGAAACAGCTGTGGTTGCTTCATTAGCTCTGATGCTAACCCACCCTGAGCTTAACCCAGGATATCTTCCAGTAAGAGGATCACATGTCAGCGTATTGTTCATGTGTAATGTGTGTTTACTCCCTCTGATCTGCTATGTGTTATCACATCATGGAGGGTGCTGCTGTCATTGTGCTGCCCTTCAAACACAACACTGCTCAGAAAACATTACACAACTATTACATATGATAGTTCTGTACTGTCTGTCTGCTGAGGGACTAACAGAGAGGATGTACAGCCGGGTCAGTGAAGGAGAGGAGGTACACCTTCACTGCATTCAAGAACACTCCAATAGAGGTCTCACACACACAGGAGAGGAGGTACACCTTCACTGCATTCAAGAACACTCGGATAGAGGTCTCACACACACAGGAGAGGAGGTACACCTTCACTACATTCAAGAACACTCGGATAGAGGTCTCACACACACAGGAGAGGAGGTACACCTTCACTGCATTCAAGAACACTCCAATAGAGGTCTCACACACACAGGAGAGGAGGTACACCTTCACTGCATTCAAGAACACTCGGATAGAGGTCTCACACACACAGGAGAGGAGGTACACCTTCACTACATTCAAGAACACTCGGATAGAGGTCTCACACACACAGGAGAGGAGGTACACCTTCACTGCATTCAAGAACACTCCAATAGAGGTCTCACACACACAGGAGAGGAGGTACACCTTCACTACATTCAAGAACACTCCAATAGAGGTCTCACACACACAGGAGAGGAGGTACACCTTCACTACATTCAAGAACACTCGGATAGAGGTCTCACACACACAGGAGAGGAGGTACACCTTCACTACATTCAAGAACACTCGGATAGAGGTCTCACACACACAGGAGAGGAGGTACACCTTCACTGCATTCAAGAACACTCGGATAGAGGTCTCACACACACAGGAGAGGAGGTACACCTTCACTGCATTCAAGAACACTGGATAGAGGTCTCACACACACAGGAGAGGAGGTACACCTTCACTGCATTCAAGAACACGGATAGAGGTCTCACACACAGGAGAGGAGGTACACCTTCACTGCATTCAAGAACACTCGGATAGAGGTCTCACACACACAGGAGAGGAGGTACACCTTCACTGCATTCAAGAACACTCCAATAGAGGTCTCACACACACAGGAGAGGAGGTACACCTTCACTGCATTCAAGAACACTCGGATAGAGGTCTCACACACACAGGAGAGGACGCATCACTAGAACCTCCTTAAACTGAAGTGGATATGACCTTACCTGGCAGCTAGATGTCTGGATCAGAATCAGTGATTTCATGACTCGTCCTCTCATTTTCATAATAATTTGATAGCACAAAAGGCGGACTAGTTGAATGTAAAAGAAGAACCAATATCATCCAGTTTATCTCAGTCCTCACAGCAGGGTCAGAAGTAAATATATATTCCTGCCAATAACTCAAGGCCTAATAACACAGAATGAAGGAAGCCCAAACATGTTGTTTTCTACCCTATGACTGTGTGTTATGTGTGTATCTGTTATTAATATTAGTGTTTAATCCCTAATGAACAAAGGGGAATAAAAGAAAGCATGATTTAGATATTTCTTTACGTGTCCTAACAGCTGTAAAGAACAATTTGAGTTTCATAATCAGTGAATTCATGGCTCCTGGTTATCCTCAGAAGGAAGTAGGAGACTCCACCCTAGTTCATCTGTTATAACGTGTTTACTGCAGTGTTATAACTTCCTCACTCCCTCCCTAAACACATCAGACTTCCCAGAGGCCTGTACTCTGAAGCCGGTTCAGCAGACCCTGGATGTGTTGGAGTTACCCGGCTTACCTAATCCAAAACAAACGCGCTCTCGCTAAGCGGTCCTACGACGCGGGTTATTAACTCGGTAACTCAAGCCAGGGTTTCTCTGTCCGGCTGAGTGCGCGTTCACATGAAAGGGGCGGGGCTAGCAACATTTGACCAATCACAAACATGGAGAAGCGCACTGACAGCGCAGCGTCATACTTCCTGAATGAAAAGTGAACTATAATATTAGACATATGAAGAAGTTAAACTTTAAACATCCATGACTTAAACACTTTGATCCAGGATCAAAGCCACATAGCTGCACCTGCGAGGTGAATACAGCTGGTAACAGAACAAGTGTTTGAATGCGTCCATTAACAGGTTTATGATATCACTGCCCCGTCTAAGACACGATCTGACTTTCATTACATTTGACTCGAGTGTTTCCTCAACTTAATGTGTTGCTTCAAATAATCCTTCTGCAGACAGTATGTGACACTGTGAGTGTTGCACGGCCAGATACGGCTCAGCTGACTCAGATAAGGAGATATATGATACATTATGATGTGATATGATGTGATATGATGTGATATGAATGATAATGGGACACATCAACGTCTGCACTCACAGTGCCGCGGACTGTACGTAATGTTACTTTGATCCGGTTACTTGTGTTGTGGCAGATATTTCAGTAAGCTTTCTTAACGCTAATGTTATAATAGTCAGATTGCTCGGAAGATGGGAGGTGATATTCTATTAATGTTCACGTTCACAGTCTGTGATTTTTGCCGGCCGTCTTTCCTGCAACGGCAGTTTCTCTGTATTTCCTTTCTCCTGTAATATGACTTGATCGCTTTAAACTCCGCACACTGAGCTCTGATTGGTCAGCAGGCGGTGCTTTCACTGAGTTGATCTCTTAGCCTGCAACCTAACCTGCTCCGGACCAGGCTAGCCGTTCAGCATAAGTTACCATGGAGATCTAGCCCGCTAAGAAGAGAACCAGCGTCGTAGGACCGGAAACCCAGAGTTAACCTGAAGTTAGCTCGCTAAGAGAAACTCCGGCTTCGTAGTACAGACCTCTGATCTCATCGTGTTCAAATCACAAATCAAAACTCACTTCTTCAGACCTGCTTTTAATCTGTCATTAATGTTGTGTTTTATATATTTTAAGTGTGTTGTTTTAATGATGTTTCAATGATTTGTCACTCTTTAAAGTGTCTTTGAGCTTCTAGAAAAGCGCTCTATAAATAAAATGCATTCTTCTTATTATTATTATAAATATGCCAAAACTACTGTTTCTGTTTTTTCTTTGTACTGTTTCTGATTTTATGTAAAGCGTCTTTGAGCACTAGGAAAAGCACTATAAATATCCAATGTATTATTATTATTATTATTATTATTATTATTATTATTATTATTAAAACTGCCCCCAAATGTTCAGGTATTTCCCCATAAAACACAATCAAGTGAGCATAGAAGAAGCGCTGTTATCGTTAGTTTGAACTGTGACTAAACCCTGTGTTACTCTCTGATAGTGAGCGTTAGTGTGAAGTACCTGGTTAACTCATGTTACTCTGATAGTGAGCGTTAGTGTGAAGTACCTGGTTAACTCATGTTACTCTGATAGTGAGCGTTAGTGTGAAGTACCTGGTTAACTCATGTTACTCTGATAGTGAGCGTTAGTGTGAAGTACCTGGTTAACTCATGTTACTCTGATAGTGAGCGTTAGTGTGAAGTACCTGGTTAACTCATGTTACTCTCTGATAGTGAGTGTTAGTGTGAAGTACCTGGTTAACTCATGTTACTCTGATAGTGAGTGTTAGTGTGAAGTACCTGGTTAACTCATGTTACTCTGATAGTGAGTGTTAGTGTGAAGTACCTGGTTAACTCATGTTACTCTGATAGTGAGTGTTAGTGTGAAGTACCTGGTTAACTCATGTTACTCTGATAGTGAGCGTTAGTGTGAAGTACCTGGTTAACTCATGTTACTTGATAGTGAGTGTTAGTGTGAAGTACCTGGTTAACTCATGTTACTCTGATGTGTTGACAGTGTGATGGGAGCCTCTGTAAAGTGTCTGTGAGTCTGAACCCTGTGTTACTCTCTGATAGTGAGCGTTAGTGTGAAGTACCTGGTTAACTCATGTTACTCCCTGATAGTGAGCGTTAGTGTGAAGTACCTGGTTAACTCATGTTACTCTGATAGTGAGCGTTAGTGTGAAGTACCTGGTTAACTCATGTTACTCTCTGATAGTGAGTGTTAGTGTGAAGTACCTGGTTAACTCATGTTACTCTGATAGTGAGCGTTAGTGTGAAGTACCTGGTTAACTCATGTTACTCTGATAGTGAGCGTTAGTGTGAAGTACCTGGTTAACTCATGTTACTCTGATAGTGAGTGTTAGTGTGAAGTACCTGGTTAACTCATGTTACTCTGATAGTGAGCGTTAGTGTGAAGTACCTGGTTAACTCATGTTACTCTGATAGTGAGCGTTAGTGTGAAGTACCTGGTTAACTCATGTTACTCTGATGTGTTGACAGTGTGATGGGAGCCTCTGTAAAGTGTCTGTGAGTCTGAACCCTGTGTTACTCTCTGATAGTGAGCGTTAGTGTGAAGTACCTGGTTAACTCATGTTACTCCCTGATAGTGAGCGTTAGTGTGAAGTACCTGGTTAACTCATGTTACTCTGATAGTGAGTGTTAGTGTGAAGTACCTGGTTAACTCATGTTACTCTGATGTGTTGACAGTGTGATGGGAGCCTCTGTAAAGTGTCTTTGAGTCTGAACCCTGTGTTACTCTGTGATTGACAGCAGGATGGGAGCCTCTCTCTCTTCAGTCTCTGCTCCCACGGTCTGGGCGGAGGCCATGATTTCTGCCGCCCCCCCGCCCGGATGCCCCATGCACCAGGAAGCCCCTCCTAAAGGTGAATGAAACACTACCATATCAGGTTCAATCAATCAATCAACAACTTTATTAATCCTGCAAGGGGCAGTTGGTGATGAGCGGCTTCTGAACGCAGGCAGGAACATACAGGAAGAAAGCACACCTGGGTCATTCACACCTGGGTCACTCACACCTGGGTCACTCACACCTGGGTCACTCACACCTGGGTCACTCACACCTGGGTCATTCACACCTGGGTCACTCACACCTGGGTCACTCACACCTGGGTCACTCACACCTGGGTCACTCACACCTGGGTCATTCACACCTGGGTCATTCACTCACACCTGGGTCATTCACTCACACCTGGGTCATTCACTCACACCTGGGTCACTCACACCTGGGTCACTCACACCTGGGTCATTCACACCTGGGTCATTCACTCACACCTGGGTCATTCACTCACACCTGGGTCACTCACACCTGGGTCACTCACACCTGGGTCATTCACACCTGGGTCATTCACTCACACCTGGGTCATTCACTCACACCTGGGTCATTCACTCACACCTGGGTCATTCACTCACACCTGGGTCATTCACACCTGGGTCATTCACACCTGGACCATAAATAGTTTACAGCATCACAATAAATAAGTAACTAATCAAGAATTGAAAGGTTTGAGAGCAGAGGGATGAATGATTTTGAAAGTGATTTGTCTTCAGAGCAGATAGATAATATCTAGACCTTGATGTTAACAGATTCAATTCGTCTATAAGAACATGACCTCCAGAACAACGCTAATAATACAACCTGTCAACATGCTCAGTGTCTAAAAACGAGTAGCTGCTGTGAAATGATGCTTTGTTTGACCTAACCTGTGAAACGGTGTTAACACGTGGTCTCTGTCTCTCAGTGCCCCCCCCCGCAGAGTGCCCCATGCACCGAGCTCCTCCTGCTGAAGGTAAGCTGAGGTTCTGAGAATAAACACAACAAATATGGATTAAACCTGAATATTTTGTTAGATAAAGACATCATGACGTCTGTTGTCTTCCACTAAATGTTGACTGTGTGGACTTGGAAACAAAGCTTGAATACTAATAACACTATTGTAGCCTCTGGTCTTTATCGGACCCTGCACCAAAACTTTAAACACACGGCGACATTCAGAGGTTAAGTTAGAAGAAGTTTTGGCACAGCTCGCTTATTAACTGCCATCATATTCTGCCATGTTTTACCCCACCCTTTTTACCTAAGCTTCTAAATCGATGTTAACACGTGGTCTCTGTCTCTCAGTGCCCCCCCCCGCAGAGTGCCCCATGCACCAAGCTCCTCCTGCTGAAGGTAAGCTGAGGTTCTGAGAATAAACACGTCATCCTCCTGCAAAAGGCATCAATGCATATTCAATTATATCTGACTTGAATTTGAGGAAGTTTGTGAGAAAGGGAAAGCGTATCTTACCCCGGAACGCCCTTCTTTTGTCTGTTTGAATCTTTCATTTAATGATCTATACTGTCAACGTTTTATATTGAAAAGAAAACAGCCCATGTTCTTGTGGTGTGCTTATTGATGTTGTTTTGTCAAGCAAAAGAAAAAAGACAGCTACACGTGTATATGTACACTGAAGGTGAAATGTGATCCAAAAGCCTTTCTGCAGCCTCCTCTCTGCACAGAGGCTCTCAGGCTCCTGTTATTGAACCGTCTGAAGGTGTTTCTGATTGAAATCCTTCTCTCCCTCTGCAGCGTCCCCCCCTCCAGAGTGTCCCATGCACAAAGCAGATCCAGGACCAGCTCACCAGGAGAGAGCCTATGAGTTTGTGGCGTGTCCCATGAAGGGATCGGAGGAGAAGAGCGACATCGACCCCTCCAACATGGTACCTGAGAACAAGAGGATTACATTATGGTCTCTCCCCCTCTGTAGCGCCATATTCAATTCAAAGTATCTCCCCTGCAGATGCCCCCCCCGAACCAGACGCCCGCCCCGGACCAGCCCTTCGACCTGGACCGGATCAGAGAGGAGTCGACCATCCCTCGCCACGACTCTGGGAACAAGTGGGTGTACCCATCAGAGCAGATGTTCTGGAACGCCATGCTGCGCAAAGGGTACGTTCAATCATCCAGATCACCTTCAGACATCTGTAGAAATACCCTTAATCTCTCTAGTTTGAACTGTCAGCATGCCTGAAACCTGATTGGTTGAATGCTTCCCCTGTAATACACCACTTCCTCCTGTAATACCCACTGTGTCCTGCAGGTGGCGCTGGCGTGAAGACGACCTCGGAGCTCAGGATATGACGAACATCATCAAGATCCACAACACCAACAACGAGCAGGCCTGGCAGGAGATCCTCAAGTGGGAGGCCATGCACGCTGGGTGAGGACACACTGAGCATATACACCTGTACTCGGAAGTATCTGGGGAGTATCTGTGAAGTACTGAAGAGTACACGATACACCTGTACTCACCTGTACGATACACCTGTACTCTGAAGTATCTGTGAAGTACTGCAGAGTATATGATACACCTGTACTCACCTGTACTCTGACGTATCTGTGAAGTACTGCAGAGTATATGATACACCTGTACTCACCTGTACTCTGACGTATCTGTGAAGTACTGCAGAGTATATGATACACCTGTACTCACCTGTACTCACCTGTACTCTGAAGTATCTGTGAAGTACTGCAGAGTATATGATACACCTGTACGATGCACCTGTACTCTGAGTATCTGTGAAGTACTGCAGAGTATATGATACACCTGTACTCACCTGTACTCTGACGTATCTGTGAAGTACTGCAGAGTATATGATACACCTGTACTCACCTGTACTCACCTGTACTCTGAAGTATCTGTGAAGTACTGCAGAGTATATGATACACCTGTACGATACACCTGTACTCTGAAGTATCTGTGAAGTACTGCAGAGTATATGATACACCTGTACTCACCTGTACTCTGACGTATCTGTGAAGTACTGCAGAGTATATGATACACCTGTACTCACCTGTACTCACCTGTACTCTGAAGTATCTGTGAAGTACTGCAGAGTATATGATACACCTGTACTCACCTGTACTCACCTGTACTCTGACGTATCTGTGAAGTACTGCAGAGTATATGATACACCTGTACTCACCTGTACTCACCTGTACTCTGACGTATCTGTGAAGTACTGCAGAGTATATGATACACCTGTACTCACCTGTACTCTGACGTATCTGTGAAGTACTGCAGAGTATATGATACACCTGTACTCTGAAGTATCTGTGAAGTACTGCAGAGTATATGATACACCTGTACTCACCTGTACTCTGAAGTATCTGTGAAGTACTGCAGAGTATATGATACACCTGTACTCACCTGTACTCTGACGTATCTGTGAAGTACTGAAGAGAACATACACCTGTACTCTATCTGTGAAGTATCTGTAAAGTATATGTGAAGTTCTGCAGAGTACACGATCCACCTGTACTCTCAGGTATCTCTGAAGTATCTGTAAAGTATCTGAAGTACCTCAGAGTATCTAATGTCCCTGTGTTCCTCAGGTATCTGTGAAGTATCTGTAAAGTATCTGAAGTACCTCAGAGTATCTAATGTCCCTGTGTTCCTCAGGTATCTGTAAAGTATCTGAAGTACCTCAGAGTATCTAATGTCCCTGTGTTCCTCAGGTATCTGTAAAGTATCTGAAGTACTTCAGAGTATCTAATGTCCCTGTGTTCCTCAGGTATCTGTAAAGTATCTGAAGTACTTCAGAGTATCTAATGTCCCTGTGTTCCTCAGGTATCTGTAAAGTATCTGTAAAGTATCTGAAGTACCTCAGAGTATCTAATGTCCCTGTGTTCCTCAGGTATCTGTAAAGTATCTGAAGTACCTCAGAGTATCTAACGCTCCTCTGTTCCTCAGGGAGTGTCCGTGCGGTCCCACTCTGAAGAGATTTGGAGGGAAAGCCAAAGACTTTTCCCCCAGAGCTCGAATGCGCCACTGGATGGGGTGAGAAGCTTTTATTCATCGACTTGAACTGAGAAATACAGCTTTCATTGATCAGATAGAGGCTTCAGATCATGTGCTATGAGTCATATCACAACCAGTTTCTCTACTTACTGATGTAGTTTCCACTCATTTAGTAACACAACAGAGGTTCTGCAAGAGACTGTCGTTCTGGATGAGTCTGACTTTTATTTTGGACGTTTTGGTCTAAGAAACAGTGAACACCAGTTTCTCCAGTTTGAATCCCAGACATGTCCCCTTTAATACTCCCGTTATTAACTTCCTCCTCTTCCTCCTCTTCCTCATCAGATACGAGCTCCCGTTCGACCGTCACGATTGGATCATTGATCGCTGTGGGCGGGAGGTTCGTTACATTATTGATTACTACGACGGAGAGATCAACAGGGAGAATTATCGCTTCTCCACTCTGGACGTCCGCCAGCCGTCGACTCTTTAGGAGCCGTGTGGGACCGCATGAAGGTCACCTGGTGGCGCTGGTCCTCCTAAAGAGACACCTGGACACCTGGAGGACACACCTGACGTCCTGAAGGAGACACCTGGACACCTGGAGGAGACTTCAGGAAATATTACGTCTCCTTTAGGACACCTGGACCCCTAAAGAAGACATCTGGACGTCCTGAAGGAGACGTCCTGTGTCCTAAAGGTGACACCTGGACGTCTTAAAGGAGACGTGATGTGTCCTTAAGGGGACGTGATGTGTCTTGAAGGAGACGTCCAGGTGTCCTTAAGGAGACGTGATGTGTCCTGAAGGAGTCAGGAACAGGAAATGGACTAAGACAGTTTTGTCTCAGTTCCTCTGCGCATCATATCCTCTCTGAGAGTGTTTTGGGTTTTGTTGAATATTCTGTTCATCATGTCTTTCTTAGCGGATGTTCCTTTAGACTGTTGTAGCTTCATCTCATCCGGCAGCTTTGAATCATCATCAGTCCAACTCTAGAGACATCTTTGAATCATCATCAGTCCAACTCTAGAGACGTCTTTGAATCATCATCAGTCCAACTCTAGAGACATCTTTGAATCATCATCAGTCCAACTCTAGAGACGTTGAGACCCAGAGGAGATGATGCATAACTCGTGCTGATCATGTGGAAAGGATCTGAAGTGATCTGAGGTCAGTGTGTGGACTTCAGGAGGGCGTTGTGCTGGATTTATAGGCAGAAATGAAATCTAATATTCATAATGGTGTTGACTTTTCTTATATAATAACCTGAAACGAAGAGGAGTTGTCTCTGAGCTGAAGGCCTTCACACACTGTGGAAAGCAGAGAACGGTCGACTCCTCTCCACTTCCTCATGAACAACGGGAGGACTTCTGTCACCTCTCGTTTCTGCCTCTAAACCCTGCACTCGCTCACATCATGACGGTTGTCTTAGTGTGGTTTCCCTGCAGGATGCATACTGTAAAGTTATATTGTGTACAGGACCATGGTGGATGACAGGATATAGGATGAACTCTGTAACTGCACATTTCATAAACTTCTAATACTCTCTAATGTTTGAGAGCCTTTGTTTGGATCTGTGTTATCAGCATTTAGTCTTTCTTTTGTATTTATTATCTGATGAGTGTGTCCCTGTGTGCAGACTCCTTCCTTCTTGGATGTTACACATTTTACTAGCTCTCAACTGAATTGAAATAAAGCTGCTCGTCTTTCTGCTTCTGAATGAACGATGTGTTAATGTGTGATCCTGCAGCTGGACACCAGGGGGCGCTGTCTCTCTATAATCTCCACAGTAACTGCAGGGAGACAGAACCATAAAAGAACATTCAGTGTGAGGTCTCTCCTCTCCGTGTGAGGCCCCTCCTCTCCGTGTGAGCCCCCTCCTCTCTGTGTGAGGCCCCTCCTCTCCGTGTGAGGCCCCTCCTCTCCGTGTGAGCCCCCTCCTCTCCGTGTGAGGCCCCTCCTCTCCGTGTGAGCCCCCCCCTCTCCGTGTGAGGCCCCCTTCCTCTCCGTGTGAGGCCCCCCTCCTCTCCGTGTGAGGCCCCTCCTCTCCGTGTGAGGCCCCTCCTCTCCGTGTGAGGCCCCTCCTCTCCGTGTGAGCCCCCCCCTCTCCGTGTGAGGCCCCCCTCCTCTCCGTGTGAGGCCCCTCCTCTCCGTGTGAGGCCCCTCTCGCCTGCAGGAACACAGCCACTGCACATCCTTTCTCTTTGAAAATGATCTTTAAATCTTTAAACCAGTCCAACCTGCAGCAGTTCTTCAGGTTTACTTTACTGCTGTGGTGCAAACAGCCCACATGCTTCTGTTTTCCAATGCATGTCAATGTTCTGGAACAGCCCTTTAGAATACAGCCTGCATGTGAAGATCCCAGCATGCATCTCACATCTACCATAAAGACTTCTTTCATCTCCTCTACATAATGCCTATTACTGAAGTAACATATATAAGTCTCGTGTTTCCAGCTCCTTAAAGACTCTGCTGTTACCTGGCAACTGGAAACAGCAGCTCCTGTGAAGCTGCAGAGCGTCTTAACCTGAACTCTAACTGAGATGAAGTAAATGAGTGGAGATGTGATCGTTATATCTGCTGCTCTCGTCCATGCAGGCGTGTTTTCTGACCGATACACGATGATTCTGATTCATTATTAACGTGAAGCTTTCTCTTCTCTCTACATTTGGAAAGGGCCTCTTTAACCCTCACATGTTTCCACTATGGGCTTCCAGCTGAGCAGCTTTAGGATGGGTTATGTTTGATATGTTGACCAAGTGTTGGACTGTTTGATCAAAAAGTCAATATTCATATCCTTGATAACGTGGACACACTGCAGCTCATAGCAGCAATTCTAACAGAGGAACATTGTGCTAGACTACAGGAACATCAGCAGA
This sequence comes from Dissostichus eleginoides, assembly GCA_031216635.1. Classification (NCBI taxonomy): domain Eukaryota; kingdom Metazoa; phylum Chordata; class Actinopteri; order Perciformes; family Nototheniidae; genus Dissostichus; species Dissostichus eleginoides. The sequence goes on from CM062285.1 coordinate 1,764,984, forward strand.
ACCAGATAGATGGTCCAGTTCATTTGATGCACCTTTAAATAGAGACACGTGCACAGTGCAGGAAGCGTGTGCACGTGTCTCTGCATGCATCACTAACTCAGCTTCATTGTGAGTGTGCAAAGAAAGCTGAATTTTTTGTGTGTGTGTGTGTGTGTGTGTGTGTGTGTGTGTGTGTGTGTGTGTGTGTGTGTGTGTGTGTGTGTGTGTGTGTGTGTGTGTGTGTGTGTGTGTGTGTGTGTGTGTGTGTGTGTGTGTGTGTGTGTGTGTGTGTGTGTGTGTGTGTGTGTGTGTGTGTGTGTGTGTGTGTGTGTGTGTGTGTGTGTGTGTGTGTGTGTGTGTGTGTGTGTGTGTGTGTGTGTGTGTGTGTGTGAGCTCGGAGAGATATGATAAATATCAGACTCTCAGAGCCGGGGGCTGTTTGGACATCTGCTGTGCAGCTATGTGGCACATGGGAAATCAACATGCACACATTATTTCAGGACACACACACACACACACACACACACACACACTGTATTTAAAGGAGATGTCCACTCAGAGAGAGAGACGCCACGTTTCCTCCACAGATGGCCGAACCAATGAGACGTCACGCTGAGAGTCATGTGTCCTAAATGTCAGGCGTCGGACCCCATCAGGATTAAAGACATGTTTACCTCCACACACACACCAGCATGCATTGCAGCAGCTACATGTTGCTCCATGCACCTTCTGAGGCTAAAGGCATGTGAGGAAACCTGAGGTAAACTTCAAAGAGTGAGTCTCTATTATTCCCAGTGTGTTTCTAGGTGAGAGAGAGTCATCACTGCAGAACAGTCTCTGTACAAGTCATTGGAATATTGATATAAGTTGCAAACAGATGAATGTTATGGATGGTCTTTCAAAAGTTTAATATATGTTGTGCATGTGTGTGTTTTGCTCTGTTGTGCATGTGTGTGTGTGTGTTGTTCAGTTGTGCATGTGTGTGTGTGTTTTGCTCTGTTGTGCATGTGTGTGTGTGTGTTGTTCAGTTGTGCATGTGTGTGTGTGTTTTGCTCTGTTGTGCATGTGTGTGTGTGTTTTGCTCTGTTGTGCATGTGTGTGTGTTGTTCAGTTGTGCATGTGTTGCTCTGTTGTGCATATGTGTGTGTTGTTCAGTTGTGCATGTGTTGCTCTGTTGTGCATATGTGTGTGTTGTTCAGTTGTGCATGTGTGTGTGTGTTGCTCTGTATGATCAGCTGGTCTTCTACCTGTACCTCTCCTCTCTCCCCTCTCCTCTCCTCTCCTCTCTCCCCTCTCCCCTCTCCTCTCTCCTTTCCTCTCTCCTATCATCTCTCTCCTCTCTCCTCTCTCCTCTCCTCTCTCCTCTCTCCTCTCCTCTCTCCTCTATCCTCTCATCTCTCCTCTCTCCTCTATCCTCTCCTCTCTCCTCTCATCTCTCATCTCTCTCTCTCTCCTCTCTCCTCTCATCTCTCATCTCTCTCTCCTCTCTCCTCTATCCTCTCCTCTCTCCTCTCCTCTATCCTCTCCTCTCTCATCTCTCTCCCCTCTCTCCTCTCATCTCCTCTATCCTCTCCTCTCTCCTCTCTCATCTCTCTCCCCTCTCTCCTCTCTCCTCTCTCCTCTCCTCTATCCTCTCCTCTCTCCTCTCCCCTCTCTCCTCTCTCATCTCTCCCCTCTCTCCTCTCCTCTCCTCTCCTCTCTCCTCTCCCCTCTATCCTCTCTCCTCTCCTCTCTCTCCTCTCCTCTCCCCTCTCTCCTCTCCTCTCTCCTCTCCCCTCTCTCCTCTCTCCTCTCTGCTGCTGCTTCTCGGTTTATTTCCTGGATTAAAACATAACAAATAAAACCTGATAGTGAATATCAAACCTCCCCCTGTATGTTCAGAAGCGTTGAGGTGTAATTGAATCGTGCATCACCTGCTGCTCTGATATTAATCCCATAATGCAACAGGATGGAGGATTCATTAAAATCCAATTTTGTGGAATTGAAATAAAAACAGCCGTTTGCTGAGAGAGTGGAAACAGATAGAGAGAGAGAGGGGACAGAGACAAAGAGATTACACTCAAATATTATTTTATATCAAGGACATTTTCTGCTACCTGTGCAATGCATTCTGGGATCCTTCCTGACTCCTGATAGCACGTTATATGAAGCCTGTTTAGCTCTGAATAGTTAGGGTTTAAAGCATTTTATTATTAAATATAAGGAAACATCATAATACATCTTAACTGGTGATACTCACTGATTTTATTTAGCATATTATATTTTTAACAGTTTGAATACATAATGATCTTGTTTATAGAGCATTTAATCAGATATAATGTATATATCCTGATGAAAGGTTACTGTAAGGTGCTTTGAGTGAAACACATTTCTTTCTTGCACAGGTTTGATTTACTCCACTTAAAGCCCTGTTTTGACTCATGATTTAAATGTGTACACATATATCACTTAAAGTATTCAATACATCCTTTGTACTGAAGTATTCAAAAGTAAAAATGACATGTTTAATATCAATGATTTGCTGTGGCCAGTTGTTGTCATTGCATTGACAGACCCTTGCATGTCTCTGATACCCCCCATGAATCACTGACCTGCTGAACCACGCTACACAAAGCAGATAGCAACACATAAAGGCTTAAGCATAGACATTTAAAAAAAGGACAGCTACTGTATCGACATTTTAAAATTGTATTTAAAGAAAAAGCCCAAACTAAACAGCAGGGCTCTATTTCAGTATTAACTCAAGAAAAAAAGACAGCAACAGCTGATATAACATCTTTGCTGAGCCTAAAGATGATCATACATAAATAACATAGTGAAAATAAATGTATTGCAATGCTCAAAACAGCAGCATCCAACCGTCTCTAATCCTTGGAGATTACATGTCACTGCACGCATGCACGGAGCAGCGGCAGCGCGGAGACCATCATATCATCATCAACAACAAACCGGCTCGTTCGCGACCGACACATCACTACCGGATAGTGTGATGATAGGTTACTATAAGGTGCTTTAAGTAAAGTGAAATACATTAACTCCACTTAGAGCAAGGAATAAACACTTTAATTCAATCAAATCTAATTATAAATCTGTCAGTAACACATTAAGTGTGTAGGTGTTACAGAAAGAGTTGTTTTCTCTGCAGCGACACACACCTGTTTCTCTTAATGCTAACAGCACATTAGCTGCTGTGCTAATTACAGTAACAGAGGGGCTCTGTAACGTCACGTAATGTCACGAGAGTCACGTAATGGACCAAGTTAACATTTATTAAAATACATCAATATGAACGTGAGCATTCCTTTGCTAGAGCAGTGATAATCAAACAATGCTCCATGAGTCTGTGCTCGATCCCTTTGCTAGAGCAGTGATAATCAAACAATGCTCCGTGAGTCTGTGCTCGATCCCTTTGCTAGAGCAGTGATAATCAAACAATGCTCCATGAGTCTGTGCTCGATCCCTAGAGCAGTGATAATCAAACAATGCTCCATGAGTCTGTGCTCGATCCCTAGAGCAGTGATAATCAAACAATGCTCCATGAGTCTGTGCTCGATCCCTTTGCTAGAACCATAAGTTATAATATTTGCCACTTTGCAATCTGTGCAACAAAATGAAAAGAAAGAAAACGCTGATATTTGGCAGAAAGTGTGTCTTATCATGAGTGGCTGCAATGAGCCTGTGTGGCTCTGCACGTTTCTTCAGAACGGGGGCGCCAGAGATTCCTGTTGGGGGCGCTGTGGGGTAGCTCGAGGTTTCATAGAGGGTGCTCCAACATTTAGGGTTTCCCATTAAGGTACAGCGCTACAGTGGAATGTTCTACTGCAACACTCCCCACGAAGATTGTTAAATGTTAGATTAAAAGCATCAATCTGGGGCACTTTGAGAGCAACATGGAGAGATCTATGGAAACCTCTCTCAACACCAGATGAAGCAGAACTGGAAACAGATTTACTTTTTCTTTATGGATATTTTACAAATCACCCTTTTAAACTGTATTCTTGTTTTACTGTCAGATAGTATTTCAAACCTGTTTTTCATTTATTCTCTTATTTTTTTATAATGATCGTATGAACGTGTGCCTCGGAAATAATTGTTTACATTAATGGTGACCAAACCGTTTGAGACCCACTGAGATAACTTAGACTAAAGTGAACTATCTGAACCCTCAGAGAGTCCTTTAGCTCACTGAGCCTCTCAGTCTGTCAGGAGAGGACTCTCAGTCTGAGAGGAGAGGACTCTCAGTCTGAGAGGAGAGGACTCTCAGTCTGACAGGAGAGGACTCTCAGTCTGTCAGGAGAGGACTCTCAGTCTGACAGGAGAGGACTCTCAGTCTGTCAGGAGAGGACTCTCAGTCTGACAGGAGAGGACTCTATGTCTGACAGGAGAGGACTCTCAGTCTGAGAGGAGAGGACTCTCAGTCTGACAGGAGAGGACTCCCAGTCTGAGAGGAGAGGACTCCCAGTCTGAGAGGAGAGGACTCTCAGTCTGTCAGGAGAGGACTCTCAGTCTGTCAGGAGAGGACTCTCAGTCTGTCAGGAGAGGACTCTCAGGCTGACAGGAGAGGACTCTCAGTCTGTCAGGAGAGGACTCTCAGTCTGTCAGGAGAGGACTCTCAGTCTGACAGGAGAGGACTCCCAGTCTGTCAGGAGAGGACTCTCAGTCTGTCAGGAGAGGACTCTCAGTCTGTCAGGAGAGGACTCTCAGTCTGACAGGAGAGGACTCCCAGTCTGACAGGAGAGGACTCTCAGTCTGTCAGGAGAGGACTCTCAGTCTGAGAGGAGAGGACTCTCAGTCTGTCAGGAGAGGACTCTCAGTCTGTCAGGAGAGGACTCTCAGTCTGTCAGGAGAGGACTCTCAGTCTGAGAGGAGAGGACTCTCAGTCTCACAGGAGAGGACTCTCCTCCACTTTGTTGTAGAAAAAGCTCCTTATATCCGTTAGCGTAGCTCGCTAGCACCAGAAGCTAACAACAACGATCTCCGGTACCGGTGTGCTCTCTCTCTCTCACTCGCTCGCGCACGCACACAAAGTGGCTCGTTCCACACACACACAGAGCCGAGCTTCAATTCAATACAGAGACCCAGACGTAATTTTACATATTATTTTCAAATCGATAACTTTTCAAATTATGATTTTTTTTTCATAAGGAGGGTCAGGCAGATTGTCGAACCTCAGATTGAGGAGGAACAATGCGGATTCCGTCCTGGTCGTGGAACGACGGATCAGCTTTTTACTCTCGCAAGGATCCTGGAGGGGGCCTGGGAGTATGCTTATCCGGTCTACATGTGTTTTGTAGACTTGGAGAAGGCGTATGACCGAGTTACTGTGGGAGGTGCTGCAGGAGTATGGGGTGAGGGGGTCTCTACTCAGGGCCATCCAATCTCTGTACTCCCAAAGCGAGAGCTGTGTCCGGGTCCTCGGCAGTAAGTCGGACCCATTTCCGGTGAGGGTTGGCCTCCGCCAGGGCTGCGCTTTGTCACCGATCCTGTTTGTAATATACATGGATAGGATTTCGCGGCGTAGTCGTGGGGGGGGGGGTCTGCAGTTCGGTGGACTAAGGATTGCACCACTGCTTTTTGCAGATGATGTGGTTCTAATGGCTTCATCGGTCTGCGACCTGCAGCACTCACTGGATCGGTTCGCAACCGAGTGTGAAGCGGCTGGGATGAGGATCAGCACCTCCAAATCTGAGGCCATGGTTCTCAGCAGGAAACCGATGGACTGTCCACTCCAAGTAGGGAGTCCTTACCCCAAGTGAAGGAGTTCAAGTATCTCGGGGTCTTGTTCTCGAGTGAGGGAACAATGGAGCGTGAGATGGGCCGGAGAATCGGAGCAGCGGGAGCGGTACTGCAGTCGCTTTACCGCACCGTTGTGACGAAAAGAGAGCTGAGCCAGAAGGCAAAGCTCTCTGTCTACCGGGCCATTTTTTCCTACCCTCACCTATGGTCATGAAGGATGGGTCATGACCGAAAGAACGAGATCGCGGATACAAGCGGCCGAGATGGGTTTTCTCCGCAGGGTGGCTGGCGTCTCCCTTAGGGATAAGGTGAGAAGTTCAGTCATCCGGGAGGGACTCGGAGTTGAACCGCTCCTCCTTCGCGTCGAAAGGAGCCAGTTGAGGTGGTTCGGGCACCTAGTAAGGATGCCACCTGGGCGCCTCCCTAGGGAGGTGTTCCAGGCACGTCCAGCTGGGAAGAGACCAAGGGGTAGACCTAGGACCAGTGGAATTATATCTCTTCGCTGGCCTGGGAGCGCCTTGGGATCCCCCAGTTAGAGCTGGTTGATGTGGCCAGGGAAAGGAACGTTTGGGGCTCTCTGCTGGAACTGATACCTCCACGACCCGACCACGGATAAGCGGGAGAAGATGGATGGATGGATGGATGGATGGATGGATGGATGGATTTTTTTTTTTAATAACAATTTTTCCTCCTGGTCTCTCGCGCCCCCCCTGTCATGCCTCTGCGCCCTCCAGGGGGGGCACGCCCCCACTTTGAGAAACACTGCCTTAGGAGGTCAGAGGTTATGAGAGAAACGAGTCAGAAATCCTGATTTAATCAGTTTTAACAATAAATGAGATGTGCAGAGGGAAACGTGGTTAAATATTTGATGTTAAATCCAAGAAACATAAAATAAGATCTGATGAGAAACGTGTCACAGATTCAGAACTCTGACTTCCTGAAACATGTGACTACGGTTTCTGCTTCATTTTTCCTGCAAGATTTCAACGTTTAGGACAAATATTAACCGTGTTTACTGAGCTGAAAACCCTGAGTGATTTGAATAAAGGTAGTCTTCCTCTCTTCAGTGATACCGTGTCCTCTGACTGCCAGAAAGTGACTTTTTATCCAGCTTCAAGCCACATTTTAACCAAACACTTTCTTACATCTTAGTGCTTTTCAACCAGACTAAAATGGGACGTCTGGATCTGAAGCACTCAGAGAAACCAGCTGGAAACAAGACCAGTAAGTATGTTATACACATGTAACATGTCTGCACATTATGGTCATGTGTCGCCAGTTTAAAACCCATCTTTTTAGTTGAATCCTGATATGAATTTGACTTTAAATCTATTGTTTTCAGAGCCTGTTTTCAGAGTGTTTCCACCGGTCGGACAGTAATTCCTGTGTGAGATAATCTTGGTATTAATGTACAGATTAGAGGTCTCTTCAGTCGACTGTATGATGAGTATAACGTGTGTTTAGCATGTAGAAAGTGACAGTGAGAGTTAAACATGTAGTGTTAATACTGTGCTATGTGCAGGTGAGCATCAGGTGACTGAAAAGCAGCTGTTATTGAATCTCAGAGTGCAGTCCTGCCCAGAGACCCTGACCCGATGTGTGTGTGTGTGTGTGTGTGTGTGTGTGTGTGTGTGTGTGTGTGTGTGTGTGTGTGTGTGTGTGT
>CM062285.1:1774861-1789861 GCA_031216635.1 Dissostichus eleginoides
TAACTTTTTGTATCAAGAGGTAAAACATCTACTATTAGTAGTGTCCCACAGTGTGTGTGTGTGTGTGTGTGTGTGTGTGTGTGTGTGAAGACCAGAAAAGAGATTATTACATTGAATTTAGGGATCAATTTACTAATGTTTGTGACTTATTGTGTTTTTTTCAGGCCTACCTGTTGCACACACACACACACTAAACTCTGCACACACACACTAAACTCTGCACACACACACTAATAGAGATCATCTTAATTATCCTAAAGTGGCTCGTTAGCGCCCCCTACAGAACTTTAATGAAGCAGCCCTCTCTGTACGTTTCACCTGCATGTATGAAACTGGACAGGCTCGTGTCTCACAGGTAGACTTATGGCGCATTTCCACTGCAGCACGTAGCACGGTTTAAGCGGGCCGGGCCAAACCAGGCCCTTTTTTCTGGCCCTCCAAAATCGAGGTTCTTACCGGGCCAACAACCGGGCTGGATATGCTAAACTAGTGACGTAAACACTCTCGACTGCTGATTGGTCAGAGAGAATCGCTGGCAAGGGAGCTACAACTACAACAAGATGAACATATGTGACCGTGATTTAATTGTAATACACGTTTCTAAATGATGCCGAAGTAACAACATACTGATACCGGCTAGTAAGAACCATGAATTGATGCTTTGACGAGTCTGCAGACAGACGGCAGGCGAGACACCTTTAAAATGCGTGTTTTTCCGAATGGAGATCGGATCGATCAGGCTAAGCTAACGTTGTATATGCTCCGTCCACACTCATAACAACGGCCTACAGACATAAATAAAGCAGCGACTGTATTCGCCATGACACAGACAGTCTGTGGTTTGTACTTCTGTCTAGTTTCTGAACAGATATGAGGAGCTGTGAGCTCTGAGTGCTAACAGCTAACGGCTGATGTTTTGGTTTTGTGGTTCGCATTGAAGATGACGTCACGGCCGTTTTACACAGCGTCGCTCCACCCGCCGAACAGCCGATCGCCCCGCCTACACTGCGTTATTATAGTTACTACCCCAGTTCCTAAACTGTAATGGAAACGCAGCATAAAGTGAGCCTGGCCTACCAAGGCCTAACCATACCGTGCTAAGCCGTGCTAGGTCCTGCAGTGGAAAAGAGAAAAGTCTCTGCGGGTCTTCGTCTCAAACCAACAGGACAAAAGTTATAAAGACATGAACACATGAGGAGGAGATCTGAACTACAGGGACACTCTGTGCTGGAGGTGTTGTTGTCATGGTGATAACATCAGCCTGAGACTCACTGAAGACCTGAGGAGGAGAATAAGATCAGATACAGACGCAAGATAAGGGTTAAATAAGATTAAGTTATGGGTATAAGTAAAGGATACGATAAGCGTAAGATCAGAGTAAATTCAGTACAGATAAGATAAGGTTAAGATAAGGGTAAGATAAGATAAGTAAAGGGTAAGATAAGATAAGCATAAGATCAGTACATATAAGATAAGATAGGCGTAAGCTAAGGGTTGGATAAGTTGAGTTAAGACATGTTATCACAAGATAAGGTAAAGATTAGGGTAAGGGTAGGTTAAGATAAGATATTGTTAATGTAAGTGTTAAGATAAGACCTGTCTGAGAGTGTGAAAGTAAACCTTAACCCCTCTGATTAATGAGTGTCTCTATTTATCTGATCTCTCTCCGTATGAAGACCTCCGGTTAGTGAGCAAACTGAAGAGCTAGACGAAGAAACAGCAGACGATATCAGGTGAGAGGATATCAGGTGAGAGGATATCAGGTGAGAGGATATGAGGATATAAGGTGAGAGGATATAAGGTGAGAGGATATCAGGTGAGAGGATATGAGGATATAAGGTGAGAGGATATCAGGTGAGAGGATATCAGGTGAGAGGATATCGGGTGAGAGGATATCAGGTGAGAGGATATCAGGTGAGAGGATATGAGGATATAATGTGAGAGGATATCGGGTGAGAGGATATCAGGTGAGAGGATATAATGTGAGAGGATATCGGGTGAGAGGATATCAGGTGAGAGGATATAATGTGAGAGGATATCGGGTGAGAGGATATCGGGTGAGAGGATATCGGGTGAGAGGATATCAGGTGAGAGGATATCAGGTGAGAGGATATGAGGATATAAGGTGAGAGGATATCAGGTGAGAGGATATCAGGTGAGAGGATATCAGGTGAGAGGATATCAGGTGATTTACTGCAGAGGTTTCTGTCCCATAAGATCTGTGTTTTGTTGATAACATGAACTTCATTCTTCTAAAAAGTGTTCCGTTGTTCCCGTAGAACACAGTCTGTGCTTTTGGTTCAATAATCGAACATCGGCTGATGCTTTACAGACAAATTGGAAATCCCAAATGTCCAGACTTGGTGCAGTAAGAAGAGCACCTGCTGAGTCGAGGTGTTGAAGGGGCGCAGGTGTTGAAGGGGGCACAGGTGTTGAAGGGGGCACAGGTGTTGAAGGGGGGGCATGTGTTGAAGGGGGCGCAGGTGTTGAAGGGGGGGCAGGTGTTTGAAGGGGGCGCAGGTGTTGAAGGGGGCGCAGGTGTTGAAGGGGGGGCAGGTGTTGAAGGGGGGCAGGTGTTGAAGGGGGCGCAGGTGTTGAAGGGGGCGCAGGTGTTGAAGGGGGGGCAGGTGTTGAAGGGGGGGCAGGTGTTGAAGGGGGCGCAGGTGTTGAAGGGGGGCAGGTGTTGAAGGGGGCGCAGGTGTTGAAGGGGGCGCAGGTGTTGAAGGGGGGGCAGGTGTTGAAGGGGGCGCAGGTGTTGAAGGGGGGGCAGGTGTTGCAGGGGGGGCAGGTGTTGAAGGGGGGGGAGGTGTGAAGGTGGCGCAGGTGTTGACGGGGGCGCAGGTGTTGACGGGGGCGCAGGTGTTGAAGGGGGGGCAGGTGTTGAAGGGGGCGCAGGTGTTGAAGGGGGCGCAGGTGTTGAAGGGGGCGCAGGTGTTGAAGGGGGGGCAGGTGTTGAAGGGGGGGCAGGTGTTGAAGGGGGCGCAGGTGTTGAAGGGGGGCAGGTGTTGAAGGGGGCGCAGGTGTTGAAGGGGGGGCAGGTGTTGAAGGGGGCGCAGGTGTTGAAGGGGGGGCAGGTGTTGAAGGGGGGGCAGGTGTTGAAGGGGGCGCAGGTGTTGAAGGGGGGTCAGGTGTTGAAGGGGGGGCAGGTGTTGAGGGGGCGCAGGTGTTGAAGGGGGCGCAGGTGTTGAAGGGGGTCAGGTGTTGAAGGGGGGGCAGGTGTTGAAGGGGGCGCAGGTGTTGAAGGGGGCGCAGGTGTTGAAGGGGGGGCAGGTGTTGAAGGGGGGCAGGTGTTGAAGGGGGGGCAGGTGTTGAAGGGGGCGCAGGTGTTGAAGGGGGGCAGGTGTTGAAGGGGGCGCAGGTGTTGAAGGGGGGCAGGTGTTGAAGGGGGGCAGGTGTTGAAGGGGGGGCAGGTGTTGAAGGGGGCGCAGGTGTTGAAGGGGGGCAGGTGTTGAAGGGGCGCAGGTGTTGAAGGGGGCGCAGGTGTTGAAGGGGCGCAGGTGTTGAAGGGGGCGCAGGTGTTGAAGGGGGGGCAGGTGTTGAAGGGGGGGCAGGTGTTGAAGGGGGGGCAGGTGTTGAAGGGGGGCAGGTGTTGAAGGTGGCGCAGGTGTTGAAGGGGGGGCAGGTGTTGAAGGGGGGCAGGTGTTGAAGGGGGCGCAGGTGTTGAAGGGGGCGCAGGTGTTGAAGGGGGGGCAGGTGTTGAAGGGGGGCAGGTGTTGAAGGGGGGGCAGGTGTTGAAGGGGGCGCAGGTGTTGAAGGGGGGGCAGGTGTTGAAGGGGGCGCAGGTGTTGAAGGGGGCGCAGGTGTTGAAGGGGGGGCAGGTGTTGAAGGGGGCGCAGGTGTTGAAGGGGGGGCAGGTGTTGCCTCTACCTGTGCTCTCTGAGAGGATGCAAAGCACTAGAACACAGCGACTCATAGGTAACGAGTCCAGGAGAACCACACACTCTACTCTTTGCTTCACACACACCTCATCTCTAGAAGCTGTTTCTGTGAGCAGCAGCTCCATCTAATTACTGATGACACCCTCTCATCAGGTGTGTGTGTGTGTGTGTGTGTGTGTGTGTGTGTGTGTACACATGCAAACTGTGTTTTAGGGTCACTGCAAGAGCAGCTGTTGTTAAACTGTAGGCAGAGAGAAGAGGCACAGAAACTGAACTCAACCTTCAGATGAGGAAAAGGTGTTTTTTAAGTGATGTTTGATGGAAAATGCTTCAGAAATTCTCCTTTTATTATTTGGATTTTGTCAAACATGCACAAGAAGACGACTTCTGGCTCCTGCTGTTTTTACACTCTTATATTCAACATGTCAGTCACAAGGGAAGCAAATAAAAGCAATACAGTTTGAGTGATTGACAGTTTGGCTCCTGGAGCTACAGACAGGAAGTCATCGAGCGACACGTCGTTGTTCTCGGTCTTTTCATGGGATTTCCTGACCGTAATGAAAATCTGGACCAGGGTCATCCTTATCTCTGTAAGGTGTGTGTGTGTGTGTGTGTGTGTGTGTGTGTGTGTGTGTGGTGTTTACAGCAGAATCACATCAGCTGGAGATCAAGATAAGAGCTTTTACTCCATCACAAATGTTTCTCACAGCACGTGAGGAATAGGCAGAGCTTTTTCAGACTGTTTTCTGATCCTGCAGGGACTTTTCTTCAGGTCTAACCCCATGTTCTCTCTGTTTAGATCTCTTCCGTCCACCGTTTTCCCCTCGGCTCCAGCTCCTTTTCCCCGGCTCCCTAAATCCCCTCTGCTGTTTCCTGGACTCTGTGAGCCTAACAGAGCTCTCAGACCTCAGAAAGTGACTCCTAAGGAAACCGTGATCCGTCTATAACGTTAGATATCTCCTCAGGTGGAGGGTGCAGGTCTTCAGAAGCATCAGAGAGGAGAAACAGCTGATTTAAGACCCTGATTACATTCAAACAGGTTCACACACCCCCCACAGTGAACATAGGGTCATGTGGTCTCTGATCTTACTAACATGCTTCAATTAAATCCCTGAATTGTACATTTGTTGTAACATTGTTCATGCTGCCCTCTTGGCCAGGTCGCTCTTGAAAAAGAGATGGTAAGGAGGTAAAAGAGTGTGTGTGTTTTAATAATATTGGTGTTTGTGTCTGTATGTGTGTGTGAGTGAGAGAGAGTGTGTGTCTGTATGTGTGTGTGAGTGAGAGAGAGAGTGTGTGTGTCTGTATGTGTGAGTGAGTGAGTGTGTTTCTCCTCCTGTCTTTTGTCATGTATGTGAGAGCTGTTCTGTTCTGTAGTGATGTATAGAGAGAAAGAGGAGGTGTGTGTGTGTTTTAATAATATTGGTGTGTGTTTGACATGGTGGAGGGGGGGGTCAGCTGTTTCCCCCTCCTCCCCCTCCTCCCCCATGTTCCTCCATTATCTCCCCCTCTCCTCTCTCCACTTGATATTAAGACAACAGGGAGGATTAGGAGCTTCGGCAGGGAGAGCAGAAAGCAATTTGTCCTGAAGGAGGGATGAAGAGGAGGAGGAGGAGAGGAAGGGATCAAGCTCTCCTTCACCTCCTGCTTTATTTCCACTACATGTTTCCCTACAATCATTTATGGATATTTGACATTTCTCTCCACGGCTACTCTTTATTCCTCCTGCAGTAAAAAGGTTGTCTGTCTAGAGACAGGGATTTAGAATCTCACATGTCTCATTTTAAAAGCCGCATGCTTGTTGTTCTTGCTTTAACTCGCTGTTTCTAATTCAGGTTGCCATTCATTTATTGTAAATAGAAGCAGCCAATGATGGGAGTGTTGTTTCTTCATTAACCTCATCTAGCTTTTATCCAGAGCAACACAAAAGTGCATCCAGCAGACAGATACAAACGGAAGAACAGCAGAGACCTGCAGCGATGATAAATCAGGTTTTAGAGAAAGAGAATAAAGACACAGATGACCCGATGAAAGGATGGAAAGTAAAGCATCATGGGAAATAAGTGGGTGTGTGTGCTGCATGTTGTGAGTAAAGGTTGTTTAGAGTAATCCTGATCAGTGTGAGTGTGTGTGTGTGTCTGTGTGTGCACGCGTGTGTGTGTGTTTACCTGTCACACCTTTACACTCCTCAGACTGACAAGTGAGTGACAGCGCTGATTAACCTGAAGTCATTACGGATTATCCTGCAGCTGATCTGATTCATCAGAATGAATCACTCTCTTTCCAGCTGATGATAACATCTGTACCTAAACATCACACACACACACACACACACACACACACACACACACACACACACACACACACACACACACACACACACACACACACACACACACACACACACACACACACACACACACACACACACACACACACACACACACACCTGGAAGCTGCTCCGCCCTAATGAAAAGCTCCACCTGATCAATACCTGCAGAGAGAGGTGGCTTAATGTGAGACCAGAAGAGTGTGTGCAGAGAGGAGTGTGTGTGTGCAGAGAGGAGTGTGTGTGCAGAGAGGAGTGTGTGTGTGCAGAGAGGAGTGTGTGTGCAGAGAGGAGTGTGTGTGTGCAGAGCAGTGCAGAGAGGAGTGTGTGTGTGCAGAGCAGTGCAGAGAGGAGTGTGTGTGTGCAGAGAGGAGTGTGTGTGCAGAGCGGTGCAGAGGAGTGTGTGTGTGCAGAGAGGAGTGTGTGTGCAGAGAGGAGTGTGTGTGTGCAGAGCGGTGCAGAGAGGAGTGTGTGTGTGCAGAGAGGAGTGTGTGTGTGCAGAGAGGAGTGTGTGTGTGCAAAGAGGAGTGTGTGTGTGCAAAGAGGAGTGTGTGTGTGCAGAGCGGTGCAGAGAGGAGTGTGTGTGCAGAGAGGAGTGTGTGTGCAGAGCGGTGCAGAGAGGAGTGTGTGTGTGCAGAGAGGAGTGTGTGTGTGCAGAGAGGAGTGTAGGCTTGTTTGAGATGAGCTGCGTCTTGCCTCGAAAGTAGACGAGAATAGCCGATTGCAGCCGGGGAGGTCTCAAAAAGCCCGCCTGAAGTCGGACAGCTCGGAGTCGGACAGCTCGGAGTCGGACAGCTCGGAGTCGGACAGCTCGGAGTCGGACAGCTCGGAGTCGGCTTGACTCGGTTTGCAAAGGCGGAAATTGCGTTGGCGTTCTTCGTTGCAGATGAAGTGGATGCAATAGAAATCCCACAATTATTATATCACTACAAATGAATGACTCAAGTGTCTGTTCATTTGAAAACAAATCAATACAAGGGGGGTTGAATCCTGCAGGTAAAAGACAGAACCAGTACTTTTCCAAACTACTTCCGTCAGTGGTCTTGACCAGTTTGCATTTATAAAGAATGCACAAATGTGTTTAATCGTTAATGTCAGATATGTACTAAGTAAATACATTTGTTCCTGCTCAAGATTAGATTCAACTTTATTGATATTGCACAGATTACAGGAGACAACGAAATGCAGTTTAGCTTCTAACCAGGAGTGCAACAAGCAGTAAAGTGAAAAGTAATGTACACAATCTACAGAATACAATATAGAATGAATTGAATGATGAATAAAGAGTGAGGGGTATGAATACACTAGATACACACAGCAGCCTGTGAGCAGTGTGAACAGTGTGTATGAATACAGTAGATATACACAGCAGCCTGTGAGCAGTATGAGCAGTGTGTATGAATACACTAGATACACACAGCAGCCTGTGAGCAGTGTGAACAGTGTGTATGAATACACTAGATATACACAGCAGCCTGTGAGCAGTATGAGCAGTGTGTATGAATACACTAGATATACACAGCAGCCTGTGAGCAGTATGAGCAGTGTGTATGAATACACTAGATACACACAGCAGCCTGTGAGCAGTGTGAACAGTGTGTATGAATACACTAGATACACACAGCAGCCTGTGAGCAGTGTGTATGAATACACTAGATACACTCAGCAGCCTGTGAGCAGTATGAGCAGTGTGTATGAATACACTAGATACACACAGCAGCCTGTGAGCAGTATGAGCAGTGTGTATGAATACACTAGATACACACAGCAGCCTGTGAGCAGTATGAACAGTATGAACAGTGTGGTAATATGCTAAGATATATAAAGTATGAAAACGGTAAGCAGTGCAAGTATAGTATAAAATATATAGATATTAACTTCATGATGATAAACATTGTGGAACAATGATGAAAAATGTGAATGGAAGTGACGACGTGAAACTGACACAAAACAACAACAAACTTTTGCCGAGCCAATCGGAGAGTTTCATCCCCAGCACGGGGTAAAAGCCACCAATGAGCGCTCAGCTCGATGTACCAGCGAGTCGTTTCCCATCAAACATTTAGCTTCCGCAGCCCGTGGACAGAAACTGCTCCGCCTCACTCTCAAGGCTGCCGGCGTCTTTGTCCCGCGAGATTTCAACGTCTCATGCAGTCGAGCCTCCAGAGCAAGTCGGACAAAATGACTAACCATCATGCAACGCACGAGCAAGACGGCGATCGCAATTGCGCAGGTCTGCGTCGGTCTCGCTCATCTCAAACGAGCCTTGTGTGTGCAGAGAGGAGTGTGTGGGCGGAGCTCACAGCACGTTAGAAACACCTGAGCAGAGGCGGAGCTAACAGCTCGTCAGAAACACCTGAGCAGAGGCGGAGCTCACAGCACGTTGGAAACACCTGAGCAGAGGCGGAGCTAACAGCTCGTCAGAAACACCTGAGCAGAGGCGGAGCTTACAGCTTGTTAGAAACACCTGAGCAAAGGCGGAGCTTACAGCTTGTTAGAAACACCTGAGCAAAGGCGGAGCAGAGGCGGAGCTTACAGCTCGTTAGAAACACCTGAGCAGAGGCGGAGCTAACAGCTCTTTAGAAACACCTGAGCAGAGGCGGAGCTAACAGCTCTTTAGAAACACCTGAGCAGAGGCGGAGCTAACAGCTCATTAGAAACACCTGAGCAGAGGCGGAGCTAACAGCTCGTTAGAAACACCTGAGCGGAGGCGGAGCTAACAGCTCTTTAGAAACACCTGAGCAGAGGCGGAGCTAACAGCTCTTTAGAAACACCTGAGCGGAGGCGGAGCTAACAGCTCGTTAGAAACCCCTGAGCGGAGGCGGAGCTAACAGCTCGTTAGAAACACCTGAGCGGAGGCGGAGCTAACAGCTCGTTAGAAACACCTGAGCGGAGGCGGAGCTAACAGCTCGTTAGAAACACCTGAGCGGAGGCGGAGCTAACAGCTCTATAGAAACACCTGAGCAGAGGCGGAGCTAACAGCTCGTTAGAAACACCTAAGCGGAGGCGGAGCTAACAGCTCGTTAGAAACACCTGAGCGGAGGCGGAGCTAACAGCTCTATAGAAACACCTGAGCAGAGGCGGAGCTAACAGCTCGTTAGAAACACCTGAGCGGAGGCGGAGCTAACAGCTCGTTAGAAACACCTGAGCGGAGGCGGAGCTAACAGTTCGTTATTCTAGCTTTTCTTCAGGACAATATTTAAATGTAGTGATACAAACAAAGATGTTTCTCTGTGAGCGTAATGTCTGATGATGCCTCTGAAATACTAAGGTGAGAAATGTTAAATACTGCAGAGCTGTCACACGCATGCACGCACGCACGCAGGCAGCTGGACCTCGGAGCTGCAGACTCTCAAAGAGAGCGAGAGAATCCGTAAAGGGAGATCCACTGTCTGCATACTGATGGGAAGGCCTAAGGCAGTGTGTGTGTGTGTGTGTCTGTGTGTGTGTGTGTGTCTGTGTGTGTGTGTGTGTCTGTGTGTGTGTGTGTGTGTGTGTGTTCTTCCTTTACAGTGTGAGAGACTAACCAAAGAGCAGAGAAAACTATTGATGGTGTGATTTAGAAGAAGTCAGAAGATGCCTGTGGTCAAAGTGACATCCAGTGTCCCTCAGGGGCCCTGTGGGTGTGGTGTGTGTGTGTGTGTGTGTGTGTGTGTGTGTGTCTGTGTCTGTGTGTGTGTGTGTGAGAGGACACTCGACAAAAGGCCATTGACAGCAGCATAGCCCTAAAGTAAGATTTTTCCTTTCTTTTCTAACTCTGCTTCTTGTGATAACACATTCAGACTCTGAGCTGCAAGGAGGACAAAAACTGGCTCTCCACATTTCAATAGAGAGCTGCAGGAATGAGTCCTAACCCCTGACATGAGTCAGCATTATGAGTCCTTAACACTGACATGAGTCAACATTATGGGTCCTAACCCCTGACATGAGTCAGCATTATGAGTCCTTAACCCTGACATGAGTCAGCATTATGAGTCCTTAACACTGACATGAGTCAACATTATGAGTCCTTAACACTGACATGAGTCAACATTATGAGTCCTTAACACTGACATGAGTCAGCATTATGAGTCCTAACCCCTGACATGAGTCAGCATTATGAGTCCTAACCCCTGACATGAGTCAGCATTATGAGTCCTTAACACTGACATGAGTCAACATTATGAGTCCTAACCCCTGACATGAGTCAACATTATGAGTCCTAACCCCTGACATGAGTCAGCATTATGAGTCCTAACCCCTGACATGAGTCAACATTATGAGTCCTAACCCCTGACATGAGTCAGCATTATGAGTCCTAACCCCTGACATAAGTCAGCATTATGAGTCCTAAACCCTGACATGAGTCAGCATTATGAGTCCTAACCCCTGACATGAGTCAGCATTATGAGTCCTTAACACTGACATGAGTCAACATTATGAGTCCTAACCCCTGACATGAGTCAGCATTATGAGTCCTTAACACTGACATGAGTCAACATTATGAGTCCTTAACACTGATATGAGTCAGCATTATGAGTCCTAACCCCTGACATGAGTCAGCATTATGAGTCCTAACCCCTGACATTAGTCAGCATTATGAGTCCTTAACACTGACATGAGTCAACATTATGAGTCCTAACCCCTGACATGAGTCAACATTATGAGTCCTAAACCCTGACATGAGTCAACATTATGAGTCCTAACGAGTCAGCATTATGAGTCCTAACCCTGACATGAGTCAGCATTATGAGTCCTAACCCTGACACGAGTCAGCATTATGAGTCCTAACCCCTGACATGAGTCAGCATTATGAGTCCTTAACACTGACATGAGTCAACATTATGAGTCCTAACCCTGACATGAGTCAGCATTATGAGTCCTAACCTGACATGAGTCAACATTATGAGTCCTTAACACTGATATGAGTCAGCATTATGAGTCCTAACCCTGACATGAGTCAGCATTATGAGTCCTTAACACTGATATGAGTCAGCATTATGAGTCCTAACCCCTGACATGAGTCAGCATTATGAGTCCTAACCCTGACATAGTCAGCATTATGAGTCCTTAACACTGACATGAGTCAACATTATGAGTCCTAACCCTGACATGAGTCAACATTATGAGTCCTAAACCCTGACATGAGTCAACATTATGAGTCCTAACCGAGTCAGCATTATGAGTCCTAAACCCTGACATGAGTCAGCATTATGAGTCCTAACCCCTGACACGAGTCAGCATTATGAGTCCTAAACCCTGACTGAGTCAGCATTTGAGTCCTAACCCCTGACATGAGTCAGCATTATGAGTCCTAACCGAGTCAGCATTATGAGTCCTAACCTGACATGAGTCAGCATTATGAGTCCTAAACCCTGACATGAGTCACATTATGAGTCCTAACCCTGACATGAGTCAACATTATGATCCTAACCGAGTCAGCATTATGAGTCCTTACACTGACATGAGTCAGCATTATGAGTCCTAACCCCTGACATGAGTCAGCATTATGAGTCCTAACCCCTGACATGAGTCAGCATTATGAGTCCTAAACCCTGACATGAGTCAACATTATGAGTCCTAAACCCTGACATGAGTCAACATTATGAGTCCTAACCGAGTCAGCATTATGAGTCCTAAACCCTGACATGAGTCAGCATTATGAGTCCTAACCCCTGACACGAGTCAGCATTATGAGTCCTAAACCCTGACCTGAGTCAACATTATGAGTCCTAACCCCTGACATGAGTCAGCATTATGAGTCCTAAACCCTGACATGAGTCAGCATTATGAGTCTTAAACCCTGACATGAGTCAACATTATGAGTCCTAACCCCTGACATGAGTCAGCATTATGAGTCCTAAACCCTGACATGAGTCAGCATTATGAGTCCTTAACCCTGACATGAGTCAACATTATGAGTCCTAACCGAGTCAGCATTATGAGTCCTAAACCCTGACATGAGTCAGCATTATGAGTCCTAACCCCTGACACGAGTCAGCATTATGAGTCTTAAACCCTGACCTGAGTCAACATTATGAGTCCTTAACACTGACATGAGTCAGCATTATGAGTCCTAACCGAGTCAGCATTATGAGGCCTTAACACTGACATGAGTCAGCATTATGAGTCCTAAACCCTGACATGAGTCAGCATTATGAGTCCTAACCGAGTCAGCATTATGAGTCCTTAACACTGACATGAGTCAGCATTATGAGTCCTTAACACTGACATGAGTCAGCATTATGAGTCCTAAACCCTGACATGAGTCAGCATTATGAGTCCTAACCGAGTCAGCATTATGAGTCCTAAACCCTGACATCAGTCAGCAATATGAGTCCTTAACACTGACATTAGTCAGCATTATGAGTCCTTAACACTGACATGAGTCAGCATTATGAGTCCTAAACCCTGACATGAGTCAGCATTATGAGTCCTAACCGAGTAAGCATTATGAGTCCTTAACACTGACATGAGTCAGCATTATGAGTCCTTAACACTGACATGAGTCAACATTATGAGTCCTAAACACTGACATCAGTCAGCATTATGAGTCCTAAACCCTGACATGAGTCAGCATTATGAGTCCTAAACCCTGACATCAGTCAGCATTATGAGTCCTTAAACACTGACATGAGTCAGCATTATGAGTCCTTAACACTGACATGAGTCAGCATTATGAGTCCTAAACCCTGACATGAGTCATTATGAGTCCTAACCGAGTCAGCATTATGAGTCCTTAACACTGACATGAGTCAGCATTATGAGTCCTTAACACTGACATGAGTCAGCATTATGAGTCCTAAACCCTGACATGAGTCAGCATTATGAGTCCTAAACCCCGACATCAGTCAGCATTATGAGTCCTAAACCCTGACATGAGTCAGCATTATTAGTCCTAACCGAGTCAGCATTATGAGTCCTAAACCCTGACATCAGTCAGCAATATGAGTCCTTAACACTGACATGAGTCAGCATTATGAGTCCTTAACACTGACATGAGTCAGCATTATGAGTCCTAAACCCTGACATGAGTCAGCATTATGAGTCCTAACCGAGTCAGCATTATGAGTCCTTAACACTGACATGAGTCAACATTATGAGTCCTAACCCCTGACATGAGTCAACATTATGAGTCCTTAACACTGACATGAGTCAGCATTATGAGTCCTTAACACTGACATGAGTCAACATTATGAGTCCTAAACACTGACATCAGTCAGCATTATGAGTCCTAAACCCTGACATGAGTCAGCATTATGAGTCCTAAACCCTGACATGAGTCAGCATTATGAGTCCTAAACCCTGACATCAGTCAGCATTATGAGTCCTTAACACTGACATGAGTCAGCATTATGAGTCCTTAACACTGACATGAGTCAGCATTATGAGTCCTTAACACTGACATGAGTCAACATTATGAGTCCTAAACCCTGACATGAGTCAGCATTATGAGTCCTAAACCCCGACATCAGTCAGCATTATGAGTCCTAAACCCTGACATGAGTCAGAAATCAGGTCTGTGGTTAACACAAGCTGTAGAGATTTTAACGTTTTGTTCTACGGCATAAAATATGCCAGTAAAGACCCCACTGCTGGATTTAAAAAATGTGCTAGCAAGTGTCTAAATGAGACGACTAAATGTCATCACGCCCAACATTAGCCGCCTTTAGCTTAGCGGTGGTGACATGAAGTCATGTGACCGTGCTGTAGTTCCTTTATAGCCCAACATTAGCCTCCTTTAGCTTAGCGGTGGTGACGTGAAGTCATGTGACCGTGCTGTAGTTCCTTTATAGCCCAACATTAGCCGCCTTTAGCTTAGCGGTGGTGACGTGAAGTCATGTGACCGTGCTGTAGTTCCTTTATAGCCCAACATTAGCCTCCTTTAGCTTAGCGGTGTTGACGTGAAGTCATGTGACCGTGCTGTAGTTCCTTTATAGCCCAACATTAGCCTCCTTTAGCTTAGCGGTGGTGACGTGAAGTCATGTGACCGTGCTGTAGTTCCTTTATAGCCCAACATTAGCCTCCTTTAGCTTAGCGGTGGTGACGTGAAGTCATGTGACCGTGCTGTAGTTCCTTTATAGCCCAACATTAGCCTCCTTTAGCGACACATCCTGCTTTTAAACATGCAGTTTTGGTCACTTTTTGAAACATAAGCAGAAGTCGTGTACACCGAGAGCTCTAAAGTCTCCTGCAGTGAACCATCAGAGGGATAATGGCGTCTGTTTGAATCGATGAGGTCATAACGGCGTAATTGAGGCGCTGCATCGAGCGTGTGCTGTGTGGAGAGAGAAATGTGAAAATGAAAACACTGGTAAACCTCAATGAGCTGCATGAACGCTCCGAGTACCGCTGTGTGTGTGTGTGTGTGTGTGATAATAGGAGATGATTGTGTTGTTGTGAGCGACAGCAGGAAGCATCACTTACTCACACAATCACCTCTTTACCTGCAATTTGCAAACAGAAGAATGGTTCCAGAATTATGTATGTTAGGGAGCGGGCGTTACAGTCGACAAAATGTTTGGATGTTTTCATTTTTCAGATGTTTTATTCATGCCTTTGTATCACAGCTGCTCTGAAATACAGGTCAGACTCACCGTGTGTTTGGAAAACTCTGGACTATTGTTGGCCTTCAGTGTGAGGAGTGTAAAGGAATCAGAAGCTGCTTCACTGACAGTAAAACAGATATATTTAATCAGCTAAATAAAGAATTAATCACATTAGTTTGCAGGTATTATTGGCTCAATGTCTGCCATTATAAACTTGTTTTAAGCACTAAATACGGAGTTTGAAAAGCTGAATTAATGCTGAGCA
>CM062285.1:1797361-1804861 GCA_031216635.1 Dissostichus eleginoides
TCGACCCTATCGAATGCCTTCTCGGCATCTAACGACAAGAGAGCAGTATCTGGCATTTCATTTTGACTATGCAGAATGTTCAGTACCCTCCTGACATTATGAAACCCTTGGCGACCCTTAATAAACCCATTCTGATCTTCCTTAATTATCCCTGGGAGCAGGCCTTCCAGCCTTTTCGCAAGGATTTTACATAACACCTTTACATCCGAGTTAAGAAGGCTTATTGGTCTTAGATTTTCGCATCTATTGCAGGGTTTCCCTGGTTTTGGTAACAATGTAATCAAGGCTTCTCTCAGTGATGGCGGAAGGACTTCATTTTTAAAAGATTCTAACAACATATTTAAGAGGGGAGATTGTATTTTATATTTGAACTTTTTGTAGATATCTATGGGTAAGCCATCTGGTCCTGCAGCTCTCCCAGATGTCATGTTATTAGAGATCTCTTCTATGATAATTCCCCTTCCAAACTAGGTCTGATTTCTGCTGGGATACTCGGTATATTGAGAGAGTCTAAGAAGTTATTTTGACGCGTCAGATCTGAATTTATGTCAGTCGTATAGTTTTTCATAGACATTTTTAAAAGCCTAATTTATTTCTAAAGGATCGACTATATTATCTCCCTTGTTATTCTGTATTGACGTAATAGATCTTTCAATTTGTAATTGTTTAATGCGCCACGCTAATATCTTTCCAGGCTTCTCTCCTTGATCGTAAAATGTTTGTTTGAGTCTTAGTAGACTTGCCACTGCTTTAGAAGCTGATCGTTCATTAGACTGTGACCTCTCTAGCAGTTCTTGTTGTAATTTAGGGCAGGGTTTCTGAAAGGCCTCACCCTCCAGGGTTTTTATTTTTGATTCCAACATTGTCATTTTCTGACGAGCTTTTTTGGATTTAGAGCTTGTGTAGTTGATAATTTGGCCTCTAATAAATGCTTTAAAAGCTTCCCATCTTATAGATGCTGATGTTTCCGATGTATTTGTCTCAAAATATAAATCAATTTGTTTGCCAAGATACGTGACAAAATCTGAGTCTTGCAGCCATTTTTATTGAAAACGCCATTTAGAAGGATCTCTCACCAGCCTTGAGTCTACATAAAGCAGTGAGTTTGGTGCATGGTCCGAAATAAGGACTCCATCATAAGTGCCGTCTTTGATTTTAGAAGCCACATTTGCTGATATCAAAAAGTAATCAATACGGGAATACGATTTCTAAGAAGCAGAATAGCAAGAATACTCTACAGCATCAGGCTTTAATTCTCTCCAGATGTCCTTTAAATCTTTCATAATACTAAGTAAGGCTTCCCTGCTTCTGGTGTGTGGTTCATCTATGCCCCCTGACCGATCCTTTGTTGGATCCAATACACAATTCAAATCCCCTGCTATGATGTAATTACCAGTAAATGTTGAAAGCGTATAAAACAGGTCCCTAAAAAACTTTGGATCATCATTAACTAAATTCAAGTTCTCTGTTAGTAGAGCACCCTGAACAATCAAGTATCTACCAGCCTTGTCCTTGATTACATTTGTTACCTGAAATGGTACTGATTTATGAATTAGCGTCATAGCACCCCTAGCCTGAGAGTAGAAATGTTGCTGAATCCCCACACCTCCTCCTAATTCTAATATCATCCTTTGGCAGTAAATGTGTCTCCTGCAAAAAAACTATTTTAGATTGCAGACTTTTAACTCTATTAAATTATCTGTTTCATTTTTTTAAGTTTTTGCAGGCCTCTGCAATTCCAGGAAGTAAATAACCTCCACACCCTGCGACATGACTTTTGACACAGATTAGGTTACCCACATGTACATATAAAAAAAAAAATACATTTAAAAAACATTAAGAAACATAACACGGATGTTCCAAACCACATCCAAACCTGTGAACCTTTACCCCCCTCCTCATGTTGACACTTCTCTTATGGCTGACAGTCACTGTACTTTTCAGCACGTGCTTCAGCTCGACTATACTTCTATACCTAACCTTTGTTTTACCTTACTAACCGCCATGTAAACATAAGAAATCCCACCTAAAGTAGATCCACCATACATATCTAAGGGGCAGTGAGCTCAGGAGGAGCCAACAAATGTTATGTCGAAAAAATTCAAGATTATAAAAGTACCTAAATAAAATGAGAAGATGCGTTCATTCTTCAATTTTAAACTGAAGGCTCCACATACCCTTGTCATAAAACGACAGTCACCCGTTGTGTTAACCAACCATCAGGGCTTAACACAAATGTAGCTGAATAGCTAGTTATCAGAGCCAGATTGAACTTAAATCAGCAATCTCCATAAGAGCTGGCCTCTCTATTACTTAGTGACTCAGCCTCATTTAAAGCTATTGCTTTCAAACTTTTAAGTTAAATACGCCATGGCTAGATACTGAGACTCATGTGTGGTAACAGACCTCAACATTATAGAAAACACTCGTGACCACTAGAACATACAAACAAAACATTTGGTCACCGTCAGACATCAGTTGCAAACTTCAAGTAGCTCGATATGTCCTGACATAGCCAAGATGCCCGACCGCATATACTTGAAGAAAAGAAGTCATGATACCTGCACATAGTTAGGACATGTTGCCTTTTAGCCGGGCGCAGCCACAGGTTACGTTACTCAGCCTGTCCCTCCTCTCTTGTAATCTGCTTGATGAAGTTTTCCACAGCAGACAGGTTCTCAAAAGTGTGCGACTTGTCCTTGTAGGTTACCAGGAGCCGAGCCGGTAATAGCATGCCGTACCGAATCCCCAGGTTCCGTAGTTTCTGACGGACATTATAGAACGTCTTCTGCTGCTTGTGCACTCCTGCAGCCAAGTCTGGGTAAGATCTCACCTGCTGGTCTTTGTATAGGATCTGTTTTTTGCCCTGGCTGCCTTCGTTACAACCATCCTGTCCCTATAGTTTAGGAATTTCATGATACAAGTTCTTGGTGGGGCGTTTGCATCCCTCCTGGCTGATTCTGTGAGCTCTCTCAAGTATAAATTTTGAACGTAGCGGGTCCAAACTCAACACGTCTGGTATCCAGTTTTCGAGGAAAGCACAAGCTTCGGCGTCCTCTGGCAGATTCACCAGTCTCAAGTTGGATAACCTGGACCTTGCCTCCAAGACCTCAAACTTATCTCTAGCTTGGTGTTTTTAGCCTCAAGCGTTTTCACTTTAGTTTGCAAGGAGTTCACGTCATCCTCGGTAGATGAGATTCTTACTTCAGCCTCTGCATTTCGATCTGAGCATTCACGTACCTCCTTTCTCACTCCCTCTATTGCTGTTAGAATGCCATCAAGTCTTGTGGAAAAGTCCGACTTTAGAGAACCAATGGCAGCCAGTATTTTCTCCGAGCCAGCTTCCCCCAGCCCGGTCTCACCCGTCTCAACAGCGGCCATGGTCGGAGCTAGCAACACTTTCTTTAGCTTCCACATGTAGCTTGGATGCTCCGAAGTTTTCAAGCTTAGATTGAAGGGATTTAGTTCGTCCTTTAGTCGATTTCCCGGCTGCAGCCGACATTTCACTGTCTTTTCCGTAGAGTAGATACGATGGGTTGTCATAAAA
The DNA here is from genome assembly GCA_031216635.1 of Dissostichus eleginoides. NCBI lineage: Eukaryota > Metazoa > Chordata > Actinopteri > Perciformes > Nototheniidae > Dissostichus > Dissostichus eleginoides. The sequence continues at coordinate 1,800,909 of CM062285.1, forward strand.
CGTGGGTAAAACAGGATTTAAGACAGAAATTGGCGGAGCACTGATAGTTGCGTCTTTCTAGCGAGCCGCCATAACCGGAAGTCTCTTGCACTGTTTTATTTGTTCTATGTCCTATATATATATTCATGTTGCTCTGTTGGAGGAGCCTTACGTTTTTCATTGCCATATCTCCACTGTAGCTGCTGAGCACATGGTGATGAAGACTTGCTTCTTGAAAAATCTTGAATGATCAGCAGGAACACAATTTTACTGTCAGATCCAAGTCTTCCTGCATCTTCTCCGTCTGCATCATCTACAAGGACAGGTATTAAGATATAAGTAAACAGATCATGATCCCTGCAGAGAAACATGTTGAAGACCCTTCAGGTGCGTCAGATCTGGGATTAAACTCTGTATTTAATGACTGGAGCACACAGGAGAGCTGCAGTCTGACTTCATTAAATCATGAGATCCTGTATCTCCAATCTGATGGAAACATTTAATATTCTCTGTTCAGAACATGGGTCAGAGTTAATATGACCTGTGTTCAGGTGCTACACACACACACACACACACACACACACACACACACCACACACACACACACACACACACACACACACACACACACACACACACACACACACACACACACACCTGTCAGTCACCTGGTGCTCAGCAGAGACAGAACGCTGCTCTAGAACAGGTTTTATTGTCCGGTATTAGAGCATCTCCCTCTGTAATAAAGCTGTTCATGGGGTCAACGCCGCGCCGTGCACACACACCTGATCCTCTTCATGTAGACAGAGAACACCTGATCCTCTTCATATAGACACAGAACACCTGAACCTCTTCATATAGACAGAGAACACCTGATCCTCTTCATATAGACACAGAACACCTGATCCTCTTCATATAGACACAGAACACCTGATCCTCTTCATATAGACACAGAACACCTGATCCTCTTCATATAGACACAGAACACCTGAACCTCTTCATATAGACAGAGAACACCTGATCCTCTTCATATAGACAGAGAACACCTGAACCTCTTCATATAGACACAGAACACCTGATCCTCTTCATATAGACACAGAACACCTGACCTCTTCATGTAGACACAGAACACCTGACCTCTTCATATAGACACAGAACACCTGATCCTCTTCATATAGACACAGAACACCTGATCCTCTTCATATAGACACAGAACACCTGATCCTCTTCATATAGACACAGAACACCTGAACCTCTTCAGAAAGACACAGAACTAACTTCCTGTGTTCAGAGGCTCTGCTGCTCGATGTAAATGAGTTTCAGCTGAGTGACGGCAACATGACACCTTTTCATAAAATCACTCAAATCAGCCGAACACGGACACGTCTGGAGACAGGAGAGCTTCAGAAGAACCTGACAGACCATCAGTCTGCACACACACACTCTAAATTATTATATGTGAGCGTGGCCTGAGTTTCTGCAGATAAACCAAACATGATGTATTCCTGCTGCACGACAGAAGCTTGTAAAGAACTAACCCTGACAGGGAGCTGCTAGAAACTCCACAAATATCCTGAAGTATCTCTGGAAAAACACAGGATTCACTGTTTCTACCTGCAGTTGAAATATATGTGTATTTATCAGTGTGTGCAGGTGTACACTCAGCAGAAGAACACACACACACACACACACACACACACACACACACACACACACACACACACACACACCTGTAATCTCCTCACAATGCAGCTTCCTGCTGTCTCTCATCCTCTTCCTCTGATCATCTGGCAGCAGATCACTTCCCTCTGACTCTTATACACACACACACAAACACACACACACACACACACACACACACACACACACACACACAACAACATGAAACATGAAATAACTTGAAACCGCCCTCTGATCTTTTTCTCTGTCGACTGAGACCAAATATTTGATCCTGTTTATTGTGTGATCAATCAGCGGCGCACTGAGGCATGCTGGGAAGCTGGAGGTGTGTGTGTGTGTGTGTGTGTGTGTGTGTGTGTGTGTGTGTGTGTCTTCTGACAGTAGCCACCGGTAAACGCATCACTGAGAGAGGATGACAGCTTCACACCCACTCAACAAAGAGAAGCAATTAGAAACTCATCACCTGCAGGAAAGTGTGTGTGTGTGTCTCTGTGTGTGTGTGTGTGTGTGTGTGTGTGTGTATCTGCAGGTACGTGACTTCTTGTGGAGTTTTTTTCTGTCGTATCTACCAAAGAAAGATCCACTCTTTAGTCACGTTCACTAACTTTCCCTCTCACGTGTTATTTACAGGATGAGGTCATGCATGTTATTCCTGTGTTTAAACTGTTCCTGGTTTTTACCTGAAGTCTGGAGCACCTGTAGAGAGGAAATATCTACAGGTGAGGGATCTACTTTATAATATATTGCACAACAACTTGATTATAACTTACTTTTACGGCCCATCCACACGGCGGCGTGCGTTGAAGCTTCAACGCTTCTGCCCATTCACTTTGAATGGGGTGACGTCACGCTTCGCCGAACTGCATTGTGGGAGCGTCGCTGCGCTTTGCTCGCGTTGCTCGCTTCAAAAGTTGGGCAATGTTCAACTTTTGAAGCTTCGACGGAAGCGTCAGCCAATCGAATCATATGCCAGTACAAGCTCTAGCCAATCAAACCACGTGCTTGTGTGTCCGGGGCGGGAGATTCATGTGATTGGTTGTTGGTTGAGCTTCAGACACGCCCACCGGTAAGCTTCAACGCACGCCGCCGTGTGGACGCTGTGTTACTGTGTGTTTCTCAGCATGTGCTCACTCTGCAGGGATTCAACTTTAGTAGAGCTTTATATGTAAATGTACTGGCTGTTACAGTGTGTGTGTGTGTGTGTGTGTGTTGTGTGTGTGTGTGTGTGTGTGTGTGTGTGTGTGTGAACTGCCACCTGTGAGAGTTTGCCTCCATATGGGTTTGGTTGCAGCGGGATGGCGGGTGCAGGTTAACAAATGGAGCCGGAGATTAATTGGAAGCAGGAAGTGTGTGTGAGCCATCTGCTGTGACTACACACACACACCACACACACACACACACACACACACACACACACACACACACACACACACACACACACACACACACTCACGCACACACACACACTGTAATAGAGTGTGTTTCAGCCTGACAGACCGCACTGTGGGCAGCAGTCACTCTGAGCTGTGACTCAGTTATTATTATCATTTCACTCCAAAAAAAACACGTTTATAACGAGGGACCCTTCCTCACTGCCAGTATATCAGACCCCTCTATTTATACCCCCCAATTCTTTATCTGGGAGCACACTATATGAAAAGTACAGTTGTGCAACTCATATATCTTTAGAGACCTGGACATGGCAAATTAAATACAGAAAAGAATGTGTAAAATAAAAAATAAAAAGTACATAGGGGTTGTTTGAAATGACAAATATCTACACATGTATCTACTTAAACACACACACACACACACACACACACACACACACATATATATATATATACATGTACACACACACACACACACACACACACACACACACACACATATATATATATATACATGTACACACACACACACACACACACACACACACACACACACACACATATATATATGTACATGTACACACACACAGACACACACACACACACATATATATATATACATGTACACACACACACACACACACACACACACACACACACATATATATATATATATACATGTACACACACACACACACACACACACACACACACACACACACACACACACATATATATATATACATGTACACACACACACACACACAAACACACACACACACACACACAAACACACACACACACACACACATATATATATACATGTACACACACACACACACACACACACACACACACACACACACATATATATATATATATACATGTACACACACACACACA
>CM062285.1:1812361-1814861 GCA_031216635.1 Dissostichus eleginoides
AGTAGTAAAGGCTAAAAGAAGATATGATATAGTCGTATTGTTAACTAAATATATAAGCAGAAACTGAACGGCCACTTGAGTCTCATTGCCATACAGACTCCAATGTTATAACTTTTCAAATATGTGTTTAAAGGCTTGTCTGATGTGTGTAAAACCCTGTATCCACACGCTGTGTTTGAGCTTTTATGAACACGCTAATGTTGCTGTTAACTACACAAGGGATGATTCTCTCTGCCATAAAGCACCTTATATAAACACCACAGTGTCTTCTTCCTAATGTTGAGATATCTTTAGTGTTTCTGCACCCTGGATTGTTTTAAGGACGATATAACGCCATCACATTTTAATAATTTGCTTCAAAGGATCCACAGGAAACTGAAGGATACTCCAAGACGTCCTTCATCAAATCTAAGGCTGCTAAAGATTTGAGGAGTTTGTGTGTGTGTGTGTGTGTGTGTGTGTGTGTGTGTGTGTGTGTGTGCATTAGCGTGGGCAGACAGCTTTCCGATACGCAGCCCCGACATGTAGCCACACAGCAGGGGGTGGTTAACAGAGCGGACACACACACACACACACACACACACACACACACACACACACACACACACGCACACACACACTTTAGCCATTGGTTTGCTAAAGCTGCCCAATTTACTGTTTTTTGTGACAGTTTATTAACGGGGACTGTAAACTAAACTAATCCTCAGGTGAAGTCAGCGCAGGTTTGAGTTGAATATATAAAAAAGTCTGAGACTACTGACTGGCTTCTTTTTCGTGTCCTCAGAAGTAAATGTTCAGCCCTTATTAAAAAAGCTAGAGCTGATTACTCTCTGAGCTTAACCACTGATTGTTTTAATGACCATTCCAAGTTCTGGAAAACAATGAAATCGCTTCAGAACAAGAAGGTTTCTAGTTTCCCACAAAGACTGAAGGTCTTTCATTTCAGATTCAGATGGTATGTCTAATGCTTTCAATGCTCACTTCAGAAAGGCTGGTCACATTGTTGATGAGCAAAGTCATGACTCTCTGCTTGGTCGGACTCACAGCCACAGGCAGGAGATGATCTCTGAAGTCTTACACGGGCTGCACTCAATTGATCCTAAAAAGTCTGCCGGGCCTGACGGCCTCGACCCGTTCTTTTTAGCAGCTCAGATTATAGCTCAACCAGTTACTGATATTTATAAAATGGACAAGTCAAATCAAGCAATCTGATTGGTTCTTAGCCGTGATATAATGAGCGTATATCACGGGTCTGAGAAAAGCTACAGCCGTTACAGCTGTTACATTACGTCCGTTAGGAAACTAACTAACTCACAAAGATCAAGATAGTTAGTTAGTGGCCACAGGTGCGAAAGCTCTCTCCAGAGCTGCTGGAAGCCGAATCTCGGGGACCGGAGAAAGTGGAGCAATATTCTCGCCACGCCGAGCAACAGCCTAGAACAACCTCAACCTATACAAGTGACCTCGTGAGCCTTTCTACTGATACTGGACAGGTTTTCAGAGGCTGCTCAATAAACGGCAACATACACATTAATGTAAATAAATAGCCAAATACTGGATCAACGCTCTCTGTCTAATGTGTTCGCTAGCTGTTAGTGTTGTTGCATAGCAACCACCTCGCACTATGTTTCGTGCAGAAGGCAACGGAGGGACTATTTTATTTTGAACATCATTATTTACTAATAAAAACTATTTAAATTAGAGTGTGTGTTCTTCTTTCATATTGCCACACTTGGTAACCGTTTTATAAAAGCAATAGCTCACTTCAGGCCGTGAGATATGCTCAGTGTATCACAGCTAGGGGGCGTGGCCGAACCACCCTGTCCACTCACACACTGCCAGCTGTGTGGAAGCAAGCTCTGGTATCGCCCCTCTTGAAAGCTGGTGATCCCACGGAGTTGAATAACTCGTCCTTTCTCAAATCTCTCTGTGTTATCAAAGATTCTTGAGTCCCTAGTTTCTGCTCAGCTAAAGCTCTTTTTAAATTCACACAACATCCCTAACCCTATGCAATCTGGGTTCAGATCAAAGCTCAGTACTGGGACTGCCAGTCTGAAAGGCTTAGACGATATTAAGGCTGCTTTGGATAATACATCTTTAGTGTGGCATTGTTTATGGACCTAGCCAAAGCATGTGACTCTGTAGATCACCACATTCTGTCTGATGTTATGTTGGTGTCTCGTTTCGGTCATAACGCCATTTGCTGGTTTCAGAGTTATCTAAGCGACCGTACTCAATGCGTCAGGTTGGGTAGTACTGTCTCTGAGCCTGTCACCTTGGAGAAGGGAGTTCCACAGGGCTCTATTTTGGGGCCCTTGCTCTTTTTATTATATGTAAACAATATTTGTAATCAGATGCAATTTTCTACCTAAAAATCTGATGTTATCGAGCTGCAGCATGCACTGCTTGATTCCAAACTGCTATTGAACAGGAAGAAAACCAAAGCAATGCTCTTTGCTCCCAAGTCAGCGTCCTCTTGCCTCTCCATTGACACCCTTGA
>CM062285.1:1819861-1837361 GCA_031216635.1 Dissostichus eleginoides
TGTTAAACAAGGACTGAGGGAGGAGACATGTACAGGAGAGGAGAGAGGAAAGGAGACGAAACAAGTACAGGAGAGGAGAGAGGAGAGGAAACGGGAGAGGAGAGGAAACAAGTACAGGAGAGGAGAGAGGAAACAGGAGAGGAAACAGGAGAGGAGAGGAAACTTTGGGTTTCTTCCCGTGTCTCTGCGAGGAGGGAAGTGATGGTGAAACACCTCACTCTGTTATCAAAGAACCAAGGTTACGTTAAGTAACCCAAAGCTCTTTTGTTTCACTTTGGGAGATATAGTCAAAGTCAAAGTCAGCTTTATTGTCAAAATGTCTACATGTGTTATACATACAGAAATCTCGAGATACCGTTTCCCGCAGTCCCCCAGTGTGACATATATACATAAAACAAAAAAGGGCCTAGATAAACGGGGTATACAACTAACTAATAGTATTAATAAGTGCTGGTTAATAATATATTTAATAATTATTTAATTGATATAGACCATTTCCGGATTGCATAAACGTTCCAGAATCCTATAATATAGTTGAACCAGGCAGTGATTACCACAGGAACCTGGTGCTCTGCCTCGAGCACTGCTTGTGCCAAGGACGGTCCAGAGACATCCAGTCTATAAGATCGTACAAAAGTGTGGGGCGAGGCCCAGCTCGCCGCCGCGCAAATATCCTGCACCGAAAGTCCCTTAAACAAGGCCCATGAAGTAGCCATACTCCTGCTGGGATGAGCTCTCAAACCCTGGGAAGGCCTTTGCAGCTATAAGCCAGAGAAAGAGATGGCCTCCACAATCCAGTGGGACAGTCTCTGGCGGGACAGGTTTCACCCAAGGCTTGGACGGCCATCGTGGAGCCACCAAGATTACGAGAATATTCTGATGCCGCTGTCTCTTAACGGAGAAACAGCTGCCTCCACACACTTGCTGAATACCCTCGGGGCTAATGAAAGCCTGAACGGGAGAGGAGAGGAAGCAAGGAGAAGAAAACAGGAAACACGTAAGGAGAGGAAACAGGAAACAGGTACAGTACAGGAGAGGAAACATGAAACAGGAGAGGAGAGAGGAAACACTTACAGGAGAGGAAACAGGAAACAGGAGAGGAGAGAGGAAACACTTACAGGAGAGGAAACAGGAAACAGCAGAGAGGAAACATATAACACTACAGTAGATATCCGTCAGCAGATATATCTATCCTCCCTTCACTGTTGTCTTTATTTTGTAAAGCTCTCGTCTTCAGGACCGTTTCCTCTGACCTCTCGATCTGCTAGAGTCTGTTAACTCATTAAAAACACTGAATGTATAATTAATGCTCTATTATGCAAATGTTATTACATTTTCATATCCTTTTCTGAGCAGAATTAAATACATCATATTGAAAGTTAAATTATTTACAAGCTCGGAGAGAGAGAGGCAGCAGGGGGCGTGTGTGTGTGTGTGTGTGTGTGTGTGTGTGTGTGTGTGTGTGAGGGTCAGATCTAAATCTCAAATTGTTTCAGAGCAGCGTGGCATCGATGTGTTTCAGCAGAGACGCTCAGACACGAATCATAACGAGGGTTTTGTGCATTTCCTAAATGTATGGAGAATTACATTTCACAGTGTGTGTGTGTGTGTGTGTGTGTGTGTGTGTGTGTGTGTGTGAGACGGGTCCATGTTGTTAATTTATCCGGCTGTGTTCACACTGATTGGGTCACGATGTGTGTGTGAGGCCGTCTGCAGGAACAGATAATAGGTTCCTGATATCCTGCAGAGTGCATCTACTCTGACATTTAATAAGCAACATGTGTGTGTATGATTAGTAACATGTGTGTGTATGATTAGTAACATGTGTGTGTATGATTATTCCTGTCTATAGGATGACTCGTTAGATATCGTTAGATATACACCTCATCAAACATTTTTAAGGTGATAAAAACTCACTGAATCGAGGTTTTGCGTTTGGGACTAAGGCCCCTAAAAGTTGAGGTTCCCCTACCTGAGGTACATCAAATCAATCAGAGAAGAGAACTGTATCTCATTCAACTTAATGACATATTTGGGTCATTGTACTCCTACAGAAGTTATATGTTTTAAAAGTTCTGAGAAAGAGACCAAATGTCTGATCCAGGATAAAGCAGATCTGCTGATTCTGTCCAAAACGCCTGAAAAGAGCTTCTCTGAAAAGGTGTTTAATGCGTCCTTCAGTCTGTTTGTTCTCCTGTTGTCTTCAGAGTCAGTGAATGCATCGCGTCTTCTCCCAGCGGACCCTGAAGAACCCGTCACCGTCTCCATGACAACAGGTCATCATCAGGAGGGGGGGGGTTTCAGGATCCTGCAGACAGAGGGTCTGAATACATGAGATGCATTCAAGCAGCGTTTCTCAAAGTGTGGGGTGCTATCAGAGATGTGAAAGGTGGGTCGCGAATGGACGCGATGAACTGGAGATTATTATTATTATCATTTTTATTTTAACACATTACATACATTTTTTGGACCTCCGGCCGGAATCGAACCTCGGTCCTTGCGGGCGGTAGTGAGAGGGAGAGAGGAGAGAGAGAGAGAGAGAGCTAGAGAGAGAGAGAGGGAGAGGGAGCTAGAGAGAGCGAGAGAGGGAGAGAGAGAGAGAGAGCTAGAGAGAGAGAGAGGGAGAGGGAGCTAGAGAGAGAGAGGGAGCTAGAGAGAGAGAGAGAGAGAGAGAGAGAGAGCTAGAGAGAGAGAGAGAGAGGGAGCTAGAGAGAGAGAGGGAGCTAGAGAGAGAGAGAGCTAGAGAGAGAGAGAGAGGGAGAGAGGGAGAAAGAGAGAGAGAGAGAGCTAGAGAGAGAGAGAGAGGGAGAGCACACCTCTATCTATTTAATATAGATAAAGTAATAAATCATTCCAGTGTGTACTATAGGACACTAACAAAAACAAAAAACAGTTTAAAAGGGGAGTGATTAATAAAATCTGCATAAATAGAAAGAAAGAATGCTCACTAGGAAACATAAGATAAGAATAAACCAGTTTAAATGATTTGTTATTGGTTGTGATCATATTCTAAAGATGTTTGGATTATTGGAAAGTATACAGCTCCCTTTCATCTGAGTGTTGAGAGCTGTATCCATCAATTCATTTTGTGCTCAAAGTGCTCCAGAGGATGCATTTAACTTGGTGCATGCCCCCGGACCCCCCTGGAGGAGGTCAATCAATCAATCAATCAATCAATCATCAATCAATCAATCAATCAATCAATCAATCAATCAATCAATATTTATATAGCCCAATATCACAAATGTTACATTTGTCTCAGTGGACTTCACAGTTTGTACAGAATATCAGTATGACAATACGACCCCCTCTGTCCTTAGACCCTCACACCGTATAAAACTTCCAGAGAAACCCCCACAGTTTAAAGGGAACATGGGAGAAACCTCAGGGAGAGCAACAGAGGAGGGATCCCTCTCCCAGGACGGACAGACGTGCAATAGATGCCGTGTGTAAATCGAAGAGATAATACATTTACAACATAGGTAGACCAAATGTTTGGAAATGCATGTGTCTATAATAATAAGATGAATCCACGAGGATGTCCATCCAGGACTCATGATCCAGGACCACAGCAACAGGCACAGCCACGACTCAAGATCCAGGGCTCAGGACCACAGCAGGAGGTGAGGACCACCCCCAAATAAAGCAGGTTAAAATAATTAAACATCATACATGTTATTTTAGTAAACACTGCAAACGGGTCCCACAGACCCAAACAGCACACAAAGGTTAAAGGTCAGCACATAATAATGTTAAAATGTGCTAAATATATACACTGCAAAAAACAACAAAAAGAGGAGTAAAAGTAGCTCACGACTTGTTTTATTTTTAGAAAGTAGCTCTCATCCTAAAAAAGGTTGGAGACCCCTGTTGTAGAACGATACATTTGACCATTTTAAGCTTGGCCTACCATCTGATTGGGGCGATGAGGAACAGGTGGGGCGATGAGGAACAGGTGGAGCGATGAGGAACAGGTGGGAGGATGAGGAACAGGTGGAGCGATGAGGAACAGGTGGAGCGATGAGGAACAGGTGGGAGGATGAGGAACAGGTGGAGCGATGAGGAACAGGTGGAGCGATGAGGAACAGGTGGGAGGATGAGGAACAGGTGGAGCGATGAGGAACAGGTGGGGCAATGAGGACCAGGTGGGGCGATGAGGAACAGGTGGAGCGATGAGGAACAGGTGGGGCGATGAGGAACAGGTGGGAGGATGAGGAACAGGTGGAGCGATGAGGAACAGGTGGGGCAATGAGGACCAGGTGGGGCGATGAGGAACAGGTGGGAGGATGAGGAACAGGTGGAGCGATGAGGAACAGGTGGGGCGATGAGGAACAGGTGGGAGGATGAGGAACAGGTGGGAGGATGAGGAACAGGTGGAGCGATGAGGAACAGGTGGGGCGATGAGGAACAGGTGGAGCGATGAGGAACAGGTGGAGCGATGAGGAACAGGTGGGGCGATGAGGAACAGGTGGGGCGATGAGGAACAGGTGGGAGGATGAAGAACAGGTGGAGCGATGAGGAACAGGTGGGGCGATGAGGAACAGGTGGGGCGATGAGGAACAGGTGGGAGGATGAGGAACAGGTGGAGCGATGAGGAACAGGTGGGGCGATGAGGAACAGGTGGGAGGATGAAGAACAGGTGGAGCGATGAGGAACAGGTGGGGCGATGAGGAACAGGTGGGGCGATGAGGAACAGGTGGAGCGATGAGGAACAGGTGGGGCTTGAAAAGGCCCCCCTGTTCAAAGTGGGGAATGACAGAAACAGTTTGAGAACCACTGCATTAAAGAGAGATTACTGCGATATTAGTGTTTCTCTATTGATGGCCATCAAAATCCTGAACGTTACACACTGTACTCCAGACCAGGGCTCAGATCTCCTATCATTTCTGCAGTCAGTGAAGGCAGCATTTAACCAGGACCAGAGATGTATTGGTACGATAAAGTATTTAGACGATAAAGTATTGGTATGATAAAGTATTTAGACGATAAAGTATTTGGAGTATTGGTATGATAAAGTATTTGGAGTATTGGTACGATAAAGTATTGGTTCTATAAAATATTGGTACGATAAAGCATTTAGACGATAAAGTATATGTACTTTTACTCAAGGTAAGGCATCTATGGATTTCCTGTTTCCTGGGAGCTGCAGAGCTTCTCTCTGATTGGCTGGATTGATGAGGTGTCACTTGTTCCTCTAACAGATCCATCTGGTCATGCTGCTGATCAATACCCACACACACACACACACACACACACTGTTGGAGCACCACCCTTTGGAGTGGTTGAAGGTTCGAGCCCGCTCCGCGCCGTTCGTTGATGAGTGGTCTGCTATAAGAGGAAGGACTCAGACACAGAGATATGAGGTCAACAATAAGCTGATTTAATGGTAAAAGCAACAGTACAATATAACGAAGTACTTCGGGCCCTGGTTCTACTACCGTGCGATATACGTATCGAGACAGTCAGACAGAACAGGGGCCCCGAGTATAAGAAGTTAGAATATTTATACACACAAACGGGGAGGAGTTGTGTGGGAGGAGTTGTGTCGGTTGCTCCTCCCTAGGTGTTATCTACTGGTGGATTCACTCCTGGGCGAGCCCTAGGCAGCGAATCAGAGTGAGTCAGCCATTGCTGCCCTGGAGACCGTCTTCCACTCCGTACAGAGCGTGGGAGGTTTGGATCTACTGCGCCGCTGATAAGTCCCAGGCCATCTTCATGGCAGCCATGGTGTAAACAATTCATGGGGTCAACATGGGGTGATCATAACAATCTTTATCTTCGTACCTGGCAGTACCCTCTTTGTATACTCTAAGTCTCTGCACAGTCTCTGCACATGACCTCGCTACTTTCAATGTTGTAAGTTTAAACACTTTCCCATGCAACCCCTCCCCACGCTCCTGTCCACCCCATTAAAACCCGGGGGGGCGACTGGGTCCATCCATTCCCAAGTCACGGCACACACAATGAGCACAGCAAGCAAATAATACACAATAAGATTGCCCTAGTTTCATAAGAAGTTTCATAAGCATACATTTTACACAGACTATTGGCGCCTAAGATATGTCGGGCCAAGGTTATAATTATTGAAACAGGTTATACAGGTTACTTTAATCCCCCTTTTGATCTCACCTCAAGAGATCAACTTACACAAAGCATTCGAAACATAACCACTGTCATTCTTTTCTACTGCGTCTGTCCCCCAACATTATATAAATCCATCAGAAGCTGGGATTTAGAGTACTTTAAACCTTCGGGAACAGCCCACCATAACAACCTCTTATGACAGTGGAGGGAGACCAAAGTATGTTAAAACTGCGTCCTTGTCTGCTGAGTCATCATACTGTCCTCTCCCTCCGACGCATAAGCCAACAAGGGCATTTGGTACGGAGGGGGAGGGGCAGCTTTTCCTTCAATGGTGGAACTGATGAATCTAACACACAATGAGCGGATACAAGGCACACAACAACAACCACATGTTACTAAAATGGCAATAAAAGTAGCTATAGAAATCAAAAGAGACATTATTAAACCTTTCCATTGACCAAACATGTTTGTAAACCATTCCTCCAAGGGGTTGTGTATCCCTGATTGTTCATGCATAGTTTTGGATAGTGTGCGAAGGCCTTCTAAAGCCTTTGTGACGGAACCGTCCGGAGCCGTATTGTTTGGAATGAAAGTACAACACATATCACCAAACATTGAACACACACCCCCTTTCTCAGCTAACAGCATGTCAAGGGCCATTCTATTCTGAACTGCCATAAGGGAAGTCGGCCCCAGCTGTTCAGCGAGTCCTTCTACAGCGTCCCTAGTGAGATTAGCTAAACGGAGCACATTGTAATGTACATAGTTGATCCTGTCTACATTATTCCATCACTACCTGCTTGGAAAGTGAAGGTTTGTTTAGGAGACATTTTGGTAACTACTACCTCATATTTGGCCCGTTTGACCCTAGTTACGGACTCCTCTGGCGGGGGAATGGAGTCTGGGTGGTCAATGGAATCACTTAAAACAAAAAAAGGCAAGGGTGACGATCGTGACCAGGGCTAGCCCTGGCAACCATCTCCAACTCCCATACATGGTTAGGTTGTTATTTTCAATGTAACACAACACACATTATTTCTGTTATTAATAATAGGAGATTTATATAATAGGACACACACACACACACACACACACACACACACACACACACACACACACACACACACACACACACACAGAAGAGAGGGAGTCTGATGGTTTTTAAGACCGGGTAAGATCCATCGGTTCGTACGGGGGTTTCCGCACGAGAATATGTGCATTCTTACTAAATATAAGAATATCAGACAGTCACAAAGCCCAGGAAGAAAACAAGACGCTGAAACCAGAACTAAATGAATAAATAAATGTAGTGGCCAAAATCCAAAAGTTTGTCTTGTAACTCCTATATTTCAAAGGTTCCTTTTCCTGACCACATGTAGAGCTTGGGGCTGGGAAGCAGAGTCAGACTCCTTGGGGCTGGGAAGCAGAGTCAGACTCCTTGGGGCTGGGAAGCAGAGTCAGACTCCTTGGGGCTGGGAAGCAGAGTCAGACTCCTTGGGGCTGGGAAGCAGAGTCAGACTCCTTGGGGCTGGGAAGCAGAGTCAGACTCCTTGGGGCTGGGAAGCAGAGTCAGACTCGCAGTCACAAATCCACTGGACGTTTCGGTTGCTCTTTCATTTTCCAGCAAAAACAAAACAAAATACGGAAACAATATTTAACGTAAACTTTAACAGCAGATCCTAAGAATCCGTCTTTTTGTAAACATAAGGCTGCGTCTGCGTGTCAATGACGGTATTGCTGCTGCCTGCTGCCCTCCCGTCACACACCGCACCTCCAGCTTAAAGCTTTAGCCCCGCCCCCTTCACGTGAGCAAAGCGCACCTCTCACTGAAACATTTATTAATAAAGGTTCCAAATAAATCAAAACAAAATAACTTGAATTCGGCTCCTACAATAAATGAATAAAGAAGACACACCGAGAATGGTCACCGCCCCCTGCTGTGAGGATCAGCAGGAAGTGGATTCAATTACAACTGAAACAACAAGGAAGAATTCATGCTGAAAAGAAGAAGCATCAAAGTATGAAGGGCCGTGTAGGCCAACATTCAAACTCACCTCGCACACACACAACTGAAAACATCTGGCCTCGCACACACACTATTGAAATACTCTCACATTCACTACTGAACACCTCGCACACACACTGCTGAAATACTCTCACATTCACTACTGAACCCCTCGCACACACACTACTGAAATACTCTCACATTCACTACTGAACACCTCGCACACACACTACTGAAATACTCTCACATTCACTACTGAACACCTCGCACACACACTACTGAAAACATCTGGCCTCGCACACACACTATTGAAATCCTCTCACATTCACTACTGAACACCTCGCACACACACAACTAAAATACTCTCACATTCACTACTGAACACCTCGCACACACACAACTAAAATACTCTCACATTCACTACTGAACACCTCGCACACACACAACTAAAATACTCTCACATTCACTACTGAACACCTCGCACACACACTGCTGAAAACCTCGCACACACACTACTGAAAAACATTTTAGTGAAAGGTTCTCAGTAGGGAATGTGCATGTGTCTCACCTATGTGTGTGTGAGGGGGATTCTTGCTGTAACGGAAGTCATTTTAATGAAACGGAAGTACCTAACTGCTAGTGGTCTCTCTGCTGGCTCCGTTAGCCCCGTTAGCTTCATTAGCTCCAGGCTGCTACAGGGGCTCAGCTGATACAGAGAACACAGCTTGAACTCGGACGTGTTTGTTGTTTTGATGCCTGGTGGAGTATTCTTCATTGAAATATGGCACTTATCGTATGGCTCTGCGGTTCAAACAGACCGTCCATGAATGCAGTTTCTTCGGTAAGTGAAATTCAAGCACTTTATTTCTTACTGGTCTTTTTATTCAGCTAACGAGCGAGACGAAGCTACATCTGTGCTAACGATGCTCTCCGTAGCATACAAGTTCAAACACAATAGAGAAGTGTAAAACATTAAGAAGGATTATACTGTAGAACAAAAGGCTTCTCGGTGAGGTTGGTAAAATAAGGTCATGCTTGTACATTAGTTAGTTTGCTAGTTAGGTAACTGTATGCATTGTTATTGTTAATTTAAAATAGCTATGCTTGATGTTATGACCCGGCTCAAAAGGCCACAACAAAGAGGAGACACACCATATTTAACAAAATTTAACAAAAGATGTTTATTAATGCAAGTGGTTCAAATGAGCCAAATTAATCAAGTGCAAAGCAAGTAAAGCATGAGGTGTGAACGTCAGTGGTATCAGTAGTGTAACTGCAGGGTGAGGATTGCATGAACATGTATGGGTGAGGGTGTTGAGGTGCACAAAGTAAAACAACAATATAGCCTCATGGCAAACTTAAGGTTAAGTTAACATTAACGTAACGTTGTAAGAAAGCAAAACGAACCCTCGAGAAAGCTTTTACTCTCTCCTTAGTGAGCATTGTTGATTGTTCGAAACACGATCTCTCGAAGAGCTGCCCACAAATGGTCAGTTTCATCGACCCCGGGTTACCTGGTCCAGCAAAGTCCGCCTCGTACGACGCACTTGTTTTGTCCATATACGCGACATTTGATCATTTTTTGGCCACAAAAACATCCCATAGCCAGATGTCGAGACGGCCCCACTTCCCCATACAACACATCGCTTGCCGATTATTCTTGGCGTCTTATTGCTGTGCATCCTTTGTCATAATATTTGGCCCTTCAATGCATTCAAACGGGGCTGAGCTCAGCTGTGTTCTACTCATGACGTCACCGCCGGAAATGACCGAAGTTGATGTTTCCGGCGCGACGAACGATTGTTACCAACTGACAACTTTTGTATGCTGATATAATCGTGATTTATTCAAAATTAGGGCTGTCAAGTTGACGCGTTAATAACGGGTTAACGCAAAACATTTTAACACCACTAATTATTTTAACGTGCGATTAATGCATGTGTATTTGTCCTCGGCCCGCCCCGTAGTTTCAGAGCCCAAAGGCTTGACGTTGTTGTTGTTGTTGTTGTTGGTTGGATGGATGGTGGGAGATTCTAGCGAGAGATATGGATACAAAAAAAGGTGTTTTAAACAGCGAGCCAAGCCCACAGCTGATGCTGCCAGCCCCGCTCCTGCCGCTCGCTTGAGGCAGACCACGCTTGAAAGTTTGCCGGGGAGACGCCTGGACAACAACAGCGATAGCTAAATGGGTGGCTACAGCTTCACATTCTGGAGGACGAGGGGCTGCGTGAGATCATTCGGATCGCATCCAACGTGTCGACTGCTCATCACAGCGCATTATTTTGACCCTAGGTGGGAACTTCAGTCTCATGCTTTGACTGGTATGAAGACAGAGGAGCGGCATCTCGCCGACAACTGTAAACAGGCCTGTCTGTTCGAGCAACTGGCTCAGTGCAGAGAAGTAGACAGGGTTGGGAGAGAGAGAGAGAGAGAGAGAGAGAGAGAGAGAGAGAGAGAGAGAGAGAGAGAGAGAGAGAGAGAGAGACAGAGAGAGAGAGACAGAGAGAGACAGAGAGAGAGAGACAGAGAGAGAGAGAGAGAGAGAGGTTGTTGTATTTAAAATATTCAGGAGAATATTTGTCATTGTTCCAACGATAATAAACAAACATTTGCATAAAGCATATTTGTCCACTCATGTGTTGATAAGAGTATTAAGAACTTGAAAAACATTCCTCTAAGGTTCATTTAGAACAGATAAAAAATGTGCGATTAATTTGCGATTAATCGCGATTAACTATTTTAATCGACTGACAGCCCTATTAAAAATACATCAATAATAAAAAAATCATCTGGCACATTTCACAATAAAAATGAACCTCTATCATACACCATCCCACTAACAGGTGCTAATAGCATTTCGTAAGACACACACACACACACACACACACACACACACACACACACACACACCCACACACATAGTCACACACACACATAGTCACACACACACACATAGTCACACACACACACACACACACACACACACACCACACACACACACACACACACACACACACACACACACACTCCCTATCTCTTGATGTTCTGACTGATATTTAAATATCCCCATGTGTAATGATGTTGTTGTGAAAGGACCTCTGAGGGCTCTGTAATCATCTCATCTCAGAATATGTTGAATATCTGATAATCAGAGGGAAGATATTTAGAATAAAACTCTCAGTTTCTCTCTCCTCCCCCCTGCTGTGAGGAGATGTGAGTCATTAAGAGAACCACACAAGCTGTTTGACCCAGGTGTAATCACATGCAAAACTTAAATTACTGACGGAGCATCTAACACACGCTCCTTTTTTAACAGAGCTGCGTTAAAACTGGTTTCAGCTGAACCAGTTCTGCCTAGAAACAACATTTATTAGCAAGATATCAGACCGTTTTTGTATTAAATAGAAAAAGCAAAATGTTCATTGTTAGAGAAGCAATGACTGGGACTTTCCTTAAAAACAACACCCAGACAGAGAGGTGCAGGAATGAGTCCTCAACCCTAAAGAGACTCAGTATTTCTTCTCCTCCTGTCCCCTGGTCGGAGGATTTCTGCTGAAAACTGAACACCAAACTGAGAGTATCTTTAAGATCTCACAATGTTCAAATCACAAGTCCAAACTCACCTCTTCAGACCTGCTTTTACTCTGTAATTAATGTTGTGTTTTATATATTTGAAGTGTGTTGTTTTAATGCATTTTCACTCTGCAAGGTGTCTTTGAGTTTCTTAGAAAGCGCTCTATAAATAAAATGCATTGTTATTATAAGATTTCTGACATATAAAATTATTGGTATTAAAGGAAGACTTCAACCTGCTCGTGCGTTTCTGATGCAGACAGCCTCACCTGTGCAGGTGAGCTGCTGTTCAGAGGGGTTCAGAGTAACGTCCTGTTTGTGAAGCTTCAGAGAAATTAGACGTGGGTTATTCTGAACGAATCGTTAACGATGGAGGGATGAGATAAAGAGAAGCTTCTGATGTCGGAACGTCATCCGTTTCCCTCGGATTAACTCAGAGAAGAAGCTCAGTGTGTGTGGAGCTCTCCTACTTCTGACCATACTACACACACACACACACACACACACACACACACACACACACACACACTCACTAAGAGTCCGTGATGGATGTGTGTGTGGGCGTCTCATTTCCTCCTCTGGACCATAAAGAGCCAGCGGTCAGACAGCTGTAAATCTGAAGCTGATTAGCTGCTCTAAATCTCTCCCTTTATCTTCCTGACCTGCACACTTTAACACCACACACACACACACACACACACACACACACACACACACACACATACACACATACACACACACACCCACACCCACACACACACACACACACACACACACACACACTTAAGTCTCACTGATGGAGATGTTAATCAGGGGGTCTCAGGTTCAAACCCCACTGCAGTCAGCATGTCGTTGTGTCCCTGAGACCCTTCACCCCAAAGTGCTCCTGTGGGGATTGCCCACAGTATTGAGTATGTAAGTCGCTTTGGATAAAAGCGTCTAACAAATGACATGTAATGTTGCATGAAGGAGTGTAAATCAGTTTCAATCCCAATTCTGCCAGTATGAGATGCATTCCTTCAAGTTCCTCCACCAGTTTACCTGTTGGATGTGTGTGTGATGTACCTCTGTTGGATGTGTGTGTGATGTACCTCTGTTGGATGTGTGTGTGATGTACCTCTGTTGGATGTGTGTGTGATGTTCCTCTGTTGGATGTGTGTGTGATGTACCTCTGTTGGATGTGTGTGATGTTCCTCTGTTGGATGTGTGTGTGATGTACCTCTGTTGGATGTGTGTGTGATGTTCCTCTGTTGGATGTGTGTGTGATGTACCTCTGTTGGATGTGTGTGTGATGTACCTCTGTTGGATGTGTGTGATGTTCCTCTGTTGGATGTGTGTGTGATGTACCTCTGTTGGATGTGTGTGTGATGTACCTCTGTTGGATGTGTGTGTGATGTACCTCTGTTGGATGTGTGTGTGATTTAGCTCTGTTGGATGTGTGTGTGATGTACCTCTGTTGGATGTGTGTGTGATGTACCTCTGTTGGATGTGTGTGTGATGTCCCTCTGTTGGATGTGTGTGTGATGTACCTCTGTTGGATGTGTGTGATGTACCTCTGTTGGATGTGTGTGTGATGTACCTCTCTTGGATGTGTGTGTGATGTACCTCTGTTGGATGTGTGTGTGATGTTCCTCTGTTGGATGTGTGTGTGATGTGCCTCTGTTGGATGTGTGTGTGATGTACCTCTGTTGGATGTGTGTGTGATGTACCTCTGTTGGATGTGTGTGTGATGTTCCTCTGTTGGATGTGTGTGTGATGTACCTCTGTTGGATGTGTGTGTGATGTACCTCTGTTGGATGTGTGTGATGTACCTCTGTTGGATGTGTGTGTGATGTACCTCTGTTGGATGTGTGTGTGATGTACCTCTGTTGGATGTGTGTGTGATGTTCCTCTGTTGGATGTGTGTGTGATGTACCTCTGTTGGATGTGTGTGATGTTCCTCTGTTGGATGTGTGTGTGATGTACCTCTGTTGGATGTGTGTGATGTTCCTCTGTTGGATGTGTGTGTGATGTTCCTCTGTTGGATGTGTGTGTGATGTACCTCTGTTGGATGTGTGTGTGATGTACCTCTGTTGGATGTGTGTGATGTACCTCTGTTGGATGTGTGTGTGTGATGTACCTCTGTTGGATGTTTGTGATGTACCTCTGTTGGATGTGTGTGATGTACCTCTGTTGGATGTGTGTGATGTTCCTCTGTTGGATGTGTGTGTGTGATGTTCCTCTGTTGGATGTGTGTGTGATTTAGCTCTGTTGGATGTGTGTGTGATGTTCCTCTGTTGGATGTGTGTGTAATGTTCCTCTGTTGGATGTGTGTGATGTTCCTCTGTTGGATGTGTGTGTGATATACCTCTGTTGGATGTGTGTGTGATGTTCCTCTGTTGGATGTGTGTATGTGATGTACCTCTGTTAGATGTGTGTGATGTATCTCTGTTGGATGTGTGTGTGATGTACCTCTGTTGGATGTGTGTGATGTTCCTCTGTTGGATGTGTGTGATGTACCTCTGTTGGATGTGTGTGATGTACCTCTGTTGGATGTGTGTGATGTTCCTCTGTTGGATGTGTGTGTGATGTACATCTGTTGGATGTGTGTGATGTTCCTCTGTTGGATGTGTGTGATGTTCCTCTGTTGGATGTGTGTGTGATGTACCTCTGTTGGATGTGTGTGATGTTCCTCTGTTGGATGTGTGTGATGTACCTCTGTTGGATGTGTGTGATGTTCCTCTGTTGGATGTGTGTGATGTTCCTCTGTTGGATGTGTGTGATGTACCTCTGTTGGATGTGTGTGTGATGTACCTCTGTTGGATGTGTGTGTGATTTAGCTCTGTTGGATGTGTGTGATGTATCTCTGTTGGATGTGTGTGTGATTTAGCTCTGTTGGATGTGTGTGTGATTTAGCTCTGTTGGATGTGTGTGTGATGTACCTCTGTTGGATGTGTGTGTGATTTAGCTCTGTTGGATGTGTGTGTGATGTACCTCTGTTGGATGTGTGTGTGATTTAGCTCTGTTGGATGTGTGTGTGATGTATCTCTGTTGGATGTGTGTGTGATGTACCTCTTTTGGATGTGTGTGATGTACCTCTGTTGGATGTGTGTGTGATGTACGTCTGTTGGATGTGTGTGTGATGTTCCTCTGTTGGATGTGTGTGATGTTCCTCTGTTGGATGTGTGTGTGATGTTCCTCTGTTGGATGTGTGTGTGATGTTCCTCTGTTGGATGTGTGTGTGATGTACCTCTGTTGGATGTGTGTGATGTTCCTCTGTTGGATGTGTGTGATGTACCTCTGTTGGATGTGTGTGATGTTCCTCTGTTGGATGTGTGTGATGTTCCTCTGTTGGATGTGTGTGTGATGTACCTCTGTTGGATGTGTGTGTGATGTTCCTCTGTTGGATGTGTGTGATGTACCTCTGTTGGATGTGTGTGATGTACCTCTGTTGGATGTGTGTGTGATGTACGTCTGTTGGATGTGTGTGATGTTCCTCTGTTGGATGTGTGTGATGTTCCTCTGTTGGATGTGTGTGTGATGTTCCTCTGTTGGATGTGTGTGATGTACCTCTGTTGGATGTGTGTGTGATGTACGTCTGTTGGATGTGTGTGTGATGTTCCTCTGTTGGATGTGTGTGTGATGTACCTCTGTTGGATGTGTGTGTGATGTACCTCTGTTGGATGTGTGTGTGATGTACCTCTGTTGGATGTGTGTGTGATGTACCTCTGTTGGATGTGTGTGTGATTTAGCTCTGTTGGATGTGTGTGATGTACCTCTGTTGGATGTGTGTGTGATTTAGCTCTGTTGGATGTGTGTGTGATGTACCTCTGTTGGATGTGTGTGTGATGTACCTCTGTTGGATGTGTGTGTGATGTACGTCTGTTGGATGTGTGTGTGATGTTCCTCTGTTGGATGTGTGTGATGTACCTCTGTTGGATGTGTGTGATGTACCTCTGTTGGATGTGTGTGATGTACCTCTGTTGGATGTGTGTGTGATGTTCCTCTGTTGGATGTGTGTGATGTTCCTCTGTTGGATGTGTGTGTGATGTACCTCTGTTGGATGTGTGTGTGATGTTCCTCTGTTGGATGTGTGTGATGTACCTCTGTTGGATGTGTGTGTGATGTACCTCTGTTGGATGTGTGTGATGTACCTCTGTTGGATGTGTGTGTGTGATGTACCTCTGTTGGATGTGTGTGATGTACCTCTGTTGGATATGTGTGTGATGTACGTCTGTTGGATGTGTGTGTGATGTTCCTCTGTTGGATGTGTTTGATGTTCCTCTGTTGGATGTGTGTGTGATGTTCCTCTGTTGGATGTGTGTGATGTTCCTCTGTTGGATGTGTGTGATGTACGTCTGTTGGATGTGTGTGTGATGTTCCTCTGTTGGATGTGTGTGATGTACCTCTGTTGGATGTGTGTGATGTACCTCTGTTGGATGTGTGTGATGTACCTCTGTTGGATGTGTGTGATGTACCTCTGTTGGATGTGTGTGTGATGTACCTCTGTTGGATGTGTGTGATGTACCTCTGTTAGATGTGTGTGTGATGTACCTCTGTTAGATGTGTGTGTGATGTACCTCTGTTAGATGTGTGTGTGATGTTCCTCTGTTGGATGTGTGTGATGTTCCTCTGTTGGATGTGTGTGATGTTCCTCTGTTGGATGTGTGTGTGATGTTCCTCTGTTGGATGTGTGTGATGTTCCTCTGTTGGATGTGTGTGATGTTCCTCTGTTGGATGTGTGTGATGTACCTCTGTTGGATGTGTGTGTGATGTTCCTCTGTTGGATGTGTGTGATGTTCCTCTGTTGGATGTGTGTGATGTACGTCTGTTGGATGTGTGTGTGATGTTCCTCTGTTGGATGTGTGTGATGTACCTCTGTTAGATGTGTGTGTGATGTACCTCTGTTGGATGTGTGTGTGATGTACCTCTGTTAGATGTGTGTGTGATGTACCTCTGTTGGATGTGTGTGTGATGTACCTCTGTTGGATGTGTGTGATGTACCTCTGTTGGATGTGTGTGATGTACCTCTGTTGGATGTGTGTGATGTACCTCTGTTAGATGTGTGTGTGATGTACCTCTGTTAGATGTGTGTGTGATGTACCTCTGTTAGATGTGTGTGTGATGTACGTCTGTTGGATGTGTGTGTGATGTACCTCTGTTGGATGTGTGTGTGATTTAGCTCTGTTGATGATTCTGTGATTAAAGTGTCAGAGTGAGTGAAGAGAAGGTCGTTAATATGGCAGATAAATAATGTGTATGTTGGAGTAACGTGAGTCAAACTGAGGCTCATCTCACTGGTCTGATTAAATACAGAAACACAGAACAACAGAGAGTCCAGTGTGTGTGTGTGTGTGTGTGTGTGTGTGTGTGTGTGTGTGTGTGTGTGTGTGTGTGTGACGTGGATGCTTTTCAGACACCTGTAAGCTGGACAACTTCTCCAAAACAATTGCATTCATATCTAACTCTAAAATATAGTATATTTTGTAATTGGTCTAAAGATCTTATTCTGCAGCAGATCTCCCATTCAAATCATCATCATCACTTTCCACCACTAAACCCTGGAGAGGTGAAGACAGGCAGCTACAGGTGGAAGTGGAGAGCTGATTGGTTAACGAGGAACAGGTGAGAGAATCAGCTGATTGGAGCAGAGTCAGAACGAGCAAACAGGAAACCTTCAACCATGATGGACAGGGTGGTAACCGTGTGTCGTTCAATTAAAGGCCTTTATATAGTTTGATATATAATAAAGGGGAATGAGAACCAAGTGTCTGTTTTTAAATCATAGCTCCAGTTTGTCTCAAAATCATTTACGTCTCAGAGAAGATCCATGAACATGTTCCAGTGAAGTGTCTGAAT
>CM062285.1:1844861-1849861 GCA_031216635.1 Dissostichus eleginoides
ACACAAATGTTACCGTAAAATGTTAACAATAAAGAAGGGCAGAGTCTGGATTAGGATTTCTCTCATGAACACATCAGGGCTGCTCAAAATGCATCGCCTCCAAACAAGAGCCAGTGTTACTAAGCTATCATGTCTCATATCAAGTGTAAAGACATATTCTAATCTGAATCAGCTCAAAGCTAACGATAGCATCTGACCATGCATCTCACAGTAACACTCCTTCATCATGCTAGCTAACTGTATTGGTACTCAATAGTGCCAAGATGGAGGATGTGGAGGTAAAGGAGGAGGGGGAAGTCTTTCGTCTAACACTCAAAGAACTGAAGGAACCTCGCAAGAGAAGGATGCCGAGAAAGCTGGAACTCAAACAAAAATGTTCTAACAAATATTATGATGATGTATTTTATAAACTACCTAATCGTACCCCTTTAACTAACTCTAAACCTCCCAAGATGCATCTGTGCATCCTAATGTCTGCAGACGCAACAAAATAGAGGTTAAAATAATATGAATGAATACTTTCATTACTATAAAGCTCAATGAATTACTTTGATGGTGACGCAATGACAACTGTTCTCTGTGGGAGTCCAATGTGTATTAAAGCTCTGCAAAATGCATGAAAGCAGAATGTAATATTTACGAGTTCACCTAAATTACAGAAGGTCACAAACTTTTCTTCAGAGACTGGAGCTAACCGCTAACGCTAATTAACACATTTATCTCATTTACTCTGAACAACGCTGCTTCTTTACGAGGAGTTATGACCTGTAGATTCACAGCACTGTAGAAGTCTATGAGAACATATCAGCATTACTCATCATCTGAATCAGATCTGCAGGTAAACAACAACAACATGTACGTTCCCCGGCTGTAAGGTCAGATCCTTGTAGCCCCCCCCCCCCCCCCTCTCCTCCAGCTGTTAGAGCTGACTCTGGGTTAGAGCTGACTCTGGGTCTGTAGCTTTAGAGAGAGAGTAGATCTCATCAGGAGAACTCTCCCAGCAGAAACTCAGCTAAATGCTGCCGTGATTAAACTCCATATCATGTTCCAAACCACATCAAGGATTCTCTCTGAAACAGTATGGAGCTCAAACTCTCTCTCTCTCTCAGGTTTCAGCTTCACCTCCTCTCAGTGGAGGGGGCGGGGGGGCAGCTTCACCTCCTCTCAGTGGGGGGCGGGGGAAGCTTCACCTCCTCTCAGTGGAGGGGGCGGGGGGCAGCTTCACCTCCTCTCAGTGGGGGGGCGGGCAGCTTCACCTCCACTCAGTGGGGGGGGGCAGCTTCACCTCCACTCGGGGCAGCTTTACCTCCTCTCAGTGGGGGGGGGGGGGGAAAGCTTCACCTCCTCTCAGTGGGGGGGCGGGGGAAGCTTCACCTCCTCTCAGTGGGGGGGCGGGGGGCAGCTTCACCTCCTCTCAGTGGGGGGGCGGGGGGGCAGCTTCACCTCCTCTCAGTGGGGGGGCGGGGGGGGGCAGCTTCACCTCCTCTCAGCGGGGGGCAGCTTCACCTCCTCTCAGTGGGGGGGCGGGGGAAAGCTTCACCTCCTCTCAGTGGGGGGGCGGGGGAAGCTTCACCTCCTCTCAGTGGGGGGGCGGGGGGGCAGCTTCACCTCCTCTCAGTGGGGGGGCGGGGGGCAGCTTCACCTCCTCTCAGTGGGGGGGCGGGGGGCAGCTTCACCTCCTCTCAGTGGGGGGGCGGGGGGGCAGCTTCACCTCCTCTCAGTGGGGGGGCGGGGGGAAAGCTTCACCTCCTCTCAGTGGGCAGGACACACAGGAGGAACGTCTCTCAAACACATCACAAACAGAGCTTCATTCAATACCAAAACGTCCTTATCTATCAGAGAGAGATTCACCCAGCATGAGACCATCGGCAGCCCTCCTACTTCATCATGTGTGTATTTGAATCGTCTCTACATTCAGTACTTGTACTCCATTAGAATGGATTTACCACGAGAGGTGACGATGCTGAAATCCTCAGGTGACTGTGAGCTTTTGGAAAGACAATACACTTTATTTGATGCACATTACTCTCAGCAGGTGTTAATGACTGAAAGCAGCTGTGATATAGGAGCAGAGGGAATCTGAAGGACAGTCATCAGCACAGAGAGGGGCTATTGATTACATACCCAGATCATTCAGATAGAGAACACAATGAGAAACAAGATCAGACTTAGTTACGAGTTTGGTACCGTTAGTGGAGTGTTTGTTTGTGTGTGTGTGTGTGTGTGTGTGTGTGTGTGAGTGTGTGTGTGTGTGTGTGTGTTCAGTGTACATCTGTGTTTTTAATTTTGAGTGAAGACCCCTCCCTCAGCAGAGGTAAAGAAACATGGCTGCTGGTGATCACAGCTTCACATGAGAGGAGAGAGACTCAAACCTCCCCCTTCCTCATCTTCCTCTTCCTCCTCCTCTTCCTCCTCCTCCTCCTCCTCTTCCTCCTCCTCTTCCTCATCTTCCTCTTCCTCCTCCTCTTCCTCCTCCTCTCCCTCCTCCTCCTCCTCCTCCTCTCCCTCCTCCTCCTCTTCCTCCTCCTCCTCCTCCTCATCTTCCTCTTCCTCCTCCTCTTCCTCCTCCTCTTCCTCATCTTCCTCTTCCTCCTCCTCTTCCTCCTCCTCTCCCTCCTCCTCCTCCTCCTCCTCTTCCTCCTCCTCCTCCTCTTCCTCCTCGTCTCCCTGCAGAACAGAGGGGACAATATTTTGTGACAGCATCTCTCAGACTATTAGGCACCCAGAGGCACCTGAGAGACTCATCACACACACACACACACACACACACACACACACACACAGCCCCAGGCGACTCGTCTTCAGATGCTATCAGAGGAAGAAAGGAAATAAAGAGAGGAACAGAACGTCTTTATGATCAAACATCATCGTGTGTGAACTCTAACGAGAACACACACTCCGTTTCAAACACTGAGGGGAAACTACAACGTCTCCCTTTACAGGAAACATGTCTACAGTTTGGGTTCATGTTAGATATCTCGGTGTTACACCCAAACATATGAAAGATCTTTATTAAAGAGGCGCTATTCTTCTTCTGTGGTATTAGTGCAAGTCAATGGTCTGCTAATGTTTTACCGTCTAGCAAAGTGTTGTTGTCTCCTTGTGTTTCACAGTTTACTTCCAAACATCAACAGAGAGATAGTGGCTCTGACTCTGGTTCTGTTCTGAGTGCATCAGTGTGTGTCTGGCATCACACCATTGTTTCTGCACACACACACACACACACACACACACACACACACACACACACACACCACACACACACACACACACAGAGAGGGAATACTTTTCTCGCCAACATGTAACTTGGATAGTTTTGGAGGATGGCATGCGTCCCAGATTTGGATCCGGACCAAATGTGAGGAGAAGATCTGCAGATAAATATCAGCCAGACCTGCTGCGAGTCTCTGAGAACAATGTTAGTAAAAACACAGAAACACACACTCTGACTGAATCAAATGTCTGATATTAACAGCTTTTAGTCCTTTCTGCGCCGTCACACTTCCTGTTTTAAGGCTAACGTGTTACTGCTTCAGCTTTAGCTCTATCAGCATTCTCAAAAATGGGTTTGCTAACGTTCGCCATCTAGCTCACCTTATCTTACCTTATCTTACCTTATCTTACCTATCTAACAAGTCATCTAGCCAGCTGTTGCCTAATTTTAGGCTCTTGTAATTGAAATATGAGTTATTGCTTTAACGGGAAGTACCAAGCCACTTCCTGTTCAAACGCTAACGTGTTACTGCTTCCGGTTTAGCACTAGCAGCTCTTAAAAATCAGTTTTCAAACGTTCACATTTTACTTTAAAAGCAAGCTAACCTTTGCTATCTCTCTACCGAGTTAGTCAGCAACCAAGCTAACAAGCTATTTAGCTGTATCTCCAAATGGATGGCTCTTGTAGTTTAATCACATTGGTCATCTAGTCATAACTTAACATCAGCACTGGTTCCCCTCAAGGCTGCGTCCTTTCCCCTCTGCTCTTCTCCCTGTACACCAACAGCTGCACCTCCAGTCACCAGTCTGTCAAGCTCCTGAAGTTCAGACGACACCACCCTCATCGGACTCATCTCTGGTGGGGACGAGTCTGCCTACAGGTGGGAGATGGACCATGACCTGGTGTGGGGAAAACCACCTGGAGCTCAACGCCCTCAAGACAGTGGAGATGGTCGTGGACTTTAGGAAGAACGCAGCCCCACCCACCCCCATCACTCTGTGTGACCCCCCATCACTCTGTGTGACCCCCATCACTCTGTGTGACCCCCCATCACTATGTGTGACCCCCCATCACTCTGTGTGACCCCCCATCACTCTGTGTGACTCCCCATCACTCTGTGTGACCCCCATCACTCTGTGTGACTCCCCATCACTCTGTGTGGCCCCCCATCACTCTGTGTGACCCCCCATCACTCTGTGTGACCCCCATCACTCTGTGTGACTCCCCATCACTCTGTGTGGCCCCCCATCACTCTGTGTGACTCCCCATCACTCTGTGTGACTCCCCAGTAACTGCTGTGAAGTCTTTCCACTTCCTGGGCACCATCATCGCCCAGGACCTCAAATGGGAGCAGAACATCTGCTCCCTCACCAAAAAAGCACAGCAGAGGATGTTCTTCCTGAGGCAGCTGAAGAAATTCAACCTGCCAAAGACGATGATGGTGAACTTCTACGCCTCCATCATGGAGTCCATCCTCACCTCCTCCATCATGGAGTCCATCCTCACCTCCTCCATCATGGAGTCCATCCTCACCTCCTCCATCATGGAGTCCATCCTCACCTCCTCCATCATGGAGTCCATCCTCACCTCCTCCATCATGGAGTCCATCCTCACCTCCTCCATCATGGAGTCCCTCCTCACCTCCTCCATCATGGAGTCCATCCTCACCTCCTCCATCATGGAGTCCATCCTCACCTCCTCCATCATGGAGTCCATCCTCACCTCCTCCATCACCATCTGGTACGCCGCAGCCACAGCCAAGGATAAGGGCAGGCTGCAGCGTGTC
>CM062285.1:1854861-1894861 GCA_031216635.1 Dissostichus eleginoides
TGGGGGGGCAAGGCTCTACAGTGGGGGGGAAGCTGCCCCCCCTTGCCCCCCCGTAGATCCGCCCCTGAGTATAGTAGTGTAGTATTTGTTGGAGTGTAGTATAGTTTCATGAGGACAGTATAAACTCTGTCTCTGCAGCTAATAAAGACAAGACCGTCTGCAGAGGAAATAAACAGATATAAGGGGGAGACAAACAAGCGCCTCACACACACACACACACACACACACACACACACACACACACACACACACACACACACACACACACACACACACACACACACACACATTAATCACAGACTGTCCCTGCATGATAGAGCCACATTATTCGGGCTAAACGCAGTAGAAGACGGAGATTAAAGCGTCTGCAGCGCTGAGAGAGAGACATGATTTATTACCTCTGAAACATCTCAGCGTACAGTGAGACAAGTACTGCCTCCGTGGAAGTCCTCACCAAGAAGCACAAGTATTATTATTAATATTATTATTATTATTATTAACCCTTATCAACCACAGGAGCTTTTCTCAGGATCCTTTGAGAGGTTTTTTGAGTTTTGACCGCAGGAACCAGGGTCTAAGTTTAATAATGTGATGATTTGAGCTTTTAAAAAGTCACTTTAATTACGTTTTAAAATGTGTTCAGGAGATAAGTAACCTTTAAGACGAGCAGTTTATACTTTAAAACCTCGGTGGAAATGCAGAAAGCTTCCTCTTACTATCCCTCAGGTAAAGGTGAATAATAAGTATTTATATCCTGTACGATTGTCATGAAAATGTCACATCAGCATCATCTCACATTTAAATATCCCATGCTAATATTCCCAGGCTTCTCTGTCACAGGAACAGTTTGACATTTGGAGAAATGATTGTGACAGTCTGTGCATAAATATGAAGAAACAGCTAGTTAGCTTATCTTAGCACAGTTTGACCCCCAGTAACACAGCTGTTTTTACACGGGTTAAACACACGAGACATCACGTGTTACTCAGTTTAAAACAAAGCTCCTCTCTGGATGAGTGTAGATCTGCTTCCTTTCAGATAGGAGCGTTTCCTCTGCTCTGTCCGTCTGCCCTTTAGAGCCATCAGCTGCGATCACTCTTATAGCGCTAATCTGAGCCGCCACATAAATTATCAATAAGTGAAATGTCACGAGACAAAGAGACGATGTGTGTCTGCACGCCGTCTCTGCGTCTCATCGGATAAACGAGATCCAGATACTGCATCAGGAGATTAATGAATGTTACACATGGAGGTACTGCATCATGTGGATCTATAACAGTTACTCATGCATCAGGTGGAGACTCCCCTGATGCATGAGTAACTGTGAATCAAACATTAGACCTTTCTCACCTCAGCTTGTTAGCAGAAGAGCTTCCTGAGGTCACCTTCAGCGTCTCAGAGTTTAGAGGAGAAACGCACTGCAGCTTCAGAAAGGATGCA
Organism: Dissostichus eleginoides; assembly: GCA_031216635.1. Classification (NCBI taxonomy): domain Eukaryota; kingdom Metazoa; phylum Chordata; class Actinopteri; order Perciformes; family Nototheniidae; genus Dissostichus; species Dissostichus eleginoides. The sequence goes on from CM062285.1 coordinate 1,856,302, forward strand.
GATATAAAAACCCAAATGTTCCACGTGAAGAAACATCTTCAGCAACAACTCATGCAGCATTTAGAGAACATTCAGCACCTTGAGGAGACATGGCAGCGTTTACTCATCTGACTGAACACTGTGTGTGTGTGTGTGTGTGTGTGTGTGTGTGTGTGTGTGTGTGTGTGTGTGGTTTGTGTGTGTGTGTCAGTGTGTGTGTGTGTGTGTGTGTGGTTTGTGTGTGTGTGTGTGTGTGTGTGTGGTTTGTGTGTGTGTGCTCAGTGCAGAGCTCATGAGAAGTCTCTATTTTACAGTTGAGTCAATACTGTGCACACACACACACACACACACACACACACACACACACACAGACAGATGTCATTATCTGAAACATTTCCAGCTGCTGACATTTGGATGCACCTGCACACTGCTTATTAATGCAGAGTGTGGTGTGTGTGTGTGTGGTGTGTGTGTGTGTGTGCTCAGTGCAGAGCTCATGAGAAGTCTCTCTTTTACAGGTGAGTCAATACTGTGCACACACACACACACACACACACACACACACACACACACACACACACACACACACACACACAGATGTCATTATCTGAAACATTTCCAGCTGCTGTGTAAATATGAAATATAGAATAGTCAATAAAACTAATAATAAAGCCATATATATATCTATCTCATATGAAGATGGGTGTTGTGACCTTTCTTAATAAGATTGTATATTAAGTTTAAAGGTTATCAAAACTGCAATAATATTTAAAGTTATCCAATAAACTTTATTTCTTCTTCTGGGGGGGCCGAACGGCTCCGTGTGTACGTCCTATACGATCATTTTCCTGATAATGATGAAGCCATAGCCCCGCCTCTCCCCGGCTCTGCTGCTAACTGCAGTAGCATGGTCAGTAGCTACTGCTACTGCTACTGACCATGCTACAGATGTTAGTGCAAAATCTACAGCTCCTCGACCACAACCATCAGCAACAAGTGGACATGGAGAACTACATGAACTACATGTTGCTAAATCCACCGCGGAGAATAACCAGAAGGGGAACCAGGCAACATCATTGTGCGGTGAAATTGTCCCTGTCAGTGTTTTATATTACTGCTGCATTAATGTGTTGCATTTGACTTCTGTTCACGGTAAATGGCCGAGCTGATCGGATTTGCTATCAAAGGTTTTTGTCAGTGTCTGACCCATCCATCAACATATGATGTACAGTGTAGTTATATTTGTGTTTATTGTTATCTTACAGTCATCTCCAGCCGTCAGGAGTACTCTGGTCCAGTGGAGGCAACCCTAACCCTAGCAGTTGGGACCACAAGAAACAGCTCCATGAGAACTACATTGCGTTGGACGGTGAGCTCCTTCCCTGCAAGGCCAAGTCTTCCCTGTCAGTTTTGATGAACTTTTTAAAGCACATGATGTGTTTGGGATCTCCTATGACCAGGCCTTAAACGGGGGTTATGTGGGTTGTTTGATGATGTTATATTTAAAACACATCAAAATCACATTTTTGAAAATAAACGCATGTTTTCAAGAATCTGATGTGTACTTTATTTCCTGAAGTGTTAATGATTCACCCCAAAATTGTTTGTTTGGTGTGCATCAGCTAAACAGCACTGAAACAGTGTGACCGTGGAGTTCTCTCTCAAAGTGTTGAATAATCAGCTCTGCACAGTGACACCAAAAGACTGACTAAAAGTACATTTGTAACTCTCTGAGGGTTCTAGGTTTACGCTGCACGTGCTGGAAAGCACTCAAACAGTGTCAAGAAAGTACCAGTTATAGAGAATATTTTGACTCCCAAAGTGTTCAAATCTAACTCTTGATTTGGAGTTTATATTTTACTCTTTCGACAGTGTTCAGAGAACACCGAACTCTTGGACCTATAAACACCCCGAGACTGCTGTTACATGTACTCTTATAGAGTACATGTAACACCCCGAGACTGCTGTTACATGTACTCTTATAGAGTACAATGTACACTGCGGTTTTTGCTGTGCACGAGGATGTCAACAATCCTGTGGGAGCCATCAGGGAAGTAGTATGATGAGAGTCAGGCAGGACCGCAGAGACAGGTTCAGCCACGACTCGAAGTCCAGGACTCAGGATCCAGGGCACAGGATGCAGGACTCAGGATCCAGGACTCAGGATCCAGGGCTCAGGATCCAGGGCTCAGGATGCAGGATCCAGGACTCAGGATCCAGGACTCAGGATCCAGGGCTCAGGATCCAGGACTCAGGATCCAGGGCTCAGGATCCAGGGCTCAGGATGCAGGACTCAGGATCCAGGGCTCAGGATCCAGGGCACAGGATGCAGGACTCAGGATCCAGGGCTCAGGATGCAGGATCCAGGACTCAGGATCCAGGGCTCAGGATCCAGGGCTCAGGATCCAGGGCTCAGGATCCAGGGCACAGGATGCAGGACTCAGGATCCAGGACTCAGGATCCAGGGCTCAGGATGCAGGATCCAGGACTCAGGATCCAGGGCTCAGGATCCAGGGCTCAGGATCCAGGGCTCAGGATGCAGGACTCAGGATCCAGGGCTCGCGATCCAGGACTCAGGATCCAGGACTCAGGACCACAGCAACAGGAACAGCCACGACTCAGGATCCCGGCGTAGATAGACACCAAAAAGAAATTTGGGGGAAGCTGGGTTATTGGGAACATGAGAGTACACAGGTACAGACAGAGAGAAGGAAGAAGTAAGGTGTCCCCCGACAGTCTAAGCCTATAGCAGCTAAACTAGGGGCTGAATCTAATCAGCCCTAACTATAAGCTTTATCAAAAAGGAAGGTCTTAAGCGCACTCTTAAAAACGGATAGGGTGTCTGCCGCCCGAACACAAACTGGAAGCTGATTCCACAAATGTGGAGCTTGATAAGAAAAGGCTCTGGCTCCCATTGTACTTTTAGAGACTCTAGGAACAACCAACAACCCTGCATTCTAGGAACGCAATGCCCTAGTAGGACAGTTCTTTAAGGTAAGATGGCGCCTGCCCATTAAGGGCTTTGTAGGCGAGAAGAAGAATTTTAAATTCTATCCTATGTTCTATAGGGAGCCAGTGTAAGGCAGCCAGAACAGGAGTAATGTGGTCCCTTTTCCTAACTCTGGTTAGTACACGTGCTGCAGCATTTTGAATCAGCTGAAGCGACTTAACTGACTTCTTGGTACACCCTGATAATAGAGAGTTACAATAATCTAGCCTTGAAGTAACAAATGCATGGACTAGTTTCTCTGCATCGTTTTGAGGCAAGATATGCCTGATTTTTGCAATGTTACGTAGATGAAAGAAGGCGGTCCTTGAGATGGATTTTATGTGGGCGTTAAAGCATAAATCCTGATCAAATATAACACCAAGGTTCCTTACAGTCTCATTGGAGGCCAAATTAATGCCATCCATAGTTAGTATATCTTTAGATAATTTGTTTCGTAGATTCTTTGGGCCGAGTACAATAACTTCAGTTTGGGCCGTGTTTAACATCAAAAAGGTTAAAGTCATCCACGTTTTTAAGTCCTTGAGGCAGTCTTGAATTGTATTTAGATGACTGGTTTCATCAGGCTGGGTTGATAAATATAGTTCCTTCTCTCAATCTGTGCATCTAGTTTCTTTGTTTGCAGACAAGTTGGTTCTTTTTCTGCTCGGACTGTTAAAACACTCAGTGGGAAATGAAAGCTGCAAAGGGAACAAAGAGAACCCAAAAGCCTCACAGAGGACCAGAGCAGTCATTAGGAATCAGCTTTATTGTCACACTGTTCCCTCCTGGGCTAAAGGGGTACAGAGGGAACAACATGACCGGGAGAGAGAAAGAAAGACACAGGAAAGGGATTTGTGAAGCCACAAGATGGTGTTTGAATCAATCAAAACACAACAGGGCACGGCACGGCACGGCACGGCACGGCACGGCACGGCACGTAACACACTGCATGGAATAATAACAATAACAACACTTTGGATTTTTATAGCGCTTTACTTAGTGCTCAAAGGCGCTTTACATGGAATCAGAAACATAAACAGTCGTCCTGATGCAAGTGAGAGTACAGTTGGGGGGGGGTTGATCAGAGTTTGAAAGCTAGAGTGAATAATAATAAATATGAAATAGGAAGGAGATAAACAGGAGGAGGTGGAGAAACCTGAGGACGAGAGATCAGTGCATGTAGAACACGATCGATTGTGCAGGAGAGGTTATAATACTGGGCTGATTGGAGGGCAGGTGAGTTCACAGGGGAGCTAAGATGAGATGGACCTTTATTATCTTATCTTAGCTCACCTGTGAACTCACCTGCCAATGAGCTGGCCTAATGAGTGGCTGCCGGCAGGTACCACTCATCAGGCCAGCTCAAACACACAGATCTCTAGTGAACCATGATGATGATGCTCTGCAGCTCCTCATCTTCATCATAAAGCGTGTGTGTGTGTGTGTGTGTGTGTGTGTGTGTGTGTGTGTGTTTAATTACCCTGACACACACTGGGACCTGTGGAAACTGGAGGACGGAGAATTACTGAAATTGGATAAAATATTTAAAATGCCTCCCTCTGCCCCCCCACTGCTCTGTGTTCAGCTCGCTGGTAAACAAGCTAATAAAAAACAGAGACAGCAGGAATATGAGATTCAGAGAGGCTGCGCACACACACACACACACACACACACACACACACACACACACACACACACACACCTGACGGAGCTGCAGTCTGCTTGTTGTCGTGAAGAACACTGGAGTTGTCCTCTGTCACCAAACCTCAGGTGATCAGGAGCTTTGAAGACTCCTTATTGTCTTTAAGAAACAGAATCATCTGCAGATTCAGTATGAGAACGGGAGGAGAGCTGTACGTGGAAACAGAGAATGGAGAAATGGAGGCAGTTAGAGACGGGAATCAATATGTTTCAAATCTCACAGAGGGTGTGACACAGCTTTAACATCAGTGTGTGTGAGGCTGCATGAGATTTGATTAACCTGAGACGATTGGAGGACTATTGGACGAGCTCTGTAAGGACACAGTATTTCTGCTTTAAACATGACGTTTGTTGGGATATTCATTTGGATAAAGTCGACCACATCATGAGTTCTGGAAGCTCTCACTTCCTGTTCCCTGTTTTCTGGCTAACAGTTTTGTGTTTGATCAGATGAAGTGTTTCCTCTCTTTCTGCTGATTGGTACAGTTTATCTGATTGAGCTTAGCAGACAGGTCCGTCCCACATGCTCAGAGATTCAGAGTCAGAACACACCTCTCTGCACGATGAGCGAGGGTTTGATATTCTGCTGGAAGCATTTAATACTTGGAATAAGGTTCCCACTGCTGCAGAGATACTGATGGATGGATGTGTGTGTGTGTGTGTGTGTGTGTGTGAGGCGCTTGTTTGTCTCCCCCTTATATCTGTTTATTTCCTCTGCAGACGGTCTTGTCTTTATTAGCTGCAGAGACAGAGTTTATACTGTCCTCATGAAACTATACTACACTCCAAAAAATACTACACTACTATACTCAGGGGCGGATCTACGGGGGGGGCAAGGGGGGGCAGCTTCCCCCCCACTGTAGAGCCTTGCCCCCCCAGCTGCCCCCCTAACTTGTGTGTCCCTAAAACTGTACTTGTAGAAACAAACCTACACCCTTTCCACAAGCTTCTCGAGCTACGAAACAAGCAGTTCATTCATTAAAGTGAATCATTTCAAATATCATCCATTAAACTGTGGAGCGTTCACACAGACCTGAGGGTGGACCAGCACCTGGAGGTGGATCAGCACCTGAGGGTGGACCAGCACCTGAGGGTGGACCAGCACCTGAGGGTGGACCAGCACCTGGAGGTGGACCAGCACCTGAGGGTGGACCAGCACCTGGAGGTGGATCAGCACCTGAGGGTGGATCAGCACCTGGAGGTGGATCAGCACCTGGAGGTGGATCAGCACCTGAGGGTGGACCAGCACCTGGAGGTGGACCAGCACCTGGAGGTGGACCTGGAGGTGGACCAGCACCTGGAGGTGGACCAGCACCTGGAGGTGGATCATCTCCCCTTCCACTAGTTTTGTTTTTACTAAAGACGAGAGCTTGAAACAAAATATTAGTAAAACACTGCCGTTTGAATCGATAGCGTTTAACAGACGGTCGCTGTTTGGGGCGTTACGTTACAAAATACTACACAGAAAGCACACACACACACACACACACACACACACACACACACACACACACTGTGCTGTCACTCTGAGAGGAAACTGAAAGGACGAAATGAGGGAAATGAAAATGTCAGCTGCAGGGTCAGAGAGAGACATGACAGCAGGAGTACTGAGTGTGTTCAGTGTGTGTGTGTGTGTGTGTGAGTTCAGTGTGAGTGTGTGTGTTCAGTGTGTGTGGGTGTATGTGTGTGTGTGTGTTGGGGGAGGTTTAATAAACGGGGTCTCCAGCCCTGCAGAAATATTCCTTCTCACACACGTTGACATTTCCTCTGCTGCCGCTCGCCGCGACACAAATGACATTTGATGACATCACCGTTTAAATGTTTCCATTTCACGCTATCAACCTCTGTGTGTGTGTGTGTGTGTGTATGTGTGTGTGCATTTCACTCAGAACTAGTGTGTGTGATTAAAGGTGAGGCAGAGGTGTGTGTGCTGACACACACCTCACACCTGCAGGTATAAAATCCCCTGGATATCAACATTACATCACATGTCACTTGTTAGACGCTTTTATCCAAAGCGACTTACATACTCAATACTGAGGGCAATCCCCACAGGAGCACTTTGTGGTGAAGGGTCTCAGGGACACAACGACATGCTGACTGCAGTGGGGTTTGAACCTGAGACCCCCTGATCCCAACACCAAGGCTCTATCCACTGCGCCACACGCCTCCTGTGTTGCATTGATTATTATTGTTTACTCATTATTGCTGCATTGTTTACTCAGTATTGCTGCATTGTTTACTCAGTATTATTACAGTCAGTCAGTTGTTGATTCCTAAATTCCCAATTTCAGTTGAACCTGCGTCGCTCGATAAACACCAGTCTCATTAGTTTGTATTTTCCTGCCTGCCACACACACACACACACACACACACACACACACACACACACACACACACACACACACACACACACACACACACACACACACACACAGGTCAGAGTGAGTGTGTGTGTGTGACAGCTTGTTGTTAGTAAAGCTCAGAGTAGTTTCCTGGCAGTCTCTAGTCCCTCAGCTCCTCAGCTCCAACATGGCCGCCGCTCTGTGGGGAAATGTCATTTTTAATTAAATCCCAAGTGCTTTAAGATAAGCAGCTAGGCGTTCATTTACCTGGGGGGCGGGACAATGACGTCTGTCTGTCACTCTTTAGTGTCCCCTGGTCTCCAGCTGTGTGCGTCACTCTTTAGTGTCCCCTGGTCTCCCAGCTGTGTGCGTCACTCTTTAGTGTCCCCTGGTCTCCAGCTGTGTGCGTCACTCTTTAGTGTCCCCTGGTCTCCCAGCTGTGTGCGTCACTCTTTAGTGTCCCCTGGTCTCCAGCTGTGTGCGTCACTCTTTAGTGTCCCCTGGTCTCCCAGCTGTGTGCGTCACTCTTTAGTGTCCCCTGGTCTCCCAGCTGTGTGCGTCACTCTTTAGTGTCCCCTGGTCTCCAGCTGTGTGCGTCACTCTTTAGTGTCCCCTGGTCTCCCAGCTGTGTGCGTCACTCTTTAGTGTCCCCTGGTCTCCCAGCTGTGTGTGTCACGTTTTGGGTTTGCAAGTGAAAGTTATTGCAATCTGAATTAAATTGCCCCAGTTATTTTTCCGTCATCGTTTTATATTTAACATCAGAATATAACACAATATAATTTTATTTATGGGACATTTACTTGTGTAACACTCCTGTTTCTAGCAGACATGACTTGTCAAAACAGGAAAAGCATGGGTGCCATTAATCACATTAATCACATTAATAGCATTAATAGCATCAGCCTGTTCTCTGTTCAGTCAGGCAGAGAAACAGCAGGACTCTGAACGTAGATTTCATTATTGAACTATTTTCATCACCTGTCACGATGCAGTAAATAAATTAAAGTCTGTTATTAGAGCCGACTGCTGACCATTAAATACCAATTCCACAAAATGAACCCCCATTATTAATTAAAGATAATGTTTAATATGATTTAACTCTGAAGAAATGGGATCTTGTACTCAGATCCAGACTAAGAGTTACCTGGTAGTGTTACCTGAGCAGTGGCGTAACAAGGTTGTGATTGGCCCCGGTGCAAATATTGTTTTGGGCCCCCCCCCCCCCCCCCCATCGCCCCAAACATAAGCGCACGCTGATGCGCTCACAAACGCACGGACATACACAACCACTCAGAAGCGCCACATGTATAGGCTATCAACAACAGCCTGCCCTGGCCTCAGACCACCACAGCCTGACAACGGCACAGCGAACTAAGAAGAGGATTAAACCTGTTTCCTTGATGTTTGTCTCTGGGGAATGGGCCGGTAGGCCTACATAGACCGGTTGCTATAATATAGCTTTTGATCTTGGCGTCGGGGGTCTCAATAGCGCCATAGAGTCCCCTATCAGTTGGGGCCCTTGGGGGAACTGTTGGACCACCGCCGGGCACAGCCAAATCCAGCCTCTCCTCCTGGCTGGCTGGAGAAGAAGGTTGCACAGCCACGGCCACGGATACAGCTTCACTTGTGGAGCTAATGGCAATGATGGTGGTGAGGCAGGTGAGCTATCGATAGCCTCCAGCTGCCACTGCACGTCAACATTGCTAACGTTAGCGCTCGATTTCGAGGACGATGTATGACAAAAAAAACGGTCTAATTTTGTCAGTTTAGCGGTTACATCTCCTTGTTCTCTCTTGTCCTTTCTCTTTGAGCGCTGCTCTTGTGCTTTGGTTTGCTGTACATTATAAATGCAAGCTAATTTTTTATATGCTGCCGAACTTGCTGCTGCTAGCTACAGTACGTACAGGTTGAGTAAACGGTCCGCTCGTCACGCAAGGTATCACATGACATGAAAGGGAGCAAGGTCATTGGACAGACAAATTACAAATTAATTTAGGTTGCTTGGTTACTTTGAAGACTGCGTGAACCGGTCAATGCCATTGGGGCTCCAAAAAAAAATGTAAACAAAATGTATTAAATGATTCGCGTCGGGCCGAACCACGCCCCTTAACTGTGATATAATGGCCCTATACCACGGCCTGTCGTGAGCTGTTGCTTAAATATAACATTGGGGCGTGTGATTGTAGTGGGTGGAGGGGGTGAAATGAGGATATCCATTTTGGAGTTCAAGCTAGTATATTATAGTTAACGTTACATAATAATAAGGAAGAGAGCTATTTGTGTGATACATCACTATTGATATGGATTTAGAGTGCATATTTGAGACTCACATATTTTGTTGCTGTTGTTGTCTTTAGTGATAGTTAAATTGCTCCTGCTGACTTCAGCCAGCCATTCTTTCCTCCTCTCTGTCAGTGGGGAAACTTTACATATGTACTTTACATGTAGCGATTGGAGCATCCCCAGGCAGCACAGCAAACCATGGGGGAGACTATATGCAAGGACAACAGAGGAAAAGGCAGACAAACTGCATGATATGCTGTTCAATGTTTATTGAATTCCATTTATTTACAATGGATATTACTAAAACAACACATTTAACATCATCATCATCATCATCATCATCATCATCATCATCATCATGCTGCTGCTGCTGCTAGTCCTTAGATAGGCACCTGTCGGTCATCATGCTGCTGCTGCTAGTCCTTAGATAGGCACCTGTCGGTCATCATGCTGCTGCTGCTGCTAGTCCTTTGATAGGCAACTGTCGGTCATCATGCTGCTGCTGCTGCTAGTCCTTAGATAGGCACCTGTCGGTCATCATGCTGCTGCTGCTAGTCCTTAGATAGGCACCTGTCGGTCATCATGCTGCTGCTGCTGCTGCTAGTCCTTAGATAGGCACCTGTCGGTCATCATCATGCTGCTGCTGCTAGTCCTTTGATAGGCACCTGTCGGTCATCATGCTGCTGCTGCTAGTCCTTAGATAGGCACCTGTCGGTCATCATGCTGCTGCTGCTGCTAGTCCTTATAGGCACCTGTCGGTCATCATCATGCTGCTGCTGCTAGTCCTTAGATAGGCACCTGTCGGTCATCATCATGCTGCTGCTGCTGCTAGTCCTTAGATAGGCACCTGTCGGTCATCATGCTGCTGCTGCTAGTCCTTAGATAGGCACCTGTCGGTCATCATGCTGCTGCTGCTGCTGCTAGTCCTTAGATAGGCACCTGTCGGTCATCATCATGCTGCTGCTGCTAGTCCTTAGATAGGCAACTGTCGGTCATCATGCTGCTGCTGCTGCTAGTCCTTTGATAGGCAACTGTCGGTCATCATGCTGCTGCTGCTGCTAGTCCTTAGATAGGCACCTGTCGGTCATCATGCTGCTGCTGCTAGTCCTTAGATAGGCACCTGTCGGTCATCATGCTGCTGCTGCTGCTGCTAGTCCTTAGATAGGCACCTGTCGGTCATCATCATGCTGCTGCTGCTAGTCCTTTGATAGGCACCTGTCGGTCATCATGCTGCTGCTGCTAGTCCTTAGATAGGCACCTGTCGGTCATCATGCTGCTGCTGCTGCTAGTCCTTATAGGCACCTGTCGGTCATCATCATGCTGCTGCTGCTAGTCCTTAGATAGGCACCTGTCGGTCATCATCATGCTGCTGCTGCTGCTAGTCCTTAGATAGGCACCTGTCGGTCATCATGCTGCTGCTGCTGCGAGTCCTTAGATAGGCACCTGTCGGTCATCATCATGCTGCTGCTGCTGCTGCTAGTCCTTTGATAGGCACCTGTCGGTCATCATGCTGCTGCTGCTAGTCCTTAGATAGGCACCTGTCGGTCATCATGCAGCTGCTGCTGCTAGTCCTTAGATAGGCACCTGTCGGTCATCATGCTGCTGCTGCTAGTCCTTAGATAGGCACCTGTCGGTCATCATGCTGCTGCTGCTAGTCCTTAGATAGGCACCTGTCGGTCATCATCATGCTGCTGCTGCTGCTAGTCCTTAGATAGGCACCTGTCGGTCATCATCATGCTGCTGCTGCTGCTAGTCCTTAGATAGGCACCTGTCGGTCATCATCATACTGCTGCTGCTGCTAGTCCTTTGATAGGCACCTGTCGGTCATCATCATGCTGCTGCTGCTGCGAGTCCTTAGATAGGCACCTGTCGGTCATCATGCTGCTGCTGCTAGTCCTCAGATAGGCACCTGTCGGTCATCATCATGCTGCTGCTGCTGCTAGTCCTTAGATAGGCACCTGTCGGTCATCATCATACTGCTGCTGCTGCTAGTCCTTTGATAGGCACCTGTCGGTCATCATCATGCTGCTGCTGCTGCTAGTCCTTAGATAGGCACCTGTCGGTCATCATCATACTGCTGCTGCTGCTAGTCCTTAGATAGGCACCTGTCGGTCATCATCATGCTGCTGCTGCTGCTAGTCCTTAGATAGGCACCTGTCGGTCATCATGCTGCTGCTGCTAGTCCTTAGATAGGCACCTGTCGGTCATCATGCTGCTGCTGCTGCTAGTCCTTAGATAGGCACCTGTCGGTCTCCTGTCCTTTCTGAAAGTCATAAAGATGACATTAGTCATTTAGATTACTTGTGTCCTCAGTTACCATGGGATTACTGAAACCACCATGAATTAAAGAAATGGTAGAAATGAATCTAATCAGAATTTTGAAACCTTCCTTCCCATCCCCTCCCTCTAAATATATCAATAAACATTAGGAAGTGATGCTCCTGACTACCATACAAGTTTAAGAAGATAATATTAGTTTTAAAGAATTCAAAGCAATAAACAACAGCAACAGGCTCTGTAACCAAGGCAACGTTAGCCTCACATGTATATGTTAACAGGTCAGATAGCTGTTCACACTATCTATGTATATTTTCTGCTTTTTTAATGCTATTTTATTTCTATTTAAGATATTTACATTTTCGATTGTTTAATTCTAGTCTTTTAACTGTTTAATGTACAATGCCTCGTCTTTTGCTGCTGAAATGCAAACATTTCCCCAATTGGTATCAATAAAGTACTTCTTATCTTAATCCTCAAATATTAGCACATTTTACATTTAAAAAAAACAAAACATATTGATATAACTACATACACATATCGATATGTTGTATAAATATTACAAATAAAAACCTTTATTGACCACTAATTACCAAAAATCCTAATTCTACCTCCTGTTATCAATGCATTCAAATGGCCCGCCACGAACTTCCGGGAACTTTCTGAGTCTCTCTGAACCACGTGACGATCAAGCATTTTGGACTTCCGCTGTCGCAACTCTTCTCTCTATACGGCGCTGGTCCCATAAAAAGAGTTGAGCTGACTCCTGATTCTTCCCGAGAATTCAGAGAATATACAGCAGCATTATGGATAAAAAGACCATGAAACTAAATGTGTATTTAAATATTTGATATGCAATATGAACATGTCTTTTCATTTTAAAGAAAGTGTATTTTTATTACCTTATGTGTGTCCGACCCTGATGTGAAAATATAATTTTCATATACAGGTATGATGTTGAATAAATATCTCGCTTCGGCTCCTTCCGTCAGTTTCCGCCGTGCCTCGTCTTGCCTCCATTTTGCAGTGTGTGTGTGTGTGTGTGTGTGTGTGTGAGTGTGTGTGTGTGTGCGCAGTGAGGGTGCGCAGTGTCACAGGGAGTAAACAGCAGCAGCAGGACGCACTGAGACATTCTGCAGAAATGGACGGGTAATACATTATTACTAACCCTTATTACATGTGGTGTGTGTGTGTGTGTGTATGATCTGCAGAGTGTGTGTGGGAGTGTGTGAATGTGTGAATGTGTGAGAGAGAGTGTATTTAAAGGAGAGGATAGCTTAGCTTAGCATCACTTAGCATGCTGGTGATACAGTATCGACGGTCCTTTGTGTGGGGGCTAACAGCTAGCCTAGCTCATGGAGCTGATAACAACAGAGTGTGTGTGCTGCGTTTAAATCAGTGTGTGCACACATCACACACTCTTATAGTCCGGCATATAAGCTGCTGGGTTTATAATGTTATTACTCAGTGTGTATAATAGTGTTACAGTGTGTGTGTGTGTGTGTGTGTGTGTGTGTGTGTGTGTGTGTGTGTGCAGGGTGTGTCTGTCCTGCAGGGTCGTGAATCCAGACCATAGTTCCTGTTTCAGTGGGATGTGTGGGTCACATGGTATCAGCTGTGTTATATACAGAACTGCAGTGTGTGTGTGTGTGTGTGTGTGTGTGTGTGTGTGTGTGTGTGTGTGTGTGTGTGTGTGTGTGTGTGTGTGTGTTGGCTTCCACCAACCACTGTGTTATTATTATAGTGTAACTACTCAATTCAAGGTTCAAGGCTTTTATCATCATAGAGCTACAGTGTAGATATGACAATGAAATCTGAGGTCACAGGCTCCTCCCACAGAGCAACACAATAACACAGATAATAGTGCAGTAAATAAAATAGAATATCATAGAAATAGTGCAGAAGAGTCTATACAGTAATTGGAATATTGATATTTATGAGTTGCAAACAGATGAATGTTATGGATGTTCTTTCAGAGTTCAGGTGTTTAACAGTCTAATGGCCTGTGGGACGAAACTGTACCTGAAGCGTGTGTGTGTGTGTGTGTGTGTGTGTGTGGTTATCAACACGTTCCTTCCTCTGTACCTCTCACTACAAAAGACCAACACATATAAGATAAGATAAGCGGTACTCTATTGATCCCAATTTGGGAAATGTTTGCATTGCAGCAGCATCAAAACAACAAAACAAGGCATTGGACATAAGTAGAACTTAAAGAGTAGAAATAAACAATGCTAGAATTGAAACATCTCAAAATAGAATAACAGCAGCATTAAAAAGTAGAACACAGTAGGCCTTGAAGAAAATAAATCTATAAACTAGGGTGAGTTAACCAACAGCACAGATCTGCACAACACACAGAGGTGTATTGAATCCTCTGTATTCACATGTGATCCAACAGGTGGTGCATCCCCTCACCATCACTGCTGCTACACACAGTTTGGATGTGAAGACAATATTTTTGGGTGTTTTAGATGTTTACTGTACCACAAATCTGTCATGAGGATTTCCAGATTGTTAAATGATGGCTCCTTGGTTAGAGCCCTGCTGCAGGTTTTTAATGTCTTCACTTTGTCTTCTCTTCCAGCATCAGTGACGTTGCAGTTGGAGTGAAGGTGAGTTTCTGACTCTGTGTTTCCTCACGTTCACACACAGATCTCCTGCTGTTCCTACATTATGGAAGAGGTTTATGAACTCCTCAGGATGATTCAAACAGGTTTATACACAAGCAGCAGGGTGGATATTTATATCTAAAGTATGCTGTTATGTTTGCTGATCAAATCGCATATCGTGGATTTTTCTACTGCGATATTAATGCCTTGTGAGTTACTTATCAGACCTAAGATGATAACAATGAATGTTAATATAATCTCTGGTGTCCACGCCCAGCTGTGCACCGAGAGATTTAATTGATCTGTATTTCAAAGCTTTTCTAACCCCACAAACGTCCCTGAATCAGACCCAGAGAGAGACGCTGCAGAGATGTTTCCACGCTGCAGATGTAAACACCAAACAATGAGGTTATTCTAATATTAGTTTTGCAGCAGCAGACTTTGTTTCTGAAACCTGATTAGTTGGTTCCTGCTCAGAGCTCCTCTCTTCAGGGAAACAGCCGTAAAGTCAGAAGTTATTTCCTCAGTATTTCTGCTCCGTCTGAACTCCAGCTGTTGGAGGAATAATGTCGTTTAACCCAAGAGGGACGATTTTAATACGCTCTGAATTATTCCTCTGGTCGCTGTGAGGGGCGGCTTTATCGAGACCACAAAGAACACCAGCGCCAAAACAAAGTGTGTGTGTGTGTGTGTGTGTGTGTGTGTGTGTCTCTGTGTCTCTGTGTCTGTGTGTGTGTGTGTGTGTCTGTCTCTGCATGTGTCTGTGTGTCTGTGTGTGTGTGTGTGTGTGTGTGTGTGTCTGTCTCTGCATGTGTGTGTGTGTGTTTGTGTGTGTGTCTGTGTGTGTGTGTGTGTGTGTGTGTGTGTCTGTGTGTCTGTGTGTGTGTGTGTGTGTGTGTGTCTGTCTCTGCATGTGTGTGTGTGTCTGTCTGTGTGTGTGTGTTTGTGTGTGTGTGTGTGTGTGTGTCTGTCTGTGTGTGTGTGTGTGTGTGTGTCTGTGTGTGTCTGTCTCTGCGTGTGTGTGTGTGTGTCTGTGTGTGTAATGGGTCCCCAGGCTGTGTTCAGACCATCAGTCAGCTGTAGATTCTGCTGGGACTCAGGATGAGACGTCCTGACATCTTAAACTCACACAGATTAAACTCAGAGCTTCATCTTCTTCCTCCTCCTCCTCCTCTTCCTCCTAAACTCTCCTCAGAGACCTCTCCTTTATCCTCCTCTCCTCTCCACGTCAGGAACATTAGAGCTGTAATTGATTGGTTGGATGCTTGTAGATACTTCTATCCGTAAAGTGTCTTAAAAAGAGCTCTATATAAAAAAGCATTATATTAACGGTCATAGATGTTCATTGACTGCCCATGCTCAGGTTGATGTCAGTATTCAGACATCAGAATATAGCTTGTGATCAAGTGCATAGATGATTGAATGACACACTTTATATAACAATCTCACAATAAACCAATAGAGACGATGTGACTCGTGCAGATTGAAGACGTTCTCTGTTTCTCAATGAGTGTGTTTGTGTTTCTGCAGAGAGGATCAGACGAGCTGAGTCTGTACAGCAGCTCCAACTCTGCCCTGAGCAGCATCACTGGTGAGGGGGGGGTATTAATACAGGGGGGGGGGGTTACTGGGAGGCATTCATATGGGGGGGGGGGGGTGTATTTAAACAGAGGGGGGGTTACAGAGAGGTATTTGATCCCAGTGACAGACGCCTGCTGAATGTGTGTTTTTGAAGTGAAATGAGCTGCGTGGTCGGTCCTCCCATGGGAGACATTTAGTGTGTGAGAAACATCACAATGCTCAGCAGGGGGGCCGCCCACACACACACACACACGGCATGTGACAGAACATTGAAAGCTGTGAACACGCTATCAGAAATATCAGGGAGACTAACAGCCTCCACAGAGTCACCCTGTTAGAGACTGACAGAATAATAAAGACACACACACTTTAATCATGGGCCAGACCACCAGGGCTGCACTCATCAATGTGTGTGTGTGTGTGTGTGTGTGTGTGTGTGTGTGTGTGCTTCAGACGGCTCTAATGGCAGTGACAGTAAGAAGCAGTGTGTGTGTGTGTGTGCATCATTAATGTGTGTGTGTGTGCTTCAGACGGCTCTAATGGCAGTGACAGTAAGAAGCAGTGTGTGTGTGTGCATCATTAATGTGTGTGTGTGTGTTCCAGACGGCTCTAATGGCAGTGACAGTAAGAAGCAGTGTGTGTGTGTTTATCATTAATGTGTGTGTGTGTGTGTGTGCTCTCCAGACGGCTCTAATGGCAGTGACAGTAAGAAGCAGTGTGTGTGTGTTTATCATTAATGTGTGTGTGTGTGTGCATCATTAATATGTGTGTGTGTGCTCTCCAGACGGCTCTAATGGCAGTGACAGTAAGAAGCTGTGTGTGTGTGTTTATCATTAATGTGTGTGTGTGCGCATCATTAATATGTGTGTGTGTGCTCTCCAGACGGCTCTAATGGCAGTGACAGTAAGAAGCTGAGAGTGGAAGAGGCCCCCCCCTCCAGAGTGCTCCACATCAGGAAGCTTCCCAACGAGGCGTCGGAGACGGAGGTCATCGCGCTCGGCCTGCCGTTCGGAAAGGTCACGAACATCCTGACCCTGAAGGGCAAGAACCAGGTGAGCATCGGTCCTGAGCAGCGTTTCCGCCAGGGGGGCGTCTTGGCGTCATTTGACGCTCTTATTCAGCTCGGAACGCCCTGAACTCGAGCCGAGGGCGTCCAAAAAAATGAATCATTTGAGAGAAGATCGAGAGTTTTTATCGCTTGAAATGACGAAAAGGAAAAAGGAGAAGGACATCCCTCTGTTGGAGGGGCGAAGGAGTCTGGTGGGATTCTTTTCGCCACCAGCAGTCGGCAGGGAGACGTAAAGAGATAGTATAAGGGACCACGCAATTCAAAATTGTGTGTGTGTGCATACGTAAAGAACTAGTATTTATAAGGGACGGCTCAATTCAAAATCCAACGTCACCCCCCCGCTCTCGGGGTGGACGCCCTCTCAGCCCTGGTCTGGCGGAAACACTGGTCCTGAGCATCGTTTAGAGGGAGGGGTCACCTTCTGGTTAGAAAAGAACAAATATGCAAGCTTAAACCAAAGTTGTGTTATTTAATAAAGAGTTATAGCATTTAACAGAATCTGTTTCCAGCTGGAAGGACAGATGACCTGCACCACTAGTGTAGTACAAGAATCTGACCAAGTTACAACAGGAAAACAAGCACTTCATACAGGAGAAGACAAAAGGGTGAAGGTCTCATCTAGAGTTTACATCACAGGCCGACTGTTGGCCAGACGGGCCAAACTTGGTAATAACAAACCTAAGATCCATAAGATCATTTCTTCACGATGGTCAAGGCGACTCCCTTCGGTCTGAGAACATTTAGTAGGAGTGAATTTAAACTGTATATATATATATATTGACTTGTGATAAATGTCCATGAATCAGGCGTTCCTGGAGATGGGGACGGAGGAGACGGCCGTCACCATGGTCAACTACTACACCACGGTCACGCCTCACATCCGCAACGTGCCCGTCTTCATCCAGTACTCCAACCACAAAGAGCTGAAGACAGACAGCGGCAACCAGGTGAGTCCAAAGACCCTCAAAGACCCTCAAACACTCTGAGAAGAGTCGAAAAATATCAAATGAAGCACTCACTGTTTGTCCACAACAATATACCCTCTGGTTTTCACTTGAAACCAATTTTAGTTTTATTTTCCTAACCTGTTTATTGCTATATGTGAATAAAATAAGTATCCAAAAGGCTTTATACATGCCAATTTAACAGATTTTTTAAAAGTGTGTTGGGAAAATAGTGAATGTCCTCTTCCAATATGAGAGTAACATGATAACAAAGGTATCCCAACTGTAGCTGTGAACATGACAGGATGTCTGATTACCTAGAAGAGCATCAGGACTGTTTGAGGCATATGATAGCTATGTGATTAACATTATGATTCAGCCTCTATGGAGATAGACATATGACAAGCATGATCATTTCTGACGTGGAGCTAATCTGAAGTAAACATTGAATACTGCTTTCTATTCCTCCATCTTGTGACTGTGTAACTCCCTCTCTTGGATATCAGCATGTGAAGGACACTGTTCAGGAACTAGTTGATGCTCTGTATGTGATGACTCCTTCCATTCTGGAGAGGATCACAGATACATGGATCCTGAGATTGAAGCTCAAGCCGGGGACCAGTGAGATTTTTCTAACATAATGGCATGTCTTAAAATGTGTAGAGGACGCAGGCGGTGCTGCAGGCGGTGTCAGCTGTGCAGTCGGGGGGGTCTCCCAGCTCTGATGTCCAGGAGGCTCTGGCTGCTGCGTCCAGCCCCGTGCTGAGGATCATCATCGACAACATGTTCTACCCCGTAACACTGGACGTTCTGCAGCAGGTACACACACACACACACACACACACACACACACACACCCTTAATCCTAAATAAAGTCATCCTAAAGGTCACGCTGTATGAAGAGATGGAATAAATGTGTTTCTGTGGTCAGATTTTCTCCAAGTTCGGCACGGTGATGAAGATAATCACGTTCACAAAGAACAATCAGTTCCAGGCTCTGCTCCAGTTCAGCGAGCCAGTCAACGCCCAGCAGGCCAAACTGGTGAGAGGCACTTCCTGTCATGTGATCAGATATAGTATCCTGCTATATACCCCATCTCACCTGAGCACTGTTTCCCCCCCAGGCGCTGGATGGGCAGAACATCTACAACTCGTGCTGCACGCTGCGCATCGACTTCTCCAAGCTGGTGAACCTGAACGTGAAGTACAACAACGATAAGAGCCGAGACTACACCCGTCCAGAGCTGCCAGCTGGAGACGGGCAGCCGAACCTCGAATCCTCCGTCAACGCCTTCAACAAGGACTCCGGCTCGCTGCTCGGGAAAATCCCAGGTACCGAGAACTCTTTACCTCCCTTCATTCTGAGGTCTGGGATACTTTCAAGGCTTTATCATCATGGTAGATCCCAGGTACCCCTTTACCCCCTTCATTGATGGTAGATCCCAGGTACCCCTTTACCCCCTTCATTGATGGTAGATCCCAGGTACCCCTTTACCCCCTTCATTGATGGTAGATCCCAGGTACCCCTTTACCCCCTTCATTGATGGTAGATCCCAGGTACCCCTTTACCCCTTCATTGATGGTAGATCCCAGATACCCCTTTACCCCCTTCATTGATGGTAGATCCCAGGTACCCCTTTACCCCCTTCATTGATGGTAGATCCCAGGTACCCCTTTACCCCTTCATTGATGGTAGATCCCAGGTACCCCTTTACCCCCTTCATCGATGGTAGATCCCAGGTACCCCTTTACCCCTTCATTGATGGTAGATCCCAGGTACCTCATTCATTGATGGTAGATCCCAGGTACCCCTTTACCCCTTCATTGATGGTAGATCCCAGTACCTTCCCTTCATGATGGTAGATCCCAGTACCCTTTACCCCTTCATTGATGGTAGATCCCAGGTACCCTTTACCCCCTTCATCGATGGTAGATCCCAGGTACCCCTTTACCCCCTTCATCGATGGTAGATCCCAGATACCCCTTTACCCCCTTCATTGATGGTAGATCCCAGGTACCTCGATTCATTGATGGTAGATCCCAGGTACCCCTTTACCCCCTTCATTGATGGTAGATCCCAGGTACCTCGATTCATTGATGGTAGATCCCAGGTACCCCTTTACCCCCTTCATTGATGGTAGATCCCAGGTACCCCTTTACCCCCTTCATCGATGGTAGATCCCAGATACCCCTTTACCTATGAGCTGCAGACAGGCTGTAACTGAATAAAGATCACGGTAATGGTATTTTACAGACCATTAATGATGAGGTAATGCTTAGTGTGAGTCATTCTAAAGTGTGTGTGTGTGTCCCCTCAGGAGCTCTGAACCCTCTCAGTGCAGCAGCAGCAGCGGCGGCTGCAGCCGGGCGGGTCGCTCTGTCCGGACAGAACGGGTCCAGTGGGGTGCTGCTGGTCAGCAACCTCAACGAGGAGGTCAGTAACACACACACACACACACACACACACACACACACACACACACACACCGGACGGACACACACACCGGACGGACACACCCACCGGACGGACACACACACTCCTCAGTCTTAAAGCCCTCCTTCATCTCTCTCTTCTTTTTTTTATTGCCATTGATTTTTTTCTCTTAACATGAACCAGTGGAGCTACTGTATGAGTCTGATTCAAAATAAACTTTATTTATAAGTGAGTCTAGATTTAGTGAAGAGGAGCTGATTTGAGGGTCTCCTCCCGTTCGATATCATACCGGCCTGACAGCAGAGTGTGTTTATAATCGAGTGTAATACGACCTGTTTGCATTAACTTAATGACAAAGAGGTCACAAAATGGCCCAAAAACACACCAGTATTTCTCAGTGATTTCAAGCACTTCCATTCATACCATAAATATACTAATGCTGATCTATCTGAACTCATTTTCTCCCCTCTCTTACATCCCCCTCAGGGGTTAATGAATCAATCTCAATCTTTATTTATTTATTTATATAGCACATTTAAAACCACCTCAGTTGACCAAACTGCTGTACAGGGAATACATACAATATAGAATAACAGGAGTAAATAATTAAACAATACTTAAAAACAAGATAAAAAGCACAATAACTCGAAACATATAGAAATGTCAAAATGTCATGTTCAACTAGTGTTAAAAGCCAGAGCAAAGAGGTGAGTCCGGGTTAATGGTTTAACTTCATTAATGATGTGTCTGGGCTCACTCCTCTTCACACATGTCAGTATTTCTCACAGTGATTTCAAGCATTTCCCGTTCTACTAATGCTGATCAGAAACAGATCCCTCTGAACTGTCTTCTCACCTCTCTTACACCCCCCTCAGATCTGAGAGGCTAATTGAATGCGTTATGTCAGAACACACACAGCTGTTCATCAGTTCTCTGCAGTGAATCATGTCTAACCTCTCTTTGCTTCTAGCGCTCACACCCCAGCCTTCAGTCTTTATCCAGTGTTTTTAGTTGTGACTCACCATGGGGGGGCTGTCTCCTCTCTGTCAGACTGAAGCTAACTCTGCTAACTCTGCTAACTGTCTCTCTGTTTCCTCTAAGCTCTGCTCACTCTCATATGAACTCCATATGAATCATTCTGTGGGAGCTGTCTCCTCCTCCTCCTCTTCCTCACTCTGTTAAACTGAAGAAGAAGAAAGTCTCCTCCTCCTCTTCATCACTGATCAGAGATTCTGCTGATCCTGTAGACTTGTGTGAACGCTCCCTGCTGCGGGGGGGGGGGTCTTCACATCAACTCCTGCATGAGATTAACTGCATGAACCCCTCCCAGTCTGTCTTTTTACAACCCAGTTTAGATGTGACCACGCCCACTTCTGCATTAATGGACGTATAGAGAGAGCCATGCTAACTGAAGGAGCATCTAGCTTGCGGTCGAATAGTCAGTTTCTCTCAAGAACCTTCCTAACGGAGTGGAATTACCCAGAAGTCCCTCAGTGGCAGCCATGATAAGAGCCGTTAGAATTCTCTAGATGATAGGAAAGGAGCTTTGAAACTTCCTTTATAACCTCCTTTAGCTTAGGAACCACTGGACCTTCCCTTATGAAAGGAAAGGAGAAAATGCTGCCCCACAATGCCTTGCGGCCGCAACATTTACCATCAAACAACATTCGGGCGTTCACGGAAACAACCGATCTGACCGTGAAATGCATATCAACTTATGTGGTAACTTGCCAAAGTGCTTTGTTTTGAACGTTCAACACTATAAGTCGGATTCTCAAAAGCAGCGCAGTCCTTTTGAAATCCTATCCACTATTCCTTAACCCCGTGACGTTTCACACAGAGAGAGGAATAGTGAATAGGAAAAGACGATAGGAGCTGATTTTTGGACAATTCCACTGCAACCCTTCTGTAGCTGTTAATCAGTCTTAACAACCATAGTCAGTTATACTGGGGGCACTGGTTCCATCACTAAAATGGCCAGTTTGTCCCCCCCCCCCACTTTGCATTAGTTTCAAGGCTTCATCACCATGTGCTCAGCAGCTACAGTGGAGATAGGGCAATGAAAAACTGAAGGCTCCTCCAACAGAGCAACATGAATATATATATAAGACATAGAACTAATAAAACAGATGAAATAGTGCAAGAGAATGTTTTGAGATGTGCAGGTAAATACAAATAGAATAGAAATAGTGCCAGAAGAGTCTACAAGTAAATGGAATATGATATGAGATAAATAATTAGCATGATGCAAACATATGAATGTTTAGGGATGTTCTTTAAAAAAGGTCATGTGGTACTTCAGTGTTAGCACGGTTCTCTTTATGGTTCTCTTTATGGTTCTCTGTATACCTCCATGATGCAAGGATAGGTTAATGCAGAAGTTGGCGTGGTTACATCTAAACTGGTTGGATAAACAACAGCCCCCCCCCCCTCAGGTTCCTGCTGCATGTCTTCCTGTTCTGACTTTATAGTCTGTTTGTCAGAGAGTCCTGTAGTGAACCTGGACCTGTTGAGTACCCCACAGTTTATCAGACAGGTAGAGTAGGCTCGTTTTTAGCAGTTTGTTTGTCCAGTCCTCAGGGTCTCTAGTCCTTGGGGTCTCCCAGTCCAGTCCTCAGGGTCTCTCAGTCCATAGGGTCTCCCAGTCCAGTCCTCAGGGTCTCTCAGTCCATAGGGTCTCCCAGTCCAGTCCTCAGGGTCTCAGGGGTCTCCCAGTCCAGTCTTCTGGGTCTCTCAGTCCTCAGGGTCTCCCAGTCCAGTCCTCAGGGTCTCAGGTCTCAGGATCTCCCAGTCCAGTCCTCAGGGTCTTTAGTCCTCAGGGTCTCCCAGTCCTCAGGGTCTCTAGTCCTCGGGGTCTCCCAGTCCTTAGAGTCTCTCAGGGTCTCCCAGTCCTCAGGGTCTCCTAGTCCAGTCCTCAGGGTCTCTCAGTCCACAGGGTCTCCCAATCCAGTCCTCAGGGTCTCTCAGTCCACAGGGTCTCCCAGTCCAGTCCTCAGGGTTTCCCAGTCCTCGGGGTCTTCCAGTCCAGTCCTCTGGGTCTCAGGGGTCTCTCAGTCCAGTCCTCAGGGTCTCTCAGTCGTCAGGGTCTCCCAGTCCTTTGGGTCTCCCAGTCCAGTCCTCAGGGTCTCAGGGGTCTCCCAGTCCAGTCCTCAGGGTCTTCCAGTCCTCGGGGTCTCGCAGTCCGGGTCTCAGGGGTCTCCCAGTCCAGTCCTCAGTGTCTCCGGGGTCTCCCAGTCCAGTCCTCAAGGTCTCTAGTCCTCAGGGGTCTCCCAGTCCAGTCCTCAGGGTCTCTCGTCCACAGGGTCTCCCAGTCCAGTCCTCAGGTCTCAGGGGTCTCCCAGTCCAGTCCTCAGGGTCACTAGTCCTCAGGGGTCTCCCAGTCCAGTCCTCAGGGTCTCTCAGTCCACAGGGTCTCCCAGTCCAGTCCTCAGGGTCTCAGGGGTCTCCCAGTCCAATCCTCAGGGTCTCTAGTCCTCAGGGGTCTCCCAGTCCACAGGCTCTCCCAGTCCAGTCCTCAGGGTCTCAGGGTCTCCCAGTCCAGTCCTCAGGGTCTCAGGGGTCTCCCAGTCCAGTCCTCAGGGTCTCTAGTCCTCAGGGGTCTCCCAGTCCAGTCCTCAGGGTCTCTAGTCCTCAGGGGTCTCCCAGTCCAGTCCTCAGGGTCTCTAGTCCTCAGGGGTCTCCCAGTCCAGTCCTCAGGGTCTCTAGTCCTCAGGGGTCTCCCAGTCCAATCCTCAGGGTCTCCTCTCCGGCTGTTATTTATGATTTTGGTGATCTGCTGTAAAGAATCCATATCTCTGCATTATCCAGTGTACTGACCTATATTTTATTTTTTGTCCCTCCCCTTCCTCCCCATTGGTTGATTTGCATTGCCTCCCCCTCCATGCTCCTCCCTCATTGGATCACTCCCTCATTAACTCTTCATCATGGGGGACTCCTCCTCCTCCTCCTCTGGACTCTCTTCCTGTCTCACGCTGCTTGTTGCTCTTCTCTCCCTCTAAAGATGGTTACGCCCCAAAGTCTGTTTACCCTCTTCGGTATGTTATCCTGATCTCTCTCTATTGATCTCTCTCTCTCTGATCTATTGATCTCTGATCCTCTATCTATTGATCTATCTGACTCTATCTATTGATCTATCTCTCTATTGATCTCTCTCTCTCTCATCTATTGATCTCTGATCCTCTATCTATTGATCTCTCTCTCTCTGATCTATTGATCTCTGATCCTCTATCTATTGATCTATCTGACTCTATCTGTTTCTCTCTCTCTCTATTGATCTCTCTCTCTATTGATCTCTCTGACTCTTTATCTATTGATCTCTTTACCTATTGATCTCTCTGACTCTTTATCTATTGATCTCTTTACCTATTGATCTCTCTGACTCTTTACCTATTGATCTCTCTGACTCTTTACCTATTGATCTCTTTACCTATTGATCTCTCTGACTCTTTATCTATTGATCTCTTTACCTATTGATCTCTCTGACTCTTTACCTATTGATCTCTCTGACTCTTTACCTATTGATCTCTTTACCTATTGATCTCTCTGACTCTTTACCTATTGATCTCTTTACCTATTGATCTCTCTGACTCTTTATCTATTGATCTCTTTACCTATTGATCTCTCTGACTCTACCTTCTCTTTATGCTCTATTTCCATCTTTGAGACATTTATCATTATTATTATTATTGATATTAGGGAGGCCCCGATCGTTACTAGGTGATATTTACGAAGTATACGTGATTTAAAGATCAGCGTTAATGCTTTTCAGTCGATGATGCTACATCGTGAACACCTCTGCAGGAGAGCTAGCTAACATTAGCTGTTATCGTTAGCTGTTAGCCATTAGCTGTTTCCATTAGCTTTTATCGTATAATTCTGAGTAGCATTAAAAAAAAGTCAAATCGGGACATCTCTAATTATTATTATTTTAAACCTTATGCATTTCTTTGCACAGAGTAGCTTGTTCTGTTAATTTCTGATATATTTTGGCCCCAGTTTATTTGGGTTAATTCTCACTACTTAGCCCTAACCCCCCCTAAAGTTTAAAGCATGCAGTTTTTATCTCTGTTGAGGGTCTCTCTTCTCTCTTTCTCTCAGACCTGTTTCTCTCTCTGTGTTTCACGCTAACCTTCCTCCTCTAACGTCTCCTCCTCCTCCTCCTGGTGCAGGAGTGTATGGTGATGTGCAGAGGGTGAAGATCCTCTACAACAAGAAGGACAGCGCTCTGATCCAGATGTCCGACGGGAACCAGGCGCAGCTCGGTAAGACGAGCATCCAAAGTATAATTTACCTGTGAATCTGAACGACTATCTGTATTATTTGGTGTGAATGCTGAGAGGCAACATCACATTTTGATTGGCTTCTTCTCCCAAAATGCTCAACGCAGAAATTCAGTTCAAACTTTAAGACGTTCAGATCGATTAGGAATCTACGGCCATACCATAAGTCATCCAAACGTTTGTATTAAGTTCAGCGTTCAGCATTCACCTGTTTATTTTTGGCTAAATTATAGGGGACCTATCATGCAAAATGCACTTGGTGTCTTTTATACATACATATGTGTCCCCGGTGTTCCAGGGAACTCACAAAGTGTCAGAAAAACACCCTCTCTCTTTTCCTCCATACCCAAATCTCTAAAAACGGGCTGCAACGGATTTGATACGGGTGGATTTTTTATTTGCACCTTTTTGACGTAATGTAGTGCACTCCGCCTGATTGGTCAACTCTCCACCAATCAGGGAATGAGAGGTTGGGCCATGTTGACTCTCCACTGGTAATCACAGCAAGCATGATAACATGACGCTCGTGCCGGGGCCGTGTCACGCCCCCCTCTTCCGCATGGGGCGTGGTCAGCTGAATCAGACCTTGCAAAGACAGAGCTGGAGTGAGGCAAAATGAGGCATGGCTAAAATGCATGATCTGTTTCGTATTTTGAAAATTAAAACGTATTAATATACCTTATATATATATACACCTTATATATTATTTAAATATAGCATGATAGGTCCCCTTTAAGTTTAAAATAGGGCGTTCATTTTGGTTTTCACTTCTTATTGACTTGTGAATTAAATGAAAGGATGTCTGATTGAGTTTAATGATAGAAGCACCACTCTAACGCTCCTCTGCTCCCCAGCCATGAGCCACCTGAACGGGCAGAAGATGAACGGGAAGATCATCCGCGTGACGCTCTCTAAGCACCAGACGGTGGCGCTGCCTCGCGACGGGCTGGACGACCAGGGCCTCACCAAGGACTTCAACAACTCCCCCCTGCACCGCTTCAAGAAGCCCGGGTCCAAGAACTTCCAGAACATCTTCCCCCCATCGGCCACGCTGCACCTCTCCAACGTGCCGTGAGTACCCGCTGACGGAGGCTCAGAGTCATGCTATAGAAATATCACTACAGGCTTCACTTCCTGTCTGTAGACGCAAACAAACACTGTCCAGTGTCAGCAATTCACTCAAAGAGTCCAAGTTCAAATAGTGCAACACTTTACTCTACCTCAGTGCTTTTCAAAGTGTGGTCCGCGCACCACTGGTGGCCCGTGAGCGCCCCCTAGTGGTCCGTGAGTATATTCGTACAATTTCACATTTGAAATAAATAAATAGATAAAAGTTTTCCGCACTCTCGCGGGAATATCTCCGCAATGGAGCGAGCTTAACTTTTGATTGCATGATATAGCCCAGGGCAACACCTTCGTCACACATGCTGCCACTTGTTTGGACCATTTTCAGGCGATTTGTTCTAGAAAAACAATTTGTTTGTTTTTTTATTTCAAAGGCGTATAAAACAGTGTTTCTCAAGGACACTTAACCAATAAAAAAACCCTCGCGGACCACCTAACTCCACAAACAATAGGCCTGCTCACCACTCCAACAGTATGTAACAAATGACAGCCTAATAATGACAGCTTAACTTCTCTGTATCGCCTCGTTCACACATTAAATCAACAATACAAATACAGCTACAGATTATATCAGCATTTCGTTCAAATGCGATTTAAAATGCTCTCAGGTTTTCCACCTCTAATGAAATGTAGACTACATTTATTACGGAGTTTATGTCCAACAGACTCTCAGATCGTTGGCTACTGAGAGAAATCCAAACACACCGCATGTAGTACGACACAAACCTCCGCTGTGGATTTCCAAAACTAAATACAGTAAAGCTCTGGTCGCAGGCCCAAGTCTAACTCTCTGAGGTCTAACTCTCTGAGGTCTAACTCTCTGAGGTCTACCTCTCTGAGGTCTAACTCTCTGAGGTCTACCTCTCTGAGGTCTACCTCTCTGAGGTCTAACTCTCTGAGGTCTAACTCTCTGAGGTCTACCTCTCTGAGGTCTACCTCTCTGAGGTCTAACTCTCTGAGGTCTACCTCTCTGAGGTCTAACTCTCTGAGGTCTGAGGTCTAACTCTCTGAGGTCTAACTCTCTGAGGTCTAACTCTCTGAGGTCTACCTCTCTGAGGTCTAACTCTCTGAGGTCTAACTCTCTGAGGTCTACCTCTCTGAGGTCTAACTCTCTGAGGTCTACCTCTCTGAGGTCTAACTCTCTGAGGTCTGAGGTCTAACTCTCTGAGGTCTAACTCTCTGAGGTCTAACTCTCTGAGGTCTAACTCTCTGAGGTCTACCTCTCTGAGGTCTAACTCTCTGAGGTCTAACTCTCTGACTCTCTGAGGTCTACCTCTCTTAGGTCTAACTCTCTGAGGTCTACCTCTCTGAGGTCTAACTCTCTGAGGTCTAACTCTCTGAGGTCTAACTCTCTGAGGTCTACCTCTCTGAGGTCTGACTCTCTGAGGTCTAACTCTCTGAGGTCTAACTCTCTGAGGTCTACCCCTCTGAGGTCTAACCCTCTGAGGTCTGACTCTCTGAGGTCTACCTCTCTGAGGTCTAACTCTCTGAGGTCTACCTCTCTGAGGTCTAACTCTCTGAGGTCTACCTCTCTGAGGTCTAACTCTCTGAGGTCTACCTCTCTGAGGTCTAACTCTCTGAGGTCTGACTCTCTGAGGTCTAACTCTCTGAGGTCTAACTCTCTGAGGTCTGACTCTCTGAGGTCTACCTCTCTGAAGTCTAACTCTCTGAGGTCTACCTCTCTGAGGTCTACCTCTCTGAGGTCTAACTCTCTGAGGTCTAACTCTCTGAGGTCTACCTCTCTGAGGTCTAACTCTCTGAGGTCTAACTCTCTGAGGTCTACCTCTGAGGTCTAACTCTCTGAGGTCTAACTCTCTGAGGTCTACCTCTCTGAGGTCTACCTCTCTGAGGTCTAACTCTCTGGGGTCTAAGCCCTTTGTTCACATGTTAGACTCGCCTGGGCTTTTTTTGTAAAAATGCTATTAAAACATGAACCTTGGTGACCGTCGGGCTGGCCTGCATGCTCTGCCCCAACAGCAGCCTCTGATCATCAACAGACTTCATGCAACGCTTCATCGGATGCAGATATTAGATCATAATCTCTATCTCACTCCTAACATCTGAATCTACTTCCAGCATGGATACATGTTCATAAAAGACATCCATTGTTTGTTTTATATGCTTCTTGAAATAAAATAAAAAACACATTGTTTTTCTAGAACAGATTACAAATCGCCTGAAAATGGTCCAAACAAGTGGCAACATGTGTGACGAAGGTGTGGCGCTGGGCTATATCATGCAATCAAAAGTTAAGCTCATTGCGGAGATATTCCCGCGAGAGTGCGGAAAACTTAAATTTATTTATTTATTTCAAATGTGAAATTATACGAATATACTCACGGACCACTAGGGGGCGCTCACGGACCACCAGTGGTCCGCGGACCACACTTTGAGAAACACTGGTATAAAACAAACAATGGATGTCTTTTATGAACATGTATCCATGCTGGAAGTAGATTCAGAGGTTAGGAGTGAGACAGAGAGTATGATCTAATATAAGCATCCGATGAAGCGTTGCATGAAGTCTGTTGATGATCAGAGGCTGTTGTTTTGTAGGCAGACCATGCAGGCCAGCCCGATGGTCACCAAGGTTCATGTCTTAATAGGTGCACCACGGGTGCTAGTGGAGCCACGCAGATGGGGGTGCTGCAGCCCCCTCAGCACCCCCCCCCCTTCCCGCGTCCATTCGCGATGTCTCGCTTTCTCGCAGACCCCACGCAGAAACCAGGAAACCACACCAGTAACCCAGCTCTCATTGTCCGCTCCAGCAGCGAGCCCCGCAACGTCCCCCCAACACGGCACCCAGACCCCACGCAGCATTCTCATCTGTTTGTCCTTACTGGTCTCATTTTCTGGTTGCTAACGCCATTGTAAAACATAATCACTGATGTTCCGCTGTAACGGTGGTAGACTCATCAGAACATAGTGGGCGAGCTGACCAATCAGAGCACAGTGGGCTCGAAGGGAGGGGGGGGGCAGGAGCTCCAACAAGGCGTGTAGGACAGGGAGTGAATACACATACTATACAGAGATGCTGTATGAGAAACCAATGTGAGTTTGGAACATTGAACAATGTGAATCTATTCTAGTAGACCTCAACAATGGAACTATGATCAGTATAAATGGCCATGACATGGGACCTTTAATTCAAATGTTTTATCACCACTCACTTATAACTGTGTAAACCCAACCAGATGAATGCTACCGCGTTAGCTTCTCTTAAAGCCAACCCTCTGTTAGAGCTCTGTACAGATTATATAACGTGTGATTTAACATCTCTTTAACAGCCAGGACGTGACGGAGGAGGACCTGCGGCTCCTCTTCTCCAACGCCGGAGGAACCGTCAAGGCTTTCAAGTTTTTCCAGTACGTACGACGAGCCCTCTGAAACAACACCAGACACTCTTTAGACTTAAAACACATCATGGGGTTTCCTTCTTAGAAACTTGTATGTCTTTTAATTGAAAGACTCCCTATTCTACTTTCTGTGGGGTTTCCTCTTCCTAGGTCTATAGGTGTTAGTGCATGTAAAGGGTCTGCAGAGGCTAAATAGTGACATCACTATGGAACACTCCTATTGGCTAGCGCTCCAACACATTGCACGTGATAGGCTAAGGGGTGGGACATCTCTAAGCTGGTTGACCAATCACAACAGAGCCGGCCAGCTAACCAATCAGAGCAGACTGGGCTCTGGTTTCAGACAGAGGGTGAAAAGAAGTGCTGCAGCATAGGCAGTATGAGAAAAGAGCTTTTTGAACATTAGAGCATGGAGACTTGATAAGAACCTGAGCAAGAGGAGAATAAGGAAATTAGCTTGATTGTATCCCATCTTGGAACAATCAGTTGATCCTGCTGTAGTTTTATTTCCTGGACGCAGCTAGTGCTATTTGTTGTCTCCTGTGGTTAGCTTCACTTTATAAGTTGTGTTTATATAGCATATAGCATTATAGCATGGCTCAGGACATCTTAGTCCAGTGAAACCCTGATGACTGATGTCTCCTGAGGTCCTCACTGTGTCTTCTTGCTCCAGGGACCGTAAGATGGCTCTGATCCAGATGTCCACGGTGGAGGAGGCCATCCAGGCTCTGATCGACCTTCACAACTACAACATGGGGGGCAGCCAGCACCTCAGGGTGTCCTTCTCCAAGTCCACCATCTAACCCTCTACCGACCATTCCTCCAGAGACTGATGGACGCTCTGTAGTTTGATGTTTCTCTGTTAAAGATACTCATGTGCCTTATGGATGTCTCCCTGTTTCTACTCCTCAGTCCCCCTATGCTTTCAGGCACATCGGTATTGGGTTTTTTGTTTAGATCCATCACTTCTTCTTCTTTAGTTTCTGAGCAGGGGAATATTCCTGACTCTTATTCCACCGGTCCGTCAGTATCCGTGTTTCCGAAGCCTTTCCATAGCGGTGTGTGTGTGTGTGGCGTCGGCATGCAGGTGACAGGAAGTGATGCATGAAGACGATCTCCTGTGGTTTCCTGTGGTTTCTAAGTACTGGGAGAGCTCCTCTGTGGACCAAAGTCTCTGTGCCTTTAGTGTTCCCCCCAGAGACCCGTGGGAAGACCCCCAAAGGAGAGACTCCTCCCACTCGAAAGACCCCCAAAGGAGAGACTCCTCCCACTGGAAAGACCCCCAAAAGAGAGACTCCTCCCAGTGGAAAGACCCCCAAAAGAGAGACTCCTCCCACTGGAAAGACCCCCAAAAGAGAGACTCCTCCCAGTGGAAAGACCCCCAAAAGAGAGACTCCTCCCACTGGAAAGACCCCCAAAAGAGAGACTCCTCCCAGTGGAGAAACTCCCAAAGGAGAGACTCCTCCCACTGGAAAGACTCCCAAAAGAGAGACTCCTCCCACTGGAAAGACCCCCAAAAGAGAGACTCCTCCCACTGGAAAGACCCCCAAAAGAGAGACTCCTCCCACTGGAAAGACCCCCAAAAGAGAGACTCCTCCCACTGGAAAGACCCCCAAAAGAGAGACTCCTCCCACTGGAAAGACCCCCAAAAGAGAGACTCCTCCCAGTGGAGAAACTCCCAAAGGAGAGACTCCTCCCACTGGAAAGACCCCCAAAAGGAGAGACCGCCAAAGGAGAGACCCCCAAAAGGAGAGACCCCCAAAGCAGGGTTTCCGCTAGGATTTTTTCTCGCCGGTCAAATGTCCGGACAGAATTTATTTTACCGGACAAATTCAAAACTTACCGCTCATGTTTCAATAATAAGAATAAGAATAAGAATCGTGTAGCAGAGTTTCTGTGAGCAGGTAATCACCGGACTCTGAGGATATGCTGATGTTTAAAACTCAGCTCATGGGAGTCATTTTTATATCGCTTCAGTTTATAATCGTAACAGATCGAAAAATTCAGATTCGAAAAACAACATAATTATTACATTCAAACAAACTACGTGTAGTAGATGAAGTACATTATTCAAAAGTTTACATTAACTTTGGATAATAACACGGGAGAAACAGATCCTCTCTCTCTTTCTCTCTCTCTCTCTCTCTCTCTCTTCCTCTCTCCCTCCCTCTCTCCTGACAGCCGGTCTGTATCTCATGCAGCTCGCTAAACAGTGGGCGGGGCTTCAGGTGATCATGCAGCTCGGCTAAACAGTGGGCGGGGCTTCAGGTGATCATGCAGCTCTCTAAACAGTGGGCGGGGCTTCAGGTGATCATGCAGCTCGGCTAAACAGTGGGCGGGGCTTCAGGTGATCATGCAGAGCTGCGTGTCTCTGTCAGACTCAGCAGCTGATCTGATCTCTCTCTCTCGTCCGGTTATACTTCACTCGCGTTTATGTCCATATCGATCAGATGCAGCTCTCCTGATCGGCCTTTATAGAGAGCACCGATCAAACTATTAAGAGTGAATATCGGCCGATAATGATCGGCGGCCGATCGGAGCATCCCTAATTATTACCGGACATTTTGACCGGCAGGTTTTGAATTTACCGGTTTTTAATAAATGTTACCAGCTAAAAACCGGTAATTACAGGCAAGCGGAAACCCTGCCCCAAAGGAGCGACCCCCCAAAGGAGAGACCCCCAAAAGGAAAGACCCCCAAAAGGAGAGACCCCCCAAAGGAGCGACCCCCCAAAGGAGAGACCCCCAAAAGGAAAGACCCCCAAAAGGAGAGACCCCCCAAAGGAGCGACCCCCCAAAGGAGAGAACCCCAAAAGGAGAGACCCCCCAAAGGAGAGACCCCCCAAAGGGGAGACCCCCAAAAAGAGAGACCCCCAAAGGAGCGACCTCCCAAAGGAGAGACTCCTTCCACTGGAAAGACCCCCCAAAGGGGTAACCCCCCAAAGGAGCGACCCCCCAAAGGAGAGACCCCCAAAGGGAGACCCCCAAAAGAGAGACCCCCAAAGGAGCGACCTCCCAAAGGAGAGACTCCTTCCACTGGAAAGACCCCCCAAAGGAGCGACCCCCCAAAGGAGAGACCCCCAAAGGAGCGACCTCCCAAAGGAGAGACTCCTTCCACTGGAAAAACCCCCCAAAGGGGTGACCCCCCAAAGGAGCGACCCCCAAAGGAGAGACCCCCAAAGGAGAGACCCCAGGACCTCCTCCGTGTGTTAATGAAGTGTTTCTGTTTTCTACCGCTGAGATTAAAGGAGAGTTATTTTCTAACGGGACGTTGGTCTCCTGCTTTCAGCTCCTCTCTGTATCTGTAGCATGCTTAATAAAATATTCTGTAGCTCTCACCCCTCCGTCTCTCTCTCTCTCTCTGAAGCCTCTCCAGTCTCACCCCCCTTCAGTCTCCTCTGATGTCTCCTCTCTCCTTCGGGAGTTTCCTAATCTGTCTCCTCTCACCTTCATCACTTACACACTTTTTACAACACAATCAGCTTTTAATCACAAAAAGTCAGCAATAAGAGAGGAAACGAAAAGATGAACACCACGGGAGCAAAGAGAAACACCACGCACACACACACACACACACACACACAGAAACACCACACACACACACAGAGAAACACCACGCACACAGAAACACCACACACACACACAGAAACACCACGCACACACACACAGAAACACCATGCACACACACACAGAAACAACACACACACACACAGACACACACACAGAAACACCATGCACACACATACAGAAACAACACGCACACACACACACACAGAAACACCACGCACACACACACACAGAAACACCATGCACACACACACACAGAAACACCATGCACACACACACACACACACAGAAACACCATGCACACACACACACAGAAACACCATGCACACACACACACAGAAACACCACACACAGACAGAAACAACACACACACACAGAAACACCAGCACACACACACACACAGAAACACCATGCACACACACACACCAGACACAAACACAGAAACACCATGCACACACACACAGAAACACCATGCACACACACACACACAGGAACACCATGCACACACACAGAACACCACGCACACACACACACACACAGAAACACCACACACAGAAACACCATAGACACAGAAAGACCATGCACACACACAGAAACACCACGCACACACACACACACACACAGAAACACCACACACAGAAACACCATAGACACAGAAACACCATAGACACAGAAACACCACGCACACACACACACACACACAGAAACACCACACACAGAAACACCATAGACACAGAAACACCATGCACACACACAGAAACACCACACACACAGAAAGACCATGCACACACACAGAAACACCATGCACACACACACACACACAGAAACCACACACCAGAAACACCATAGACACAGAAACACCATGCACACACACACACAGAAAGACCATGCACACACACAGAAACACCATGCACACACACACACACCATGTACACACACACACACACAGAAACACCATGCACACACACACACACACCATGTACACACACACAGAAACACCATGCACACACACAGAAACACCATGCACACACACACACCATGTACACACACACACACACACACAGAGAAAGACCATGCACACACACAGAAACACCATGCACACACACAGAAACACCATGTACACACACACACACACAAAGACCATGCACACACACAGAAACACCATGTACACACACACACGGATGAAAGTGACTCAGATGAAGCTGTGATGAGTCCAGGAAGGAGAAAGTTAGATCTGATTTAAATCCTGAAGCTGTCTTTGTTGAAGAGCTGAAACTCAGGTGAGTGTTGTTATTTTTTTATTTTCTCTTTCCTCTGCTCAGGTCACATGATCTGCTGTGGCTCCGCCCCTCCTCAGGTGTCTCACCCGATCAGCGTATAGAGGAAGGCTGGAGGAGAGGAGCAGCTCTTTGTTCTGTCACTTCTTCTGGCTCAGGCTTTAGTATTGAGGACCTGGTAGTCTCGTTTTTGAGGCTTTCTTTCTGAGTGTATTCATTTGTTTTAATTCAGGGGGAGTTCTGGGCTTTCGGCCAGTCCTCCAGACGGGTCCCCTTTGAGTTAGAGTGCTTTAGAAGTGTTCAATAAGATGCAAACTATCAGGTTTTAATCAAGCGGCAAACTGGGGCAGAGCCGGGACGCCAATAAGGAAGTGCCACAAACTGCAGTTCATCTATTGGCCGATAGGCGATGACTGCAGAAAGGAGCCATTTCCATAGACCCCCATGTTAAAATGCCCAACTTTACAGCAGAAATGAACATGTTTCTGCCCCTGGATGCAATACAAATTATTCGGGATTTTTTAAATTGTATTTAAATTAGGTCTTAAAGTTGTTGCATAAATGAGGGCGTGGTCACTTTGATGGACAGGTACGGGCCTCACTGTCAGCTAGCAGCAACTTGTCCACTCTGCTAGGCTACAACGTTAGCTAGTTGTAGTTACTGTACTTGACCCTTTAGCCGTGTTCGTGGTGATTGTGCCTTTTAGGGAATGTTGTTACAAATACCAGACAATTAAAATGTCGTGCTGTGCGGTTGAATGTACTAACAGAACTTCCAAGAAGTCTACTCTCAGCTTTTATCGTTGAGTAAAATGATAATATTATACATGTTAGCAGGTGTTTGTGTGCTTATTAGCTTAGCTTGTTATATAGCTGCCAGCTAAGGACGTAACCCTTTATATATATATATATACAGTTTAGTTTATGATTCAGCCTTGAGTAAGACTTTTATAGTCTACGACACCCATAATGCTAAACGGGAGCAAATGTTAAAAGGGGACCCAATTATCCCAGTGGTGGCCGCCGGAGTCTGCCGCCGGAGCTAACGGACCCGCAGGGAGCTAGCTAGCCCCCTGCGGCTCCGTTAGCTTCGGCGTCCCGGCGGCGGAGTCCGGCGTTATAACGAGATCAAGGAATGCAGCGAAACGCGGAATTGGTTCGCCTGCAGCCCGCTGTAGTATTAGCTAAAGAAATGATGTTGAACAAGGCTTATTAAGTGAGCATGAGCATGTGAGCATGTTAGCCTAGCTTGGTAGCTTCAGCTAGATCGGGAGCTTGGAGCCCCGCCTTGTGCTTCAGCAGCAGGTCCCGCCTCGGCTCCGCCTCTTTGCCCTTATTTGGATCAGGCTGGAGCAGGCGGGAGTTAGACTCTGACGTCACTGTCGAGCCGTTAGAGGCCGACTCCGCCCACTAAGGGCTTCTCGGCAACTCTGCAGAATCCTATGGGTGACGTCACGGACCCTACGTCCATTTAAAAAAACGGAGCCTCTCTTTTCCTCCCCCTCTTCTGACAGCCCAGCAGCTGATCTCTGAGCAGGAGAGGTGGGGAGAGGCGGGACTATTGCATCAACGTTATCAGGAAATGATCGTATAGGCGTAAACACAGAGCCGTTTTCCCCCCCCAGAGCGTTTCGTTTGCAGATCTACCCACCTTGGGACCTGTTATCGTTTTCTGCGTTTCCATGTCGGCCTCGTGTGGCCGAACCGTCTATCTGATAGAGAACTGTAGCGGATACGACCGTTATCGTCCTCGTGTGGCCGGGGTTTAAAGGGCCCATGTCATGGCCATTTCTACTGATCATAGTTCCATTGTTGAGGTCTACTAGAATAGATTCACATTGTGCAATGTTCCAAACTCACATTGGTTTCTCATACAGCATCTCTGTATAGCATGTGTATTCACTCTCTGTCCTAAACGGCTTGTTGGAGCTCCTGCCCCCCCCTCCCTGTGAGCCCACTGTGCTCTGATTGGTCGGGACGTTTGCGAGGCTCGCTGCTGCGAGCCGTTGCGAGGAGCGGACAGGCTTCCGGGTCGGCGATACAGCGAGAACAAGCGAAACTCATCCTGAGCACACACACTCACAGCCGAAGTAAAAAGAATAAGTGTGGCTTGATATTGAGAAAGAAAAAGGTTTATAACGCTGTGAGCATGGGTCTACGGAGAACATTTCTCCGCCATCCCAACTTAGCAGCCTGAAAAACGTTTACTATTTAAACAGTCGTGGTAGATACCTTGTTTGTTTTAAACATCATAAATACACAAACAGCAATGAATACTTACAGGTTGTGTACCCGAATCTCCCGCTGGTCCAAACAAAGTAGGAACAGCATCGTTCTTCAGAGCCCTACGCTGTGCATATCCGGCATGAATCGCTGAAAGGTTTGGGAAGCTTTGTTTCGTGAAAGGCTGGCAGAGGGTGCGGCCTCTGGGTATCCCCACGTCACAGGACCCAGGAAGTGAACAATGGAAAATGAGAAATCCCCAACGAGGCCTTTTGGGGCAGCAGAGACTGTGTTAGAGTTTTACTCCCTACAGGGTGCACTTTGAGGGTTTGGGACTCTGCAGACCGTTCACATGCAGAAGCTTCAGAACAGAAGGGGACGGGTGATAACCGGAAAAGCCTGACATGGGACCTTTAAGAGCGTCTCAAAGGGACTCCTGACGTCTGCAGCAGAAACAGAGAGGAGTTACTGCAGAATAAAGGATTATTTCCTAAAGATGATGACAGCAGGCAGGTGTGAAATTATGGGATGCTTTCCTACAGATGAGTGAGCAGCTGAAGCAGATTAATGAGGGAGTGACGGAGCTGATGAGAGGAAACACCCTCAGTGCCTCAGAAACACTGAGGGAACATGCTTCCTCTCTTGTGTGTGTGTGGTGTGTGTGTGTCTGTGTGTGTGTGTGTGTGTGTGTATGTGTGTGTGTGTGTGTGTGTGTGTGTGTGTGTGTGTGGGGCAGCCAACAGCTTCCTGTCAGCGTCGGGGAACATTAAACTGGAGGAAGATGTTTCCTCTCTCCAATAACACCTCGGGAGAAATAAAAGTCATGCAGGAAAAACTAATAACTGTTTCTCTGCCGCTGATTCAGCAGGTCAGAGCATGAAATGCATCCTTTACACACACACACACACACACCACACACACACCCACACACACACAGGTCTGCAGCAGTGTGACTCTGATAATGGCAGTATTGATCTTGTGTTCTCGTCTCTCAGTCTTCTGTCTGTGTTTAATGCCCCCCCCCTCCTTCATATGGCGACATGATGATGAAGAGGAAGCTGTAAAAAAAACATTATTTCATCTTTTTTTATTTTAAAGTACGTCATAAACAATTTTAAAAAAACAGTTTTTTTAATCATAGAAAACACTGACATTTATTAAAATGAATTAAAAATGAAATAATACAAATATTATTTAATATAATATGAATAATACTATATACAAATGATCACACTGGAGTACAGAATGTGGAGAAATAATGACATTTACAAATGTCAAAGTAAAGTCTGTCGTAAAAAAGATTCTTACGACAGAAAAAGTGCAATCTGCTTTCGTCCCAAAGAATACATGAATAAGAGAATTTCTTTTTATAAAATGTTCTTTGATTTCTGATATCTGTTATTACCATAGGGTGGGGTCCCTGCTCTGATCTCAGGGTCCAATCAGTGAAGGGAACATGTTACTAATGAAGTGTGTATCAGAGAGCTGCGTTTCTGCAGAGACAGACTTCTCTCCATCTC